>JAQNBH010000012.1:16646027-17246027 GCA_028752905.1 Cladorhizidae sp. MBARI D1340-BT2 | reverse complement strand
GGAACCCTAAAAAACATTCTAGGAGTGCTGATTTCCCCTTAAAAAACAAAACGAAATGAAAAACAACAAGTATAACTATGTATCATGCTTTTTAGTGTAAACTTAGCTAGAATTATCAGAAGCTATTTACCATGGAATTTTATTCCTGAATTAAAAAAACAACATCAAAACAAAAACACTACAAAAACAACAAAACAACAGAAACGGAGTATATACTGAGATAAGTTCAAGCAGCAGGGTGTGGAGAATCTGCCAATAGAATGACTCACATGCTTGTTTGTAAGCACAGTGTATATACAATGGCTGATGGATGCAGGATGGTGATATATAGCACATATGCATTGAATTGAAGGCTGGGTGACTACTCTTGAGAATAATGGTGACCAATACCTTATCACGGTGGCAAGTGTGGTCCCTTTTGTGCCAGTTGCTGATATCCCAAACAAAGATTCTTATGGTGGGAAGCCAGGAAGCCTGGTGCAAGATAGCACCTTGATGTTGTAAGTGATACGGCAATGACCTCAATACATCTGAAATCATGAACTTGCTTAACTATACCTTTATTTGTTTGCTGTGGCTAATTACCAGTACCAAGTACCAGTGCCAAGATTGAAAGGTTTCACTACTGTTGTTCTGTAACTAATGGGATGGTGTATGGTACCAGTGTAATAGCCCTTTAAGTATTATTCCGAGACTAGAGTGGGTAGCTACGAGTGTGTCAGAAGTATCGTTGGCACGACCCTCTTGGGGATACTCTGATTTATGCTCCTCACTCTGTGTCTAGCACTCCTGGAATCTGGAGGGGGAACCACCCCCAAAATGTGCAGCTGTCCAATTGATCTGTGTTTTCCAAATATATAGAAAAAGGTGTCAGCCAGCTGCCTTGGTTGTGGAGTCATTTAAGAGTTGGACCAACAACCATCAGAAACAGCCACCACCTGCAGTGTCAAAGGCTGGGCACTCTCCAGAAGCATTCATGATACATCTTTATTAGAGTTGAGAACCTCTTTTAGAGAGCTAACTCCACCATGTGGGCCAGACAATCCCCATAAAGTCTTGAAGTGGATGGGATTGCATGAACTTTGACTGATGTGTGACTTCTTTATTAACTAGTGCTACATAACAGAGACAGTCAAATAATTTGCAATATGGTGAGCTACTTAGATAAATGTCACAAATAACAAAACTTCTTTTGAAATGGTACAGCTCCAACCACGATTCACAAATGATTGTACCAGGATTATGTTGGTAGGTGCAGGCAGCATGTCTGATCATTTTCTAATGTGTCTTCAACAATCGTCCATTATGAACCAAAAAGATACGCCTCGGACAGCGACACGCTTTCAGGTCTACACTCAACATTTTCTTCTTCAATAAATTTACCATCTTGAAGGATAGTCGTCCAACTTAATAAGATCACTGCATATTGAACAGCAAAAACAAACAAATATTGTTAGCATAAACAGCTATTCATAGAGATGAAATTCTATTATGCATCTTTCTCTTTCTCATATGTTTGCAATCCGCTAATATAACATGGCAGCTTGTTTGTCCTTTTCAGTTTCTAGCAACCAACAGTTTTGAAGTCTTGACCTTTTAGGCAGCTTTCCTTCTTTAACAGCTGAGGTGTTTTAAATATGTTGGTTCAAAGAATAGACAGTATAAGTAGAATATAGATATGTGCACCACAAATAGCTACTCAACCCAACACTTTTTACTTTGCTTTGAATTTGAACCCAGTTCCTGCCCTCCAGCTTCCTTGTTGGCTTTCACAACTAAACAGTATGGCTGCTTTATCTCTTGCTTCTTTAAAAAGGTACCTTTGTCGAGTTAAGAAGGGTGCTTTATATGTGTTAAAACATTCCGTATTACTGACTATCATCAAAAATGTGTTTAAATAGAAAATTATAGTAGTCTAGCGAAGGCATATATTGTCAGTAATCTAACTAGGCTGCCACAGCTAGTATGGATATGAGAGCATTATAAATATTATGTGTAAGGACATTCTATGCAAGAGGGAATAAGCATGTAGTATGGGTAGTATTTGCAATGGTACCCTTAAGATGTCAAAGTAACCATGACTCTTCCTCGTCATCCATCAGCGAACAAATGGCTAACTTGGCTGTGTGAAGCTCAAGATCTGTGTTAAAAACACCACAAAATGTGCTCACCATAATTATTGTAAATCCACTAACTTTGACAATGTTTTGATTGTTATTATTATATAGGCATCTCAAGTATCCTTGAGTTGATCAGATAAAGCCCAGCACACAACACACACATGCACGCACACACACACACATGCTATAGTGGAATATTTGCTAGGAATTCTGTTTTCACAGTTATAATCCAAAGTTGAACAGGTAATAGCTACTATGAAATACCAAAATATTTTGCCTGTTTCATCACATCAGCGAAAATTATCCCTTACACAATGAATATATTCCTTAATATATGAAGCAAATCATATTGGTATTGTAGCCAAATATTTAACCAGTGTAATGGCTACCTAGTCCATAGTTCACTCATTGTCCTAGGTTGGCTCTCATGCAGTATAGCCTCATCAGCTCCTTCCCTTATAGCTCTAGGTCTGATATATATAGAAGCATCCCATCTCAGTTTAGCTATCCAAGGATGTCATAATCAGTTATAGCCTTGACTGAAATGTGTAAATTTTGTTCTACACATGTGCACTGGACTTTATAGATAATGATATTTTTCCAATTGTTATTTCAGTTTCTAAAAAGTGTCTGTAGCTTGTTCCACCCTCTTCATAAGCTTTAACTTACAACTATGAAGTGGAAGATGCAAATCCAATGGATAATGTACGCTTCACTTAGAAAAGGCCAATACTCCATAGACAACAGTAGCAAGTTGTCTCGGTTTGACGATCATTTCCAAATATGGCCAGGGAAACAAATATATATAGGCGCGGCCTGTTTCTATGGTAACCGAACGCGTGGCTAGAGCTGATTTTTTTGTGCGCGTTTGTTTAGTATGATTGCAAAAAAGCCCAAATGGGTGAAAAGAAGCATCAGTTAGCCAGATCTGAGAGTATGAGAGCTGTTAAAGCGCTATGTATGACCAATATGAGTGAATCTTCAAGGACAGCTGTGTCACAGTTGCCTGAATTGGAGTCTGAACCAGAAACACCATTTCTTCAAGAAGTGAGTCAACCTATAAACACCATTCTTCAAGAAGTGAGTCAACCTATACCTAATTCAGTCCAAACTTCTATCCCTTGGATAACTCATTTGTGCTGCCACCAGTTCATTCATCCAATGAAGAGAGCGACAATGATAGCTCCTCTGACAACCATACCTTTACAGAAGAAGAAGCAACAGCTTGCTATAAAGAATGGGTCTCTAGTCAGCCTAAGTCTGTCCAGAAAATGTTTGCTATCATTCTTATGGACACTTTCAGGATATGATTTGGATTGACAAATGTAGCAGGTGCTAATGAGGCAGGATCTGTGGTGGAGTTCACTAACTGCTCGATTCGATCATGGAGGAATTTAACAAGGGAGAGTTTGCTGATTCTCTAAGATGAAATCACAAGCAGCCCTATGTATTAGATGATGAAGAGTGTCGCTTGAAAGCGCTGACACAAACTGCCCGTGAGAAAGGTCAACCAACCATGACAGCTGCTAAATTTGCTTCCTGGGTTAACCATGATTTGCTTCCATTCTCTCACCTCCCTTCTGGCTTTCCTTGTAGCGTAATTCCTCACACTGCTTGCAAGTGGCTACATTATCTTGGCTTCCATCCTACACTGTAAGGGTGTGTACGTTGATGGTCACGAGAGGGAAGGTGTAATTGAGTACAGGAAGGTGTACTTACGAAAAATTGAATGCACATATTTGCCACCACCAGAGTGTGGGGATGGAAAATTGGAAGAAAATGTCGGTTCCAGTACTGCCTTTAAGAAAGCTTGTGCTTATATACCTGATGAGTCAACTTTTAATGCAAATGAAGAACCATCGTGGCAGTATATAGGCTGAAGCAGGGAAACTTACTATTCGACCAAAATCAATTGGACGTGGGATTATAGTGAGTGACTTTATTACTCAGGGTTATCTACAGCTCAATGAGCAAGAACATGAGCAAGTATTAGCAAAGTACGCATTAAATCAAGGAAAATAATAAGATTCATTTATCGCAACTTTTACCATCACTTATCCTCACATAATCCTCACATATGCTAATTAAACTTTACACAACATTATTTCTCCCTCATCTAAGTTACTGTTCATCCGTGTGGTCACCTCCTCCCTCTTCCTGTAATTCAAAATCCTTAGAACACATTCAGCACTTTGCACTGAGACTCTGTACTCGCCAATGGACTTCTGACTAAGCATCCAACCTCTCCACCTTTAAACTTCCTACACTCTCAAATAGACGTGCTCGGGCCAAGCTCCTTCTAATTTACAAAATAAAACAATTACATCCATTTCCCCCCAGATTCAATCCAATTAGCTCCTACTCCGCTCATGTCTTCTTGCCAATACCACATCGAACATCATAATCCCATTCTCCCACACTGCATCCATGCAGTCTTCCTTCGTTCCCTCCGCCACAGCTCTTTGCAACTCACTCCCAACCTCCATTAGATCCTCGTCCTCATTCTCTTCAAACGATTTATTAAACAATTCTTCGCCTAACTTGAATCATTTCCCTACCTATCATGTTATCATGTATGTAAGGCTCTAAATAGCTTTTGCTACTGAGCTCATAAAAAATAAAATAAAATAAAATAAAATAAATATAAAGCCAAGCAAATTTATCCAGCCATTCCAAGAGCTTCCAGGGTTTTGTTCAAGTATGGGGCCCAATCTGAAGGATACTTGAACTGTGAAAAGTTTCTGATTCAATTGGAAAATGCAGTTAAAATAGCTGATACAAAATATCCTAGTGAAACATACTCAATAACTTTTATCTTTGACCAAAGCTCAGGACACACTGCTTATGCTGATGATGGTTTATACACACAGGATGAATGTAAGTGATGGTGGCAAGCAATCAAAGAGGCGAAACACATACTGGAATGGTGTGATGCAAGTGATGACTACACAAGTGGCCAACCAAAGGGCTTATGGAAGAGTGTGGTATGGGCATGGTCAAGACTGAGATGATTAAAGTCTTGAAAAGCATGCATGGTTTTAAGACCCAGAAAACTCGAGTGGAGGAGTTGGTTTCCAGTCACAAGCACAGGTGTATTTTCCTTCAAAATTACCATTGTGAGTTACACTATTGAACGTGTTTGTGGTCAGGCAAAACGGTTCACACATACTAACTGTGATTATACATTTGGAGCACTGGAAAAAATCATTCAACTAGCCTTGGATTCAGTTAGTTTTGAGTTGATACAGAAGTCTTATAGAAGAGTGAGGGAATATCATCGTGCGTATATATATACCGTGAAGGAAAAACAGGAGGTGTTGAAGTAGAAGATTCTGTGAAATTATATAAATTGCATCGTCGTGTTACTGAAAGAGAACAATTTTTTACTTGACAGATGTTTAGCGAATTGACGGTAGAAGATATATTTAGAATTTTCTAACTCCAACATAAGTCATTGCACTAATTTCAATATTACACCTTTCCTCAAACTCCTCCCCCTTTTTAGGGCCAACATAAAATTAACCATTTCATTTGGTAGATGGTGGCATTTGGTAGATGGTGGAAAGTAACTACATACCAAATTTAACATACCAAATTTAAATTCTTGTATATATACACGAACAGAATTAGAGAAATCAACTAAGAAACCAAAATAAAAGTGATCATATCAATATTCATGAGATGTTGCGATAGCTACCCAAATTTAAGCCCACACAATTTAAGAATCGTTTTCACTAAAAATGAAAGGCTAATTTTGTTGCAGTAACCTGGTTTAAGTAAGTAATAACTTTGTCGTACACACGTTAGCCCGCCTCCCCCCCCCCCCCCCCAAAAAAAAACAACGTCCCCCGCCACCGGAAGTGAACCTGCGTTACCGCAATTATATACATCTACCAATCTACTAGTAGTAGCCACATTCATAGAAGTATGAGCTCGATAGGTCTAAGTGTCTTTCTAATTGTTGGCCCAGCAGCATTTTTACTGCTAGCCGCCGTGGCAGAAGGTCGGGAGAACCGCAATGATGAATCCAGCTACGATATCGGTCCCTACAAGCACATCTATCCTCCAACGAATATCAGCGTCGATCAAGCGGCATGCATTCCAGACTCAGCTTCAAATAGGACCTGTCCACTCTTCATAGATTTGCTCATGTCTTTTGGAGGAGCCTATACCAGCAGCGGTGTGGTGCCAGGCATACAGGTGGCCTTAGATCAGATAAATTCCGAGCCAGATTTGCTCCCTGGATACACTCTGCATTACACCCTCCAGGACTCACAGGTAAGTAAAATTTTGGTCCTTGTGTTTATAATGTCCTTAGTACTGGATAGCCAAGTCATCCGATGTTTTGTGTCTTCTGTGATTTCTGATTCCTTCATCTCGCGCTTTATTCTGACTTTCCAGAAATCACAAGGTTTAGATAAATTACAACTCATTGATGTTACATGGCTCTTGAGTTCAATAGAAGTTGGCCTGACTTGCTCTATTTTGTGTGCATGAATATGACCACGAGAGAGTTTGACAGCTTGTGAGGTCAAGTTAAAGCCACAACTCACTCCAGGCTATTGACCAACCAGACATCAACAAAACAAATCATGATTATTTCTCATGGCAATGTAAAAAATATTAGCACGAGTGTGTCTACAATGCAAGAAGCAATGTAAGGTATAGCTTATTGGAATGGCGCCAACAGATACTACGCACGATCATCATAAGAAAATATTGCATAGATATTCATTTGAAAGTAGATCATCAGTGCATATATAGGAGTTTCATATTTCTAATGATAGTTAATATATCCACATAGGAAATACTTGGTATGGTATACATTACCAAATAGTGGTGCTAGAGTTTGCACGGTGAAATCAACTCAAGCCATTACCTAGCAAGACTGCATCTAACCCTACTCAAGAGCAGCTACTGTAACGTTGAAGTCTCTAGTGGCAAGTGCCATCAGATACTTCATCGTCGTCGTTGACAAAAATAAGATAAAACGAGCCTCTGCCATGCCCAGCAAGTTTTCTTTCATAATTATTCTGAAACTAACTCGTCAATAAAGCAAATGGCTCCAGCTAACTCGTGCCAATGGCTCGAGGGAGTCAGCCTCACTAGCAAACTGCAAGCTCTAACATAGCTAATGTAATTCGTGATCGCCATGTTGCTAATTTATGAGCTTTCATTACCAATGTGAAATACGCAGCTAAACAAAATAGCCATTAAGTGTTGTGAATTTCTGGTGATGGTGGCTTCTATATAGCCATGTGTATCACCACCAAAATTTAATGTATTGGTCCTTGACTCATGCCTAACCTTTCCATAACATTTCGGGAATATCCATCAGTAAGTTGTGCAATTCTTCTAACAGACAGACAGACAGACAAACAAACAGGGACAACTTCCTTGGGCAGAGGTAAAAATTGAGTAGCCATATGACTATGCTATAACTGAACTTTAATGTGGAGGAAGGAATCACAGACAAATTCATTTTGTCTGCTATACTGGAGCTTATTAGCCAACTAAAAGCTGAAATGACATTTAGAACCTTGGTCTAAATTTTCTTGTCAAGATTAACCCTCTCACTGGCATATTTAATTAAAATAAATAAACACGACATATGTGAAAAATATGGCTTGCTATCTCAGCAATAGGTTCCTAGCAATCATGCATATGCGATAGCTTTTGCATTGAGGTTATTTTTTGTTGCCATAAAAATGAAACACAAAACTGCAATGAGGTGAATCTCATTTGAACTTGCTACTTCTTGTTTTGGTGTGTTTAGTAGCAAAACTAACAAGCACGTCAATGCCTCACCTGGGGCTACTACAGCAAAGGAGGTAATAGCAACTATAGGAAGTGTCACTGAAGCTGATAAAACTCTGTCAACTGCCCAATCTTCGCTTCATGCACCAAACCTAAATATATTAAAAAGAAATGCTCAGCTATATAGTACTTTTTCTGCAGACTAACTATGAACAAGGAAGTTGAAACAGCCTTTGAGTTCATGCTCACCTTACTAACTGCACAGCTAACTATATAGCTATCAATGCCTTTTTCATAGCTGGTAATCTCATCTCTATCCAAATTGTCAGCTCGAGTGAGAATGCTAGGCTTGCTCGAAGGAAAGTCAGATGGGACAACTCTGACCAGCGATAGCAGTGCTTCAAGGTCAATGCTGATCTGGCCAAGATAAGAGAGATGCCATTGTCTTCTTCATGACTGCTTTCACTCTCATGGAGTTGCAAGTCATTGGCCAGAATCGGAGAAAGCACATCCTCCAGAACCGGAGAAAGCATATCCTCCAGGTTAGTTGATCAGACATCTTGACTGCTTTGAAACAGCTGCTCAAATTCTGAAATGGTCTGCATTTTTCAATATTTCTTCTCCTAGTTACTGAATATGCTTGGACTTCATATTTGGTAGTCATGTAATAAGAACAATTTAGTTTTTTTAAAACCTCCATAGGATATAGAACCCAAGTATAGACTTTTTAATAGCTTTTGATGTATATAGGCTTACACTGGTGAGTGGGTTAAACTTTTCAAATGTCTATATCATAACTTGCAGTTTACATGAGAATCAGGTCCATTGACGTAAGTTAATAAAAGTGTAATTCACTATGTCACGCTCAATGTCACCACAAAAGAGAAATTCAAATCTTTTCTCAAGAGCAAAGAAATTCAGAGCAATTCTGGGTAAGCATATGTGCCTGTAGAGAAAGAAGAACCTCCAGAACAGCAGTAAAAACCATGAAAAGACTATTCTTTGCCATTTAATTTTTTTACTTTTACTCGCACCACCCTTAAGTATGGAAGTAAAGGTCATTACTGTTTTATATCAGTAGTGCAGTCTATTGAGCACGTGCAGGTAAACTATCTTGTGTTCGGTTTGATTGGTTCATTTTTTTATAATTTCTTGGTAAATTATGCCCGAAGTTAACCAGAAGGCCACCATTTAGTGAAAATATCATTTAGTGGGTTCATTTATTTTGACCATAACTTCTGCTAATTTTAGTACCAAATTGAAGCACTGTAAGAGTGCTTTTCTAATAGTATACTTTTATATGGCTCATGTTAAAACTACAGACATGATGAGGGCTGCAATGGAAGGTCACCAAATTTTTCTGTTTAGTGGCTTTACAAATGAGCTGTAAATTCTTCTGTGGCTAGATAATAAGCACTAGAGTATCACCGGGTTGAGTTATGAAAAGATTCTACACTGCACTGACTTCAGACCCCAAACAACAACACTAACATGCCTATCACTCAAGACAATTTCTACAAACAGACCATAGAGGTGAAATCTAGTGCCAGCAATACCTCTCTGTGTTGGACCTTCTGACTAAGGTCAACTGGTATCCGCTGCGCCGACTAGCTTGATATTGGTTCCCTCCAAAATATCCTCACTAGCCCAAATCTACCACACTAGGCAGCCTTTGCTCACCCGAAATGGTTTAGTGGTCAAATAATAATTGCTTTGTATATATTTTCATACATACAATAATATTGGTCAGTTCAGCCTGTTATTCACTGACTCTAACCTTCTCTCTCTCTCTCTCTAGCTGCCTAGCTCTCTCTAGCTCTTAAATACTCTGTTCTTTTGCACCCTAATTTGCACACGGTGTTGTGGTCTTTCACCCCAATTTTCACACGGATTGCACACAGGTGTTGTGGTCTTGCAGTCTTTTGCATCCCCAATTTTCACATGGCACCCCAACATTGTGGTCTTGTTCCTTGCTATCTGTGGTTGTGTAGCTGTCATATCTATTCAATCTGTCGGGTCAGGAAGGTTGGCTCCTGACATCTATATAGCAATTTAATATTTTAGGGCAAGACAAAAATTATACTGAAAAAAGTTTAAATTTTCCAGCGTGAGTATTGTCTATATCCTAAATCTTTTACTGCAGTCTGCTGCCCTTTTGTAGAAATGTTCAACTGTTCTTTAGTTTTGGATTTTGTTTTGATGACTCATTTGGCTGGAAGTGAATGTAGTGTAGAGTTTCTTCACTAACTCAACATGTGACATTCTAGTGGTTGTTATCTAATCACAGAAGAATTTACAGCTTGTTTGGGGAAACCACTAAACACACGCACACATGCACACAAGAATTAATTGTGTATTCCATTGCATCATCATATCTGAAATTTTAGCATGAATCTTGTATATTAGAAAGCACTTTTATGGTGCTACAACTTGCTACTAAAACTGGCTGAATAGGTGGTAGTATTAAAATGAGGGCCTTTCTGTAAAGTTCAACCACAAAATACATTACAGCTCCGGACATTAATAATAATATAGCTCATAGACAGTTTTGGATGTCAATATATAGCAATCTTATATAGTAGGCCCAGCTGAAGCAAATTAGCTGAAGTCCTAGTAGTGCTCTATCATAGCTAAGGTCCCAATAGCATGAGATGGTATGAGTAAGTCCTAGTAATCTCTAAACATCTACCTATGCATACTCTTGTATATTATTTGGCTCCTCTTAGGGCTTCAGTTAAGCACAATACAAACCACAGGTTACCGCAGGTACCTAACAAGGAGAAGTATTTTGTTAATTTAATTGGATAAAAGTCACATCCACATAATTAGTCCAGATATTAATTGACCAGCACAAGGCAGGAAAAAGAAAAAGAAAGATCCAAGAAAGATCCAAGCCAACAAACATCAAATACACAAATTGTCTTCTTGTCAGTGACAACTCTGTTCTTTGAATTAGTGCTGACATTGCAACTGGCTGACGGCAATGGTTTATATGACATGACTTATCAAATTTTAGCCAGAGACTGTTTTTTCTATATAAATTCAGAATGTGAGCTGTTGCGTAAGAAATTCAATGGGTAAGTAAACAAAATATATTTCACCCTATATCATTCCAACAAACTTACAGCAAAGGAAACCACACAAGAATGCTCCTTTTTACAAGGCAGAAGAATCTAAGTAGGCACATTCGTAGGTACCTGTAACTTTTGGACACAACCACACATGCCCTCAACATGTCCACTTATCTGACCATTGAAAAAATTCATTATTCTAAAAATAATGAATTCAAATTTGAGTATAATGAATGCCTAAAATAATGAATTTTGATTGAAGTATGAGGCATGGAAAAAGTATTTCAAGAATCTCACTACATGACTGTAATGTAATTCCTTAATGTCTCTGGAATTCACTTTGCCATAGAGTTAATCTGCCTTCCCAGTTTAGCTGGAGCTGGCCAGCACATCATTTTCCTAGTTTATATGACATATACTTTATATGACATATAAAGTATAATTCTGCCTTGTATATATATGGTCTGTTTACTCTCTACTTGCTCTATCCTCCTAAGTAACTCTGTAGCTATCTCCAGTAGAAGTGTTAAAAAAATTGGCCTGAAAGTGATGGTCCAACATGGCAGTTGTGATAAACCACTATTATTATCATGAATAAAAAAGAGTTCTGGCTCTTTTATAATAAATGATGGTTATGAGATGTGTGCACTATTCCACTCAAAGTGTCAATCGGTTGTGAAGGATATCTTGTGGATCTCTCTCTAATAATAATGCTAACTGAATGTCTAGCTGCTAGCATTCCACTGTTGTGTATAGCAGAAATTTTATTTTTGAAAGGCCGAATCCAAACATATATTGTATACTTCCATAAAATATAGTATTAAGTATATAACAAACACCAATTTTTTGTTGGCAATTTTTTAAATAGTATTTTTTGCATTTGTTGACATATAACAAAATTCAACCCCCCCCTCCCCCCTCCCCCCCAGTTCAAAATCTTGTGGATGTGATGGTAGATGTAGTTCATATGAGAGGGAATATTAGAGGTACCCATGTTTGTAAGGGTGTGGAAGCTGTAGCAGAAGAGGAATAGAAGAGGATGGTTGACACAAGCTTTTCTGCAGTACAGTGACTGTAGACCAACGTGTTACACGTTTTGCATGGCAGACCATTAAAATACATCTGGCAGGTGTAAACAGTTTGGCTCCCCCAACCGACAGTGAAGCGCATTTGAAGAATGCTCATGCAGCTACCAACACCAGAGCAATCATCAACACCACTCAACCTGCACGGAATTGCAACTGCAGTCAAGACTGCTCCCATTGTCTCAACGCAGGAGATTACACCCTCTAGGATGGAGAGAGGAGGAGCTATAGGTCAGGAGCTCATATATATGCATATTGTATAGAGCTTCATAATTTCAATTGTCCAGCAGACAAAAGAGGGAAAAGCATCATTGACTTCTTCTGAATGCCCACAACTAACTGCAACCACAGACAGATGTTATCTAACCTAAAGCCACCAAGAATGATAGTTCAGCAGGGTGGACAGCTTATGAAACCCCCCCAAAAACTTGTGGTTACCACTTTATAGCTCCATAGATTCTGTAAACTTCATGGTATGGACTTGATATACAGTTCAAAAGATAGGTCTCTCTGTGTGCTCTCTTTTGATACTAAAATATTTTTCATAGGTATAATGATAGCCAAGTTACTGGAGCTAAAGTGGAGGGAACTTCAAAACCACATAAATATCTGCAAAGTTCTAACGAGTTCAAATTAACACCTGTCTACTGTACACAACGAGTGTTTTCATTAGGCGCTAAAAACGGAAGTACTTGGTCAAGCATGCGGGTGGAAAATGAATTTTGCATAAAACTCATTTTCCACCCGTGCGCTTGACCGAGTACTTACGTTTTAGCACCTAATGAAAACACTCATTGAATAGAGTAGGGCTTCCTCTAGTCACAGGTGCTTCTTTGAACTCGTTAGCACTTTGCAATCTGGAGATATTTATGTGGGTTTTGAAGTTCCCTCCACTTTAGCTCCAGTAACTTGGCTATCATTATACCTACAAAAAATATTTTAGTATCAAAAGGTGGCACACAGAGAGACCTATCTTTTGAGTTATATATTAAGTCCACACCATTAAGTTTACAGAATCTACAGTGCTATAAAGTGGTAACCACAAGAAGAAGGGGGGGGGGGGGAAATGCAACTGTCCCCCCCCCCCCCTCCCCCTGGGGTGAAAAAGAAACGTCAAGGATGCTTGGTGGCTAAGTGACAATAGACTCCATTGTTTTATTTTTCTTGCTTCCATGTTGAGTGAGGCAACCATTATTTACCGCTAACTGTTATTTTTTTAATGCTAGAGAGAAAAAACTTATGTTAGCATAAGCTTTTCAAACTGGAATAAACGATCTTCAACTTGTAAGAGATGGTTTTCTATTAATAGCCAAGCCATCGGCATGTTGATGATTCAAAGCATTATGGTATAATTATATTTCATAAACATGCAACAAATAATTGTTGAGATGTCAGTTATGTCAGTGAAATTTCGGGTGACTTCAGTGCCTTCACTTTGTTAATAATATCCTTGGTAGACAGACCGTTACCTCCCCTTGAAGTTGGGTGATGGATTACTAGGAGTTGTTTCATGTCTCAGGTTTATATCTGGCCCCAAGCGGGTCATGTTCATGGCCCATTAACTTCTCTTCATCTCCTTGTATTTGATTTTAATAGCTTTCTCTCTCTCTCTGCGTGCTTAAACAAGTTTTGTGGTGGGGCACCAAAGTTGCAGATGTCTACCTGAACCATATAAAGTCCAACCAACTTCAAACTGCTTGTGAGCATTCCAGCATGCAAAATTTTAAAATCAATTGAACATTTAAGTTCAGGTAGAGCTGTTGCAAAATTGTTGAATCTCAATTGTTTTCCTTACCAAATGACCCTAAACTTACTATCCCATGAATTTTAAGAGACTCAGAGAAATCTAGCTTTTTAACACTAAACTTTCCTGCATTTGAAGTATAGGATAGAATTAATGTGGCTTTGATTATAAAAGTCCCATTTATGTTTGTATGTTTTATTCTGTTCAGTGTGAGCGGACGACAGCACTGAATGCTTTGCATTCTGGCATCTTTCAATCACCCACCAAGATTGCCGTGATTGGATCTGGCTGCTCATTGGCTACTGAGCCTACAGCTGAAATATCACATTACTACAACTTGACACAGGTTCTAATACAATAATTACCTTGCAAGCATGCAATATCTCTTCATAGAATTTTCTCATTTTCTCCATCTATAATCTATAGAAATTTTGTTTTAATATATACATATATATATTTAATTGAAACAAAACTTCTGTATTTTTCCTATAGATCTCTTGTCTTTCATCATCCAATGAGCTATTGAACAGGAGGAGATTTCCATATCATTTTCAAATGAGCACTTCTGAAATCAACCTGGCATATGGTTACTTTGGTGTCATTCAGTATGCGAATTGGAGTAGAGTAACAATTATCACGCAAGATGAAAGTTTATTCACCACAGTGAGTCCACATATCAATTATTAGATTCACAACTAAATAATGTCTAGTTCTCCTAAATTAATGGATGCCATGAGCCATTGATTTCAGGCAGACATCATTTGGTATGTAAGGATTAGGTTTCTGTTTGCTTACAATTTAAAAATACTGTGTATCCTAGATAATTAGGGATATGTAATATGTGCTAATAACTTTAGGAACTGCCGAAATTTCTCTCTATTTGAGGTGCATACTTATCGAAGTTGGGTGTTTATTAATCAAGTATACAATATAGATATGCTTATTATATAAGCAATAGATCTTCAACTAGTATTTGCACTTACTTCCAAGTTTAATAACCTCTCTCTCCATGTTTTCACTGTGTAGTTTGGCTGTTGCACTGCCAGTAGCCACTAGTGCTGGCTGCTGCTGAAGTAGTTCGGTTGAAATGCTATAGAGCAAAAACCAATTTCAAACTTATTATAAAGAAAATCTATTTTTGAGCTCTTAGATGGTTTGATGATCACTTTTTATTATCCTTCCATCTACTCTGCTCCTAGATTCATGCCCATAGGCACATATTTATAATTGTATGTTTCATAGTGCTGGGCTATGAGAATGAATGGGCTATTCAAGGGTGCAGTCTAGTGGGAATGTATGCAGTTGCTTGGAATATTCCTGTTCTGTTTACTTGCAAATCTGTGCCACACCTTGGTAGCAGAGAAACCTTACCAATTTCATACATTATATATCGTGGGAGCAAATGCAGTACATGTCAAAATTTTCTGTGCATAGTATATATTGAATTTCTGGGCACTGGCAGCACTATCCATGGGAAACCCAACTAAAGAAACAAATTCCGAGGTATAAGTATGTGGTCTGGTAGGCATATCTTCATCAGTCTTCCCAATTAGAGACACAAATTCCTAGGTGCTGAGGAAGTTGTCTGGCAAGCGTATCTCTAGAGTCACACTGACTAGAGCAAGGAATTCCCAAGTTATTTTGTTGAGCATTTCCTGGTATATTTTTATATATATATGGGTCTATATAGATGGATTCCAGGAACTACTCTAATTATAATTATTCAACCAAGGTGTGATAGGGCCAAGGGTTTTATATGAATTGTTAGGGAATAGAGGCCCTAACCACAACAACCCCTCACACCTCGGAGACCCCAAGACCTATATTTACTCCACCGGGGACCCATGACTGTAGTCCAACAGACCTTTCCGAACCATACTCCTCCTCCATACTGCATACAGTTACAAGAATATCCCCAAAACCCTTTGTTCCCCATCCACACTAGATCTGTAATCTATCACAGTATCTTCAAGCCAGGTGTCAGTAGTGGTGACTCATGCCACCTTTGCAAGTTTTTCCAATGCTGTATTGGGACTTTCGTAGGAAGTCTGCAGATAGCACATTTATCACCAAAGCATCTATCGAGAAGCCTCTTTCGTTGTGCCTCATTAGTGTGATGAGCCTAGAAACAAATCTATTCCAGTTCCTGTATTGACTTTTAAGCTGTACTGATTCAAGTAGACAACCTTCCTAGAGACAAGGCATTCTTTCCCCTGCATAGCATACAGAAGATAGTTAGTTGGCTTACTATATATTGTATGGAAAATGATGTTCAACAAGTGCAGAAAAACTGCTGCACAATCTGCACAGTTAGCAATATGGAGTGTGGATCATGTCCGAAGGATATTTGTGGCCGAGCTCCATGCATTCTACCAGCTTCACATCTAAGGGTATTTGACCTACATTTTGTTGCCACTGTATATAGACAGTCCTCCTGACCACCTCCCCCCACCCCCCAACATCAGGTGATGATCAGGTGAAACTGTCCAAATACTCATAGGTTGGTCTGCTTGAAGAGGAACCTAGTGTTTCCATCCGGGAAGTCCTGAAAGTTGACTATGACTGTCTTCCTGGTTGAGTTTGTCCAAAGACAACATGTCTTTGGCATAGAAGCCATGTGGTAATGCCAGTATGTCCGAGTCTCATTTGTTAGTGGATGTTCAGGTGTGGCTTCCAGGTAAGACCACAACCCTTTCCTCGCCACCACATCTCCAAGGGGCTTCCTTCTGACCAAGTCGAGGATCTTCCTAAAGTGGGCAGCTATTCAAGCTAGAACTGCACCAAAGGAGGGCACCCCATCAAACTTTGCCAACTTCATTGATGTGAGCTGGTCTTGGAAAGGGTGAGGTCTATGGCTTCCCAGTGAATGCAAATATAGACTTGAGAGGTCTGCAATAGGTTTTAAAATAAAATACTTTTGTCTTGTAGATAACCCTACGCATGCTCACATGTTTTAGCTGTGCAGTGGACTACAACTAATGTGGTCAGCCTGTCCTTTCTCTTACATCTGGTACTGCTCCCAGCCTTGGGTGGCATTGAACATGGATATGGATTTTGGTCCTCCTTGTTTTGTGATCTCTCCTTCTCAATTCTCATTGATGGGTACACACAGAAGCTTTTGAGGAGCTATTCAGAATGTAATCTGGGTGTACTATGTTCATGCATTCTTCTCTTGTGGTAAGTTGAATGCTTTGGTGCAGTCATTATTCTTTAGAGCTGATGCTTGGAGCACACTAGCTGTTGCCTCTTGAAAGTGAAGACAGGGTGCCTCACTGTACTAACAAACCTTCACTGTAGGTAGATTTGATGAGCCAACTTCCTCTACCATGCACCTTTGTTCAGGTGGTGCTTGCAAGATGTTTGGTGGGTGAGATCAGTATGGATTGTGGGACTGCTCCGGTTTGAGGGTTCGGTGTGTGGGTTTGATCTCTATTGTCTTCCATCGAGGTATTTAACCCTCGCCCCGGTGACTTTATTTTGAAAAAATAAATAAATGACATGCATGAACATATGCCCCTCAACAAGGGTTGACTAAAGTCCATAGCAACCATAGTGTATCCAATAGCCCTTGTTCTAACCAACATTGTGGTTACCAAGTGTTGCCATAGTTACAAACCACAATGTGGTGAATCTAATTATAAGTTACTCAAGTTAATTAGCATTTGTATAGCTAGTAAATAGACTACAAACAAATATTATAGATCCCACTAGCTAATTAGGGGAACTCCATCCTAACTAAGAGAAGAAAAAACCTAAAGTCTAACATGTATAGTCCACCAAGGTGTGGTACTTAAAAAACAGTCTCTGTCCACGGTGACACAGAGAGGTACTTTGCAGTGCCTACATTCAAAATGAGTTTCGTGGCGATTGGAACCCCCCAGCTTCCTTCCAACTGCCAAGCACACTACACATCTTCAGGCCTTCGCCACCTTCCGCACCCAGTGACCTAGGCTAACGTTGAGTCTGTCCCAGCGCTCATGGTCGATTGATCGTGGACGACCTATGCGTTGTCTGGAGCAGAACCCTCCAACCAATTCCCTAGCCAGCTCCAAACGAAATGTCAAGAAATCAGCTTGTTGAGTACGGACATGGGAGCTTAGTACATAGCTGTTGAGGATGCAGCACTCAAGAATGTAAGAAAAAACCCTTTTCCACCACTTCTTACTCCTCCTCCCAATGTTGTAGTAGCCGGACAACGGGGCTCCACGGTCTACACCTCGCATGCACTTCTGTTTATCTACCAAAAGAGGAGGACATGACACATCAACCTGAGACCCATCCAGCTTGCGTCTCTTCACTGTGAAGCCGGTTCAGCAGGGTGAAAGGTGGACAAAAAGTAGATGCTCCTTTTGTCCACCCACACAGCAGCCAAAAGAGGACCATTTGATTTATAATCATAATGACCTCGATTTGAATTTGTGGTTTTTGTAACCAGCTCTTTGGGGAAAAAGCGTCTATTGCTACGGGCAGTGCCACACGCATTTATTCCGAGATTGTACATGGTAAGATAGAGGGTTGGGCTTGTGTAGTAATTATCCGTATACAACTCATGTCCACTATTCTTCAGTCATGCATCAGGTCCAATACTACTTTGGTACACAGGCCCACATGGCCACTACCACCACCACTGTCTAGTCCTTTACCAGTATATATCTCAAAGTTAGAGACATAACCATTGGTGGCATCAGCCAATACAAAAACTTTGATTCCCCACTTTATAGGCTTGTCTTTCATGTATTGTTTAAAACCAAGCCTACCCTTGAACTTAATCATTGCCTCATCAACAGAATCATCAACAGAAACCTGTTGATGGAGCTGGTATTCTTCCCCAAATTTGTGGACAACCATGTCCAAAAGAGAGCGGACCTTGATGAGGCGATCATGGCCATATGTTGTAATGTTAGATTTGCTAGTGAAACCGAAAAATTTGTTGAAATCTCATCACATTTGAAATCCCTGAAGTTGTAATATGCACATCGTGTTGGGACCAATACATTTCCAAACGAGGTAACTTCAAGATCATAGATGAGTAGACCTAGAAAGGTATGTCAATCCAGGGACGAGCACGTGGTGTGTGGCTACGCGTTTCTTCACAATACTTGTTTGTTTCTGTCACAAGTAGCTCCCATACTTCCTCTGTGAAGTATCTCGAAAATAGCTCATATGCTGAAGAAGATGAGCTAACAGTTGGAGATATAGGACCTGGTACCTTTGTGTACGTCTAATGTGTTGCACATGACTCCTCTTTTGACCAACTACCAACCACTGAGTCCAAGTGGTATCTACCAGATGGGTGCGCCAAAGAAGTAGGTGCAGGACATGTAATGGAGCTATGTGGACTGAATCGAGGAACGGCAAGAAACAGAAGAAACAAGAGCAGCAGTACTGGCAGTAGAAGTACCAGGAGTGGAAGCACCACCAGAAGAAGTACCAGAGGTTCCAGCAGAAGTACCAGCAAAAGGACCAGTAGAAGTACTTCTAGTCACAGGCCTACGTAGACGACCTTCACGACTACGGCGAGTAACTGGTCGCAAAGGAGTTATGGCACAAGACATTGTAATTGAGGTTGTTAGTATTGGAGGGTTGGTTGAGAGTGGGGTCAATGGGGAAGCAGTATCTGAAGTCGCAGAAATTGCTGGACACAGTACAGGTACAGTTGTCGAACTCACAATGAGAGAGGAAGAAGCTGCTGTACGTCTATCACACTCCAAATATGCTTCTTCATCTAAACACAGGCACACCAGCTATAAAACACTAAGCCATACTTTACCCCTATATACCCGCCCTCTAATTTATACATGTATTATATTTCCCAGGAACTATCCAGGAAAAACAAGCTACAACTGTTTTTGCAGATTATCCTCTACATACAAACTACACAACAAACTATGACTAAACTCACTGTCAAAGCCTTCCTCGTCACTAGAACACTCTATCGCATTCATAACTTCCAGTTCATTGGAAGCGCGTCGCCAGAAAATAAGTCAGGCGCCACCTCTCTACCAATCGAACGAACGGCTTCAGGATCGGTACTGCTCCTCCCAAGGTAAGAATGTATGCCTTCATCGTCTTCATCGCTGCAAGCCGAAATCGTCGTCAAAAAGTCGAGAAAATACTTAGTCTAAACTTAGCCTGGAAGACATTTGCACAGTCAGCTTTCAAACATTACTTTACCTTAGTTACCGGAAGTCTTACGCCGGTTAATTTTGTACGCGCGTAGAGGAAGAATAAAGCTAATATAATGAAAACTTCTCTACGATGTTTTATATAGCCTTTGACGTCTATAAACGCTTACACCAGTGAGTAGGTTAAGGCCTCTGGTCCGATCACACCTTGTTCTTATAATGCCACTAGTTCATCTACAGTTCAAGTTAGGAATTTTGTTCCCTAATCGTGGTGGTTATTGGGATATGTTTACCTGCCAGGTAATTCACTATGCCACTAGGAATTTATTACTGTAACTCTGGTGATTGATGTGTATATTCATGTTAGATATCTCCCTGTAGCTACACCTAGGAATTTATTTCTCTAATGGGCTACACATCTCCCTATACACATAGGAATTTATTTCTCTAATTGGCTAGACATCTCCCTATACACCTAGGAATTTATTTCTCTAATTGGTCCTGCTAGGTGTCTAGAAATTCCCTATTTATAATATTATGAATGGAAAATCTGACTTGTAATACAGTTCTTTTGCCATAATCTATGTAATTGGAATCTGAATTTGGCATTTTCTAGAATCACTCCATTTAGGCATTTGGAGCTTCCAGAAACCCACCACTGTATAAGGAAAGCCTTACCTGAACAACTATCTCCCTGTGAATTTTGCATGGAAAATGTAACCTTAGTTTCCCTCCCCCATGGATGATCTAGAGGGTAGGGCGCCTGCTGGGTGGCATACTTTACAGAAAAAGCTCTTTGATCGTTTTTTCCCCCCAACCCAGGCACTCCCAGACAACAAAGAGGGAGGGTTGTCCATGTGGTGTCCTGTTAGTGACCTCTGGTGGTTAGTAGTACACAGAGTGCGAGTAGTTACACTTGGGCATGCCACAAGCACCTCTGCTGTATACTATTCTCTTAGTAGGGGTACTGCAGGTGGAATTTGAGTAGAGAATGCACCACTATAGTTGTAGTAGTGACATTCATCAAATATAATTATCATGACAAACTAAAGTTTGAGTATTTTAGTACATTTGCTGCTATTCAAAATTTGAAAAGGTTTGACACATTGTACGTAGTACATAAATTGAATCTGAAAAGTAGCGAGTATATAGCTATATATAGTAGGCATGATTATTAGCACAGTTATTAAATTATAATTGCGGTGTTTGTGCTATGTTTAGAACTTGCATATACCATAAGAAACTTCCCCTCTTATTCAAGGTAGAAACTTATGATAAATGACTTATATCCAGGTGAAGGAGTACAGGAAATTAATGAGCCACGATAATTATTACAACTTTAACCACAAGCAGTAATTGATAGCCTTCCCACATAAAATAAGAATAAGGTATTAGGTGAGACAAATTAGTGAGTCACAAAACAAATGTACCGAAACTGGTCACTCTGATTCTTGAAGTAGTTGATTGCTGTCTTTGCATTGATTTGGACCGATTACCAGCAATTGGCGATTGAGGCCTGTTTATTGATTGGGTGAGATGACCATTAATTGAACTCTCAGTGAACGGAAGGTAAGTTTCATCTTGCACTATTTCATCAGGTTCAGCTTGAATGATCCCCTTGAAGGACTCCCTTGTAAAGGTTTGAGATGATCGGCATGGCGATGCCACACTATGCCATCCTTTACTTTCACTAGGACACTAAGTGGACCAAGTCTTTCTACAACACAAACTCCCCAGTAGAGTTGGAGGTTAGTATCCCACATGACCAGGCTAACCATCTTTAACAAGTCCTTTCACTTTAGTCTAGTCAGGAGATTTGGGAGTGAAGGTGTTTCCTTTTTAACTTCTACTGACCGCTGCGCTTTTCCCAGCAGTAGCAATCACTTTGTTGAACACTTCTGCCTGGAGATTAAAGACTGCCCCATTTCTAAGTTGCTTTAGAGAATCACCTTTACCATGCCTTGAAGTTGTGTAACATCCTAACAAGGCATGGGCAAAGAGGATGTTCTGACAGACATGTTTACCTAAAAGCTGCTTTGAGGTTTTACGTTCCAGCACCGTGGTAACATGCAAGCTCCTGCTTTGGCTTCAGGCCTGAAGTAAATTTCATGAGTCAATGGGTGCATGGTAGCAAAGGAGAATAAACAGGTTAGTGTTATCTCCCACAAGCACTGTATTGGCAGTTGATGCACCTTGAATTGTTGTTTGAACTATAAGCACATCAGCATCACCTCTGGCAGGCTTTGTTGGGCAACCATTTTGTTCCAAGAATGCTGATAGATGACTCGTTCTTCTTGTTTGAAAGGAATGCATATTACTTCACGTTCATGGTTGCTTATCCTGTGAAGTGCATTTCTGTCATTTGCTCTCTGGTCCTCCTTAAGTGAGCGTTGATGGCAATTCGTATATCTATCAAACTCAACAACAGATTTTCCATATGGCAACACATAGCCTGCGTACCTCTGACAGATGCTGTCATACGTGCTTCCTTTCTGACATGAAATTCAATGGAGTAGTGAACAACCATCAATAATATAATACACACAGTCAAATAAAGCAGGAGGGAGCTTGTACTGAAATATTTCTGGCAACTGTTCATTCCTCATGCTTGCTGGGACACAAGTCTCTCGAAGAGTCGATATTTATGAGCTCTATGGCATTATTTGATTCCACTTTCACTATCTGGAAAGAGGAAATGTATAGAGTGACTCTGGTAGAGTCTATAGCCTTTGCAGCACTCATTCCTTCAGGTGTTGGGTAATTGTCTTTGGGCTCTATGACATACTTAATGATGAGCTGAGCTGCGGCCTGCCAATCTCATCTTTTCTCCCATTCAGTCGTCCTTTACAGGTTGCTAATGAAAATCATAGAGAATTTTAGATAGAGGGTCATAAAATTGAACTTCCCATTAATCTCTGTTATAACAATGTGATCACCATAATGTACCTTGATCCCTTTTATCATGTATGTAAACCCACATGAAAAACTATCCGAGACCAGATACGTCTTCATATTGTCTATCAGGTCATGTATCTTCATTGTGCTCCAGATCTGCCATAACTTGCAGAAATGCCTCTTCCTGGAATGTGTCCTTTTGTCTTCAGCGCTTTTCAGTGACAGGTTGGTCATCTGTATTGGACTACATTTTCCTTTCTGCAAGTTACTGCTGCATATCTGGTGATATACTGCATCTGCAGCTGGTAGATCATGTACACTTCTGATCCTAGCCATCACTTTCTCTGACTGTTTATCTATTGCATGGCTGCATAATAGTTTCCTGAAAGTCAAATGGTTTGAACATGTGACTTCTCTGGTGTTTGTTATCAAAGTTGTATCCACAGAACAGACAGTTTTCCTTGAAGTAAAATGCCAGCTCTCCTGATCTGAGTGATACCTGACCTCCAGAACTATCGGATTGCATCATGTGTCCTCTTCAAGCTCTGTTCAATTCTCCTTTTATTACAGTGCTTATGGCGGAATTCAGCATGCACTCCTTGGCCAGTTACAGCAGTGATGCTGCTTCCCTGTGCAGCTTGTACTATTCCTTGACATCACTTGGCTCCAAGTGTGACAACTTCTCACCTCATCACCCATGGAGAGTTCACAACATACACACTCATCATAGGTGTGGTGGTATTGATTCTGAAATTATATTTTATACTGAAGCTAAATATCTCGAACATCTCGAAACAACTCAAATACATGTAGCTATTGGGCTACCCTTGTAACTATTTGCTGGGTCCAGCCAGCTAGCGAGATACAATTCAACAACTAGATTTGAGCAGAACCTATTCTTCAAGGGACTGAATATGAAGTGGTGTGGCTGTAACAACACATGTCTTGCAGCAGAGTGGGTGGCTGTACAACACATGTCTTGTAGCAGAGTGGGTGTCCTGCAGCAGAGTGGTGTGGTTGTACAATGCATGAGACAACAAAATACAGGTGATAATAACGCAGCCAGATATAATTATGTAGTAGCTATATCAATATTGGTACAAAGTTAGAGACAGTCCATCCTTCATTACACCAGATCATAGTTGATGTGAACCACTCTAGAACTGTTATAATGTGGCAAATTAAACCCTGACATAGTAATTTGGTGGCCATATTGGATTTATGCAAATTAGCACATTTCCCCAGGGTGCATCAGGTGCATTTTCTAGAGACTTCTCTCCAAAATGCATTGTGAAGGGAAATACTAATGTTGCTATTTGTGGTGTGTCTGATCCATATTGACTAGACTACTTAGGATCATCTCCAGTTTCCCTGTGACTTTGGGTAGATGATATGCATATTGTGGATTTTGACCAATGCAAAAGAGGGAAATCTCAGTTGGTGTTCCTCTCTGAGGTGGTGATGAATGTGGTAAGCCTAGAAAGGCCAGCAGCATTGAAGTGTCAGCTGTGGCTTTAAATATGTCCTATGCCAAGAGCAAGGGGGACCAGCTCTGCATTCTAGTAACCACCAAAGAAGGAATTTCTGTCTTTGTTCCTAAATTTGTCAAGAGGGGTTTATGGTCTGTTACCAAAGTGAATCTCCTCCCACATATATATTGGTGGAATTTTCTTATCCCAAATACAAGGCTAAGGCCTCCCTTTCTACTTCGGCATAATTTTTTTCACTTGGAGCTAAGGTTCTGGATAGATAAGCAATTAGATGCTTAGTACCACCTTAAGCACATGTGATAATACAACTCCTAACCCAAATGAGAATGCATCAGCTGCTAGTTAGTTGGTAAGCCAGGGTCATAATGCACTAACACTTGCTAATGCAATTTCTCATAATGATATTCATGGCTATATGGTTTGTTGCTAAGCAACCAAAGTTCATCATCTTGTTCTTTGGTGAATACAACACCTTGATACTTAATAAGTATTGGTGAACTGTTCTACAGGCTAAAATTTGACAAGAAAAAAGTTTTTACCTCCTGTTTCTTATAATGATATTCACAACAATGTGGCTAAGAAACCAAAACTTGTTGTAGTGCCCATCAATTCATCAGCTATTACCTAATATATGGTTGCTAGGTACTTTTCTTCATACTCTTCGTATTAAAAAAAAAAAATGTTAAAATCATTCACAAAAGAAACAATTCCATAATAAAGTTGCCTGTGGGAGTTTCCGGAGAGAGGGTTAAAGGATGAAGCTTATGGATAAGTTGTGCTGTAATTATTTAGTAGACCAGAAATGCTTGCAGTTCATTTATATTCCGTGATACAAGGGCCTCAGTGAGAGCTTTGATTTTGCTTGGAGTGGCATGCACACCCTGGGCATCTACCAAATGACCCAAATACTTACCAGAAAGTTGAAGGAATTTGCACTTTGGGAGTTTGATGTGAAAGACAAATGGTCGTAAATGATTAAATACAGCCCTCAAGGTGGTAAGCTGTTTGGTGTGTTCTTTACCAGTCACTAAAATATCATCTAAATAGGAAACGACATTAATAGGAATTCCACTTAAAAATGGTTTCCACAAGTTTCTGAAATACTGCTGGGGCTGATGATACTCCATAAGGTAGTTGTTTATTGTGTTTTCATCTACCTCAGAATGGTCGCTCTCAGTTTCTTAATTAGGCATGACAAATTGTTTTGCTTTTGGCTTGCAAACATATTGATACTGACTGGCTCTTTGATGTTGATAGCCTCATTAACTGGAATTACCTGCTTGCTTTTGGTATTCTCCTTTTTTGCTGTGTAGTTTTTAGGAGTTCGGCGGACAGAGGAGATATGTCTCTGTTTACTGCAACCAAGTTGTGGCACTTTGCTGTTTTAAGCAACCTTGGTAAGCTCTTCCTCCCATAGTGCTTGCAAAGAAGATGGTCTGCAACATACTTGATGCCAGATCTTATCAGATTCATGGAAACTCTGGGCATCCTTAGCAGCTGCATCTGCCACTGGTTGTTTCCACAGCTCGAGAAAAGTTGAGGCATTCTTTTGCAGTAGGCAATTGCTTATGCATGGCTTCACTACACGATCCACTTACAAATCGGTCATGAAGAGAGTCGTCCAGCTTGTCAGCAAACTCGTAGTCTATAGCAACTTAGCAGTGAAATTGACGATGGACTCTTCCAACTGTCGTCATCTTTGGTGGAAGTGGAAATGCTCCTTAATGATTGAGGGTTCGGGAGGATAATATGTCTTGTGAGTTCTCTTCAAGTCTTCAAAGGACTTTGTGCTTGGCAGATCAGGAGAAAGAATTCTTTACGATCCCATATGTCTTGCCACCGATGAAGGTAGACAGAACTGCAGCTTTCTATGTATCAGCAATATCATTAGCAGTAAAATAGAGCTCCATCCTTTTGCGTAGTGTGCGCTCAACTTGAGGATGAAATTCTTCAAAGTGTCCTACTGCAACATTTTGCCATTTTGGTACTGAGATTTAACCAGTATCCTCGTCGTCAAGTTGCATTTGTGCTATGTTTAATACACCACAAGAAACTTCCACTCTTAGTCAAAGGCTTTAAGGGGGGGGGACAGTTTGCATTTTTTTAAAAACTTATGGTTACCACTTTATAGCTCCATAGATTCTGTAAACTTCATGGTATGGACTTGATATTAGCTTCAAAGATAGGTCTCTCTGTGTGCTCTCTTTTGATACTAAAATATTTTTCATAGGTATAATTATAGCCAAGTTACTAGACCTAAAGTGGAGGGAACTTCAAAATCTGAATACCTGAATTGGCTGCATAAATATCTCCAGATTGCAAAGTGTTAAAGAGTTGAAATTAGCACCAGTGGCTAGAAGAAGCCCTACTCTATTCAATAAGTGTTTTCATTCGGCGCTAAAACGTAAGTACGCGGTCAAGCACGTGGGTGGAAAATGGAGTTTTATGGATTATTAACGAAATTCATTTTCCACCCATTGCTTGACTACATTTTAGCGCCTAATGAAAACATTCATTGAATAGAGTAGAGCTTCCTCTAGCCACTGGTGCTAATTTCAACTCTCTAGCATTTGGCAATCTGGAGATATTTATGTGGCCAATTCGGGCATTCAGGTTTATGAGGTTCCCTCCACTTGTAGCTCCTGTAACTTGGCTATACTTATACTTATGAAAATATTTTAGTGTTAACAGAGAGCACAAAGAGAGACCTATCTTTTGAGCTATATATTAAGTCCATACCATGAAGTTTACAGAATCTATGGAGTTATAAAGTGGTAACCACAACGGGGAAAAAGGGGGAAAATACATGTGGGTCACTCCCCCCCCCCCAAATGCAACTGCCCCTCCTTAAAGATAAAAAACCCTCTCTGATTATAATATGAATGCATGACTTATATAGAGGTGAATGAGTACAGGTCGTTAATGAGCCACGACATTACACCTTTGACCATGAGTAGTAATCGATATCTCTATAGTAACTGATGTATTCTTGTAAGTACTCTAATTATTGTTTGCATAAAAAGTACCACAAAGTAACTAATACACCTTTGATGTAGCATGTGTCCTCTATGATGTCCCTCTGATATGTATGTAAGGTTGTGCATGCAGAGGTGAGGTCAAGGATAGTGGTGTGGATAAATTCACAGATTTGGATGATTTAGAAGTTATCTTGTACAGAAAGATCAAGAGGAATGACAAATAGCTAAAGTGGAGGCAGTGGCTGGGATTTTTACATGTGTCTCCAGTGCACATTGCAAATGCCCATGCATGTTGGTATTGTGTGCGTAGTTACATGTCCCCATGGAGACTGACAACTCACCTTATGCTAATGATAAATAAATAGACAATGTATGAAAGTTATTGTCTTGACTTAATTTCGCATTTACGACAATTATAAACTTTTGAACTTGCTTTATCTAATTATTGATGTATGCTAAACAATCACATTATGTTATATTGAATATACAAATTTTTTGGTACCAAGGAAATAAATAATCATTGTAGCTTCTGTTCTGTTAGACCATGAATGAGCTGAAGAGACTTCTCAATGCAACAAAAATATTATACGATGAGATACGAATTGAAACAGACACTGGGATAGACGTTGATCCATTTGTAGAGGTAAGCATTGAAATATTGATGGAATTTATTTATAATTCTCTTCTACTGGAAATATATTTGTGGCTTGGGTTACATATTATATCCTATAATAAAAATAAATACATCTTCTACATCTTCCACGTAATAATAATTTGAGCTAGAATTAACGACCAGACTCTTTCCCACTCCTTCCCTATAGTTCTGTAGCCAGTTAAATTGACTATATAGTGATTCATTAGTCCCTCCCTTCCCCCACCTCTCCCAAAATAAACCCTATCAGCACAATTACGTGGACAGCCCGCAACCCATCTTTTGGAAATTTTGTTTGCTTTCTTGTTTAAAACCCAGTATCCTTGAAATGACATTAAATTGAAATGGAAACTACCAGAAAAAGTATTCAGAAACATACGCCAAGCCATTAATTATATTTGCAGATGTTGAGCATAAAAAGTGCCTACACTAAATCTTTGACCATGGAATAATATCGTAATAAATTAATGTTATTTTTTCTTGTAGGATTCACGGATTTATATCCTCAGTATGTATACTGTATTTGCAAGAGAGATCTTATGTTTGGTATGTTTAAAAGATAAAATCTTTAATTTGGAATTTCTTGTGTGTCTTCTTTTATTCTGCACTGATTCTTAATGCATGTACTAACCAAATACAAGGTTATGCACAGATGATGTTCTTACTGCTGTGTCCATTGAAATGTTCACATTGTGTTGGTAGAGTGATAGAGAAGAAGGGCATATCCTGAAGATGTTCTGTAATGTGACCATTCCTTATTAACACAATTCATATTTTAGGCATACAACAAAAATCGTAACTTTCGGTACCCTCGCAACTTGTTCCTAGTTAATGGCTGGTTTGCTGAAGACTGGTGGGTAGGGTCACCAGAAGACCAAGCCAAATTGAAGAGGACGTATGACTGTGATGTTAAGGACAGAGAATCGTTGGTTCCTTATACTCTTGCTCCTTTCAAGGCTGGTCGAATAGCTCTAGATAATTCTAGGGTTGCTGATAATGGATATGTGAGGATAATATTGGTGTTTAAAAAAAATATAAATGTTGTAGTTGTTACTGTAGTTGTAATATTGGTCAGATGCTTCTTAAGAAGCTCATACTGTTCCACAGTGACATATAATAAGCATGAATACACATCAGCACCATGCTTATGTGCTGACTGCACCCACTCTTTCATACTGTCACTAGCAACAGTAACAAAAATGTGCTTATAAAATAAAATGTGGATTTAATACGTGTACAACTCAAGTATGCATCACTGTAGACATTGAGAATTGCAATAAGTATTCTTGTGTTTAATTTCATGTAGACTGGCGGAAAAATACAAACTCTGTACAAGTATTATTTGGAGACTTCCAGGTTTAACAACGAATTATTCCTCTACCAATTGTGTTATGATACTGTATGGACCTTGGCCAGAGCTCTCAATAATACAATAAATGGTAAGTGCATACAATGAATATAGTATAAAACCAATACAACGTACACTAAATCGGTATTTCCTAGAAGTCCTGAAGAATTTGTGCTTCACCTGCTATAACTGTTATCATGCTGGCTAGTGTATACCTACTTCACATGTGCAAAGTAGCCGGGAAACAGAGTGGCAAAATATCACTTCTAACCACTCTGAATTATCCTGATAACAATTTTTTCACGACACTACTTTTATTCACTGAGGTCCATCACTTTTTTAAGGAAGGCAGAGCTCCAACAATGTCAATTACAAAAGCTGTTGTAGTAAGAGCTCAGAAGTGACAGCTCCACTCAGAGCCATCACCTTTCACTGCTTTCACTTTTGGACAGTCGAAGATGCTTAATCTATTTCTGACCTGTCTGTCTCTCTCTCTGTCTGTCTGTCTGTCTGTCTGTCTGTCTGTCTGTCTGTCTGTCTGTCTGTCTGTCTGTTTGCTGTCCTCAATGGGCACTCATGCAGAGGACCTAGAGAGGGTAGGATTAAGGGGATAGCGTTGATTAGACCAAGGGAGGTATGTGCATGCTTTAAAACAGCCATAACGGGCAGGTACGACCAGGACAGACTATGAGTAACTCGACCAGGGGAAGAGCACAGGCAGAGTTTGGGGTCCATTGGCCAAGCCCCTCTAGCTTTGCCACACTCCCAAAGTTTAAGCTATAATTGTCAGATACGGTTAGGACTGTTATATTTCTCTCAGCCTTTTCTGTCTGTCTGTGTTTCTCTCTCCTCAATGGGTGCTCACACAGAGGACAGGGAGGGTGGGGCCAGGGGTAATAGGGGTCACACCTAGAGACCAAAGAATTGCTTGTTGGCAAGTTAATATCTAATTGTGGATGTTTGACATCATGTTTTTCCCCAGTTTCATTTATACTCCGACTTCCTAACTTTGTCAAAGATAGAGCAACTCTCTGAACAGCAGTGCATAGTATATTTAATTAACTTGTGGTAGCTACTTTGTAGAGTTCATGACCTCAATAGTTGGTGTGACAGGATGAACAGTAGTGAATCTGGTGTGTAACTTGAAATGTATTCTGGGTTGGGCTGTATGCTAATGAAGATATTCCTGGGTTATTATTGAAAATGTGTGCCTATGAGGGATGTTTAACTATCCCATTCAAAAGTTCATTTAATTTTTAAATGCACATCCAGCTACTTTAGCTAGACAGAAGGGCCAGAACCCCATAGATACACATTGTTTACACCATACATTTTATTACTGCTATTTCCATCATTACAGATTTGAAGAATGATGACAATTTAAGGGATGATTTGCGGCCCTTTCAGAAAGTTAATGTTAGCTTCGGACTGCAGCATTTTACATATGACAATAATGTCTTACTGAAGAATATATTTGATCATTTATCAGCAACAAATTTCAGTGGAATAGTGGTAGGTAACACAATGGGAAGATGAATAAGTTAATGTTCACATGCTATCTGTAACAGTGTTATTATATACTAGAACAAAAATGTTTTTATTTAACGACAAGCAACTATATTGGATTCTCTTAAAGAAGGAATCAAGTTGCATTAATGCAGACTACAACCAGTCAGGCAATCCTCTACTATGTAAATTGTGTATGATAAAAAACCGTACTATCTATAGTATAATTTTTTAAATGGTAATGTGATTAGACTGGTTGTGGTCTACATGTGTACAGTTTGTTGGCTTTCTTTGCAATACATGTATAACTATTTGCTTTTACATATTTTTTTCTTGTTTCAAGCATTTTTGTTTGTTTGTTTGTTTGTATTCTTTTATATAATATACTTGGACAGTGGAATACTACATCAAGTTAGAGTTTGACAAAGTCCAATTCAGAGCTTTTTGGGCTCCTACTCTTTTAAATCAAGAGTTAATTTTTGTTATTACACTACATGTCAAATCTTGTTGCTGTTGTTGATGGTCTCTGTGTAAGGTCGGTTCGAGATGGCTATAGCTTCTTTCATGGACTTTATAACGGTTGGATAGGAGATAGGAGAACTCCAGCAACCAAATAGCAGACATTAGGTATAGGATCAGCTATAGCTTCTTTTGGATTTTATAACTGTTGCCTAGGGCAAAACTTCAGAAAACCAAATAGCAGAACTGTGCAGAATTCATTGGTTCCTGTTGCCTAGGGCAACACTTCAGAAAAAAAATAGCAGAACTGTGCAGAATTCATTGGTTCCTTCTTATAATACAGCACCTGCATTAAAATCTTTTGCTTTTACATGCAAAGGAAGATTTTATTAGCTTGATTGCATCATTATCAATCACCTGATGATGTATTCCAATGGCTTTTGTCGACAATAAAAAAAAGTTGTGGACATGAATTGTGTGTGTTGGCACTAAAGATTTTTTAATGAACTTTCCCTGCAAACTTGCAGGGAAAAAGAGGTGTATTCAAGCAAAGATTCTTAAGTTTATCACCATTTTTGTTTTCGAGTTTTGCCAATTTGCTTAGTGAAGGATATAATTTTGTAGGCAGCGAAGGCTGAGTTTTATGAGCTTTGTTCCTTTAGAAATATTTTCTTCTGTCATTAACAAAGTGGGTGAAACAAATATATAGAGAGCACTAATGTCCTGCTTGTTATTATTATATATTATATATACAGGGGAACATTGCATTTAATCAAAATGGAAGCAGGAGGCTCAGCAAAGTTCAGCTACGGCAATACCGACGTGGAGGTATGTAATAAGCTATAGCTATTAACTACAAGATAAAATATATTCTCAGGGAAAGATATTCAGTTCTAGTGAAATTAACTGAGCACTGTAATTTTTTGGAATAAACTTTTTAAACTTTATATCTTAGAATACAAATATATAAATTGCAGAAAGAATCAGCTCAATTGGAGTAGCTAAGTAAACAAAAGCTATGCATCACTACATCATTCTATTTATACAGCAAAAATACAGCAATTACATCTATCCAGGGGCTCTTCCTTTCAGAGCAAAGGGGTTCAGAGAGATTTCAGATCTACATAGGTGCCAGTATCTCTACTCCAAAGAAAGGTTTTCAAAAACAGTAGTAAAGAGAAGGAGACTGTTCATGGTTGCAGTTGCGATCGTCAGACATATTTTCATTTTTCTCGTTCCTCCAGTCAAAAGTTTCATAACTATTAGAGCATGCTACTGAGCATTGCTGGTTAAAGAAATGGCTAGTTTATATTTTTTATATTGTTCTGTATTTACATCTGTACATGCTTAAAATATGAACCCTATGGTCAGGACTAATAATTAGAAGCTCTTGCCATTTTGTTGTTTCCTATTCGTGTCTCTCTTCAACACTGAAGTTCCCATGTCATTCCACTGACCCCAGCAGGTAGAGAGAACCCTAACAGCTCCGAAATGAGCCAAGAATGAGGACAAATCATATTCCACAAAGTATTTCATGACCTATTTAAACTTCCACTCTAAGAACCTTTAACCAATGAACTTACTTTGCTGAAATACTTTCTGTAGCCATGCTCAGCTGTGGTAAAATGGGCACCACCTTAGCTATAACCAAAGGTATGGTACTGGTATCAATTATACTTGAGCTTGCGATTTCTTAATTAATTTTTTACAATTGTTCAGCTTATCATGTCGAGTCATTGTACAAAAATAAATTCTTTTTTCAGTCCAATTTGTCCCAAAACAAATGCAAAATGGATCACCAAGATTAGCATTCTGGTGCTATTTGATATCATTCCAAAGCTCATTGCTTTTTTTCCTGTTTCCTCGCCAAGCATTCTTAAATAATTTGAATGGACACATTCACCTGTGTTCTTTTTTTCTTAAGGCATGCATTGAAGCAAAAGTCGTGAGTGTCTTCTTCATTTCTTGATAATGCTATTGTAATATTTTTTTGTTTCTCTAGAAGTTAGCATTGATGCCAAAAAAAGGGTATAACAGTTATATTAGTTTTTAGCTATTTCACGGTATTTTAGGTTTTAGTTAACTAGTTCAATTAAGCTCTAGCAAGATAGGTGATGAAGTTTGTTGGATGTTTTCATTTTTAGATTACAAAGCTTTCAATTATCACTAGCTATTATATTGACTTGTATATTGGCCTCCTTAATACTTGCACCTCTGCATTTGAGACAGATGATATAGCCTTCATCAGTATAACGGTTTTGTTTTGTCTTGAAACCATTAATAATTCTCACAGTAAACATTTCCGTTTCAGTAGCTCAAGCATATTTGGGTTGGATGCAGGCTTAATAACAATTAAAGCTTGCATAGATTTACCATGTAGAGCTATAGTGCAGCTTATCATTGCCAATATGTGTTCCTGTATGTGAATGTATTGGTTTTCAGGTCTCTAGGCCTAAAGAGGAGGCAACAAGAACAGTAGAGCAAGAACAATGACTACCACGACAAAAACAAAACGAAATTTTTTTTGAAAAATATAAATTTATGATGGGTGTGGGTGTGGTCTTTTTAGGTGTACTCCTTAAAATTATTTCATTATTCCTGATGAAGGCTAGATCATTCTAGTCGAAACATCGAGAGAGTATGATTATTGAAGGTCATTATTGAAGGTCATTCTAATTTCATTATGCCAGCTGAGAGTTTGTTGTGAGTTTAATTCTTTCTTTTTTAGTGGATGGCCAAATTCGTCAAGTGCTTGTGGGCACTGTGAAGAATAGCAGTGAATTCAAGTTTGAAATAGCGCTCCAGGATGGCATTGTCACGCTGTGGGATCGTACGTAAATAGCAACTGTATTTCCTTGAATTGATTGTGTCCTCGATAACTACTAAATCAATTAGACTGCACATCAATACCATCTTGTGTGACTTCTCAAGTAACCATGCATGTCCACCTAGCTCTAATTGTATTATACCATGCCCACCTAGCTCTAATTGTATTATACTGTGCATGTCCACCTAGCTCTAATTGTATTACATCTTATGCCCACCTAGCTCTAATTGTATTACACCTTGCATATCCACCTAGCTCTAATTGTATTACATCATGCATGCCCACCTAGCTCTAATTGTATTGCACCTTGCATATCCACCTAGCTCTAATTGTATTACACCTTGCCCACCTAGCTCTAATTGTATTACACCTTACCCACCCAGCTCTAATTGTATTATACTGTGCAAGCCCACCTAGCTCTAATTGTATTGCACCTTGCATATCCACCTAGCTCTAATTGTATTACACCTTGCCCACCTAGCTCTAATTGTATTACACCTTACCCACCCAGCTCTAATTGTATTATACCTTGCATGCCCACCTGGTTCTAGTACTAAAATACTAGGACAAGCATATACCATCACTCATATATTTCAAAGTATGACTATGTAAGCAGAATGGTTCAGAAGATCACATATTTATTGCAATTGTGGGCTGGTAACAGTCAGGTGCAGCATTTGCTCTCAGTGGTGACACACTGAACAGCCTGAAGACATTGATAGAGCCTTTGCATTGGACGAAGCTGACCTGGAAGAAACAGGACAGTGATTAGTCACTATTGTGGTCTATTACACGCATACTGGTATGCATGCTAACAAGCTCTAAAATTAGAACATGTTGTAGTGGCTAGAATGAAGGAAGCATACCGAAGAAAATGTTTTAATCAGCTAGACATGAGTACAGGTCTAGAATAACAAAATGGTGACAACATGAGGTAATGGTGTGCGTTAGTGAGACAAGATGAATAAAGCGCGTGCAGTAGGCACGAGGATTACAGAGTTTAAATTCTAGCAAATCAATCTTCAACACAACACATGTTACAGTGCACCATCGAGTATTACATATGATGAAATAGCTCATGAAGTTATCTGATTTGACCAAGGAAATACAGTATTTACATTATGCCAACTTGATTGTATCCCATTAAAATATGTGCTAAATAATTGTTGTTATTTTTATTACCAACTGTAGAAGGTGTTCCTCATGATGGAGTACCGAAGCAGAGGATAGTTTCAATTCACGCTGCAGTGACAGCCATTTTCACAATCCTAGCAGTCTTTGGGATTGTGTTTGCTGTAGTGTGTATGACCCTCCACATTCACTTCAGGAAAAAAAAGTTAGAGAATTTTCAGTGTGGCTTACATAATTAGTGAAATAGCGAGTAATGCATGGGAGAGGTAAAGTTTGTATCACCATGCATGTTTGAAAAGTTCCAAGTACGTCTATCGCACATTTACCATTAAAAAAACTAGTGTTGAATTATCCCACAATACAGAATTACACCCCCATAGGGGGGAAAATATTACACAAGAAAACAATATTAATTTCGTACTGCATCAGAGACCGTCGGTGTGAAATTAAAAAAGAAGAAGTGCAAATATTTATTCACATCTTTAACACCATTTTAAAGCATGGTGGTGTTATTCTGTCTTTAAAGCATGGGGTGTTATTCTGTCATTGGAGTTAAAACTCTGCCACTGCATATATAATACCAGTGTTATTTTACAGAGATATATTTGCTATCGTAAACATCAACAGTCTCACACCATAAGCTATAGAAGGGAAATGAGGCCCACGCCATGCCTTGCATTAAGATATACTAGAAATGTGTACATGCGAGTATATCTTGCTCCATGACTGTATGCATGCAATTATTTTACTGATTAATTTTTCAGGGTCATTCGCTTGACTAGTCCTAAACTTAACATCATAACTGGAATCGGTGCAGTCATCCTCTACATCAACATGCTGATCTATGTCTCTCCTTCCTACACTCTCAAGCAAGAGGCAGTGTTATGCAATGTAAGACAGGTCACACAATTAGTATGTAGATTGGTGTGGAGCAAGAATTTTTCTTATTAAATTGAATAACCTTCTCAATAATTGTATTCTCTTGACATTTCGACTAGACACTCTAGCCTTCATCAGGAATAATTATCCCTGATGAAGGCTAGAGCATCTAGTTGAAACATCGAGAGAATACAATTTTAAGTTGATTATTGAGAAGGTTATTGAAATGTTATTATGCCAACTGAGAATTCAAACCATAAATAGTTTTTATGTCATGGAAAATTGCTCACCTCGTTCACCATCTTTGTTTGGCAAGAGCAAACAGATATTGAGTGATTATGTGTCTGGGACATAAGCTCTCTACAAACGCTTACAGTAGCAGAACATCTTTGCGATCCTAAAGGTGAACTTCTAGTCAGGTATCCTCGCTAAGTATCCTTCTTATTTTAACTTAAAACGATTGACAGCTGAGAGCAGATATATCGACAACTCGGACAAACTAAAAAATTGGTCCCATAAAAAAAAGGGAAAAAGAGAAAAGCAGTGGACATTATGTGTGTCTGCATATTGCACCGACGAGGGTGTATCAGCTTTGTCCCAATGCACACACTTTTTAGTTGTTTCACACACACACATATATATACTACCATAAATGGCGTGAACAGCACACTAAGTAATAGGGTGATATCACACTAAATTAGTGTGCCAACATATCCTCGCCCACCAATGCCGTAAGCAGATTTCACACCTGGTTTATGAAAAATGCTTAAAAAAATAATCATTATTAAAATGGAGCTAATGATAAATAATGTGTTGGGTGTCAAATAAATGCGTGTGGTATTGCTCTCCCATAATAGTTAATGAATGTTTAGGATGTCTAAAACATGGAATTAATTTCTAAGACCACGTTGCAGTCGGCACACATGTTGACTTGAAGGCTCCCTAATTGGAACACAGAATTAAATTTAAGAGCTGTGATAGTAACAGTATGTGAGACTTGAGGTTAGAGATGATTTGTACATAACTATGTTCAGAAATATAGCCACCACAGAGGAATGGTAACACCTAGAGAATGACCATAGCATCTAATAATGAGGAAATTAGTTTGCACCGCCCAAAAAATCTACTTATGCCATATTTTATCCATCAAAATTGTATGCTAACTTTTAACCTTTATGGGACAAAAAAGTATTAAAAATGTGTGTGTGCATGCATGCGTTTGTGCATGCATGGGAGCATGCATCCATGCATGTGATAGGAACTGAGAAAAGTAGTAATTCAAAAAATCATATTTAAGTTATTATTCAGGTTAAAATCACCTCCCAAGCTAAAGGTATGGGGCAAAGGCTATGCACTAGTAGATGCTAAATAAGTACAAATGGAAATCCATTTTAGAGCTATTCATTTCTGTGCGATTGATTTCTGTGTGATTGACACCCTTTTAGATTCTGTCACATTATAATCATTATAGGGTTTGCAAAGAGTTTGCAAAACAGATCATGCAGACGAAATGATGTCATTGCTTTGCAACCACTTAGCACTTAGCTTAAATAGTTTCCAAGTTAGTATCACGAGTGATTTGTTTGCAAGACCGAAGCATCGCACCAAATATCTGAAGGCAACCAACAGTTAGAATTGTAACTGTTGAATATGTGCAGGTTCAGCATGACTTTAAACCTAAAGTAGGTGGAAGCATATTTGCATAAAATTAGAGTGAAGCATTTTTACCTGCTGTACTGGAGGTGTCAACGACTATTCACTATTGTGATGGCAGCTAAATTCAGAGATCGCCATTGTATATTTCTTTTCACAATTAGAATCATTCCCTGCAGTGCTGATGCTATCAGTTTGAGGCTAGTATTGGGTGAAGCTTTTAGTAATGTTAAAGGTAGAAAATGTAGGCAGATGCCAGCAGCTAGAGCTTGGTGAATATTGGCGACTATGGTTATGTTAAAGGTTATGCCTTTATCGAGACACCTCAAGTCCTGGTTTTGGCTTTCTCTTCTTCACGCTACAAGTATCTGACCATGTGGCAATGTTTCAGTAATGTCCAAAGGTCACACATTGCTTGATATATGCTGCTATGTTCAGTAGTACTACTAAGCAAAGCAGGTAAAGGGACGGGGGGGGACCCACTCCTGAAATCCCCTCCTGTATATGAAATTATAATACTTATTGAAAGCCTATACAATACGACAAAAAACATGTTATCTCCAGATTGCACATGCAGCTACCATTCATCTTTCTTTATTACAATAATGCAGCTTGATTCTTGGCTCACAGCCATTGGCTACTCCCTCTGCTATGGAACTATACTTGCTAAAATGGTCAGAGTCTACTATATCTTCCGTAACCCTACCATCAGGAAGAAAGTAAGAAAGTTAAATTAAGCCTTTGTAGTTGTGGTTTAGTGTATTCATTTTGGTTGTTTTAAATGCCGGGAGAATGTCTAGTACTGCCATGTTTCCTAGACATCAGGATTCCTGATGTACCTACTTTGGAATCTCCTAGGATTTTGGTAGTGAGGATGATTATTAAGCATGAAACTCAAAATATTTATATCATGGATACTTTGGAAAATTCAAGGATTCCCTTGCCATAGACCTAGAAACCTCCTACCTCTAGACATAGAAACCTCCTACCTCTAGCCCTAGAAACCTCCTACCTCTAGCCCTAGAAAACCTCCTACCTCTAGCCCTAGAAACATACCACTAGCCCTAGAAACATCCTACCTCTAGCCCTAGAAACATCGTACCTCTAGCCCTAGAAACCTCCTACCTCTAGCTCTAGAAACATCCTACCTCTAGCCCTAGAAACCTCCTACCTCTAGCCCTAGAAACCTCCTACCTCTAGCCCTAGAAACCTCCTACCTCTAGTCCTAGAAACCTCCTACCTCTAGCCCTAGAAACCTCCTACCTCTAGCCCTAGAAACCTCCTACCATTGGCCCTAGAAACAACCTACCTCTAGCCCTAGAAACCTCCTACCTCTAGTCCTAGAAATCTCCTACCTCTAGCCCTAGTTACCTCCTACCTCTAGTCCTAGAAACCTCCTACCTCTAGCCCTAGAAACCTCCTACCTCTAGCCCTAGAAACCTCCTACCATTAGCCCTAGAAACAACCTACCTCTAGCCCTAGAAACCTCCTACCTCTAGTCTTAGAAACATCCTACTTCTAGCCCTAGAAACCTCCTACTTCTAGCCCTAGAAACCTCTACCTCTAGCCCTAGAAACATCCTACCTCTAGCCCTAGAAACCTCCTACCTCTAGCCCTAGAAACCTCCTACCTCTAGCCCTAGAAACCTCCGATCTCTAGCTTTAGAAACCTCCTACCTCTAGCCCTAGAAACCTCCTATCTCTAGCCCTAGAAACCTCCTACCATTAGCCCTAAAAACAACCTACCTCTAGCCCTAGAATCCTCCTACCTCTAGTCCTAGAAATCTCCTACCTCTAGCCCTAGAAACCTCCTACCTCTAGCCCTAGAAACATCCTACCTCTAGTCCTACAAACCTCCTACCTCTAGCCCTAGAAACCTTCTACCTCTAGCCCTAGAAACCTCCTACCTCTAGCCCTAGAAACCTCCTACCTCTAGCCCTAGAATCCTACCTCTAGCCCTAGAAACCTCCTACCTCTATCCCTAGAAACCTCCTACCTCTAGCCTAGAAACCTCCTACCTCTAGCCCTAGAAACCTCCTACCTCTAGCCCTAGAAACCTCCTACCTCTAGTCCTAGAAACATCCTATCTCTAGTCCTAGAAACATCCTACCTCTAGCCCTAGAAACCTCCTACCTCTAGCCCTAGAAACAACCTACCTCTAGTCCTAGAAACCTCCTACCTCTAGCCCTAGAAACATCCTAGCCCTAGCCCTAGAAACAACCTACCTCTAGCCCTAGAAACCTCCTACCTAGCCCTAGAAACCTCCTACTTCTAGCCCTAGAAACCTCCTACCTCTAGCCCTAGAAACATCCTACCTCTAGTCCTAGAAACATCTTACCTCTAGTTCTAGAAACCTCCTAGAGTCTAGCCCTAGAAACATCTTACCTCTAGCTTTAGAAACCTCCTACCTCTAGTCCTAGAAATATTCTACCTCTAGCCCTATAAAACTCCTACCTCTAGTCCTAGAAACATCCTACCTCTAGTCCTAGAAACCTCCTACCTCTAGCCCTAGAAACATCCTACCTCTAGCCCTAGAAACCTCCTACCATTAGCCCTAGAAACATCCTACCTCTAGCTCTAGAAACCTCCTACCAATAGCCCTAGAAACATCCTACCTCTAGTCCTAGAAACCTCCTACCTCTAGCCCTAGAAACCTCCTACCTCTAGCTCTAGAAACCTCCTACCTCTAGCCCTAGAAACCTCCTACCTCTAGCCCTAGAAACCTCCTACCTCTAGCCCTAGAAACCTCGTACCTCTAGTCCTAGAAACATCCTACCTCTAGTCCTAGAAACACTCCCACCTCTAGCCCTAGAAACATCCTACCTCTAGCCCTAGAAACATCCTACCTCTAGTCCTAGAAACCTCCTACCTCTAGTCCTAGAACTCCTACCTCTAGCCCTAGAAACCTCCTACCTCTAGCCCTAGAAACCTCCTACCTCTAGCCCTAGAAACCTCCTACCCCTAGTCCTAGAAACTCCCTAGAAATTCCCTATGCCCATCCCTTGAATAACCATTCTCCTAGCTCTCTTCACCACTTCTATGTCCTTACATAATTGCTTGATCTAGTTTTAGAGTGAAACATAATGTTGATTGAAGACATTTCCTTTTAACAATTAAACCATAGTCTCTGAAGGACTGGGTCTTGGTATTGTTGGTGCTTTTCTTGGTGATCATAGACGTTATCATTCTCTCTATCTACACTCTAACTGAGGGAATCAAGGGAGAATTCGTTTACTCTACAAAAGTTCCAAACGAAGAGAACACTCATGACACAAAAGGAGTAAGTTGAAACTGCCATAATATATATATACAGTCAACCTTGCTAATCCGAATAGGCCTGTACCTAGGGGTGTTCAGATTGGTGAATTAGTTCAGATTACTTAAACTGTATAACTTGTACTGTAGTTGTAATAATGCATACAGCACTTCATGTGTACATGTAACTCCACAGAGAAATATTCCCATAGCTTCTTCTGAGTATAATGGTCTGTTCTTTGCTTACAGTACATCATACTATATGCTAGGTCTTAAACAGTGTACACTGTATTGTAGATTTATGCCCCTCCAATTTACTTGTGCACACCACAAAACTATTACACAACACAAACAGTTGTTTTGATTGAACTGAACTGTATGTACAAGCCTAGTGATAGAACCACTTGGAACATGAAAACCTACAATCATATATTTTAATGAAGCCAACTGCTAATCTCCATTGGGAGGGTTTAGATTAGCCCATTGTCGAGGTTGCACTGACATATGTATATATATATATATATTATACATGCACACAAGAGCCATACACCTAGCATTTCCCAGACAAAATGGAGGAGTGACCCAAGGGCATTGTTGTTTCTATGTCTGGGTACCACACCAGCTTGAAAACTTCATAGTTGCTGCACCAGTGGTTTGGCTCCCCATAACAGATAACCTAGGTTCCTAAAAGCTGGGCTCTCTGATAGGAAGAGCTTAGTAACCCAGTAGCTGGGCTTCCCAATAAATAGGGCCCAGGAACCCAGTTGCTGGCCTCCACAAACTAGGGTCTAGGCACCCAATAACTGAGCCCCCTAATGAGGTAGGACCTAGGCACCTTTAGCATGGTCCCCCATGAGGCAGGGTCTAGGTACCCAGTGGCTGGGCTTTCCTTGAAGGAGAACTTAAGCACCATAGTTACCTGTTATGGCTACTTAATTAATTTTGTCAAACCCGTCGACGATGATGTTGCCCTCTGTAACTTTCACAATTTCAGAAAAAGCTAATAGATCGGGGCCAGAGGCAGCCGCATTATGTGAGCTCTAATTAGCTAGCGTTTGTTGGAAATTACACCATGTTGCTCTACTTGTGTGCTAGCAGTGGGAATGGAAATAATGCAAGGGTAGGCATTTCAAAATGGCATTCTTTGTCATCACAACTGGAACAAAAAAAAGCTACTCAGCCATTCTAAAAGAGCAATGATCCTTAAAGGTTACATAAAGCTTTATCTGCTTTGGTCCATGGCTTCTTAAGTTATAAGCTAGCACACACACACACACACACACGAACCCCCCCTCCTCCCTGCCCCTCAACCCCCACATGCACACACACCTACCTGTCCTTACCACCTAAATTCTGAATATATTTCTGTTTATACTGATACAGAATACATGTATTTGTTGGGTCTATTCCAGGTGGTTTGCCAATTATAAATTATACAGACAGGTAGACTGGGGAGCATTTTATATATAAGAGGTCATAAAATAGCAGCATTAAGGTTATCTTTCTAATAGAGTGAGGCTAGAAGCAGCCTGTCTTTATTGCAAACATCAATGACAATGCCGCTCTGTGTAAATTTCACCATTTCGTTATAAGGTTTTTCTAATACAATAGAGTTAAAGACAGCTTGCTCTAATGTATTGATATAGTTTATTAGGAACACTATCATGTTACATACTTTGTGAGCAGCTATTCTTGGGAATCTGAATAGTGCATGTGCATTTATACTCCTAAACAAAATGGCCTTCAATGGTGATGGTGACTTTCAGGAGTTTGGAACCAATTTCTTCTCCGGAAAATGGATTTTGTTCACTTCTGGTCAGATTAAGGCAAGCCAGCAGGGTGGGCAGCTGTTAGTTCATAAAGCCTTCCATCATGACTGGAATAGACAGAGACCGTTAGTCTGCTTATATCTGCATAATGTATACCATTTACTACATTTAGTGCACACTTATATAAAATGTCAAGGTCTTTATTCACGAGCCAGTTCAGTGCTTTTGATAATGTATTTGCAAGTTTAATAACAAGTACACTTTACATTGCGTGCAGTACTAGTAGTAACATGACTAGCCAGCTAAGATGATGCACTGTGAAATCATCAGTCTATTTATATTACTCTGTTGTTTTCTTTTGTTTCACAAGACTTATATACAATCGATCCATTGATAACAATCTTACTGCAGAGGAATTCAAATTTCCAATGCGATTAATCTGTTACTCGATAGTGAAAAAAGTTGCAGTGGGTAAGGATCATCAATGCAAGCTAGGCAGCTCACATGACAAACTATAACTGGTACATGTGACCACTCATGTTATGCGTTCTAGGGAAAATGTTAAATTAGATTATCAATTGGTTCTTGTTGATTGTCTGACTTGAAGTACATCAAAGCAACATGGTATGTATGGTATATATGTTCTGATCGTAGAGTAGAAGAAGAAGAACAGGCAAAGAAATGCATTTAAAAAGTGACCAACATGATGGAGTCGCAGAAGCATTGTTTATATATATAGATACTACACCAAAAAAAATGGAAAAACTAGAAACAAGAAATATAAGTTTTTATAAAACAACAACAAAAAAGGGGGAGGTGGAGGGGGGAGGGGGAGGGGGGAGGGGGGGGGAGGGGGAGGGGGGAGGGGGAGGAGGGAGGGGGGGAACAAGGCTATACCCATGCAGATCACAACCAGTTAAACATTCTTCTATACTGCAAGCACAATTAGTTATGGAAAATGTTGTCTGCACTTGTCCTGTTTCTTTTCTTATTTAGGCATCAAATTGTTTGTATTTACAAAAATATTTTCCTCCTTGTACTGTATATATTATGTATAATTATTCCTGATGAAGGCTAGAGCAGCTAGTCGAAATATCGAGAGAATACAATCTCAAGTTGATTATTGAGGTTATATATATATATATATACACACACACCTTGTATATATGTCTGTCTGTATGCATGTGTGTTTGTCATGTAAAATAATTGTATGTAATGTTAACCTCAGAAATATGCTAATTGATTAATTAGGAGCGTTTCGATCATTTCACAATAAGCCAACAACATCAAATTTTTCCTTATCAATTTCTGTTTTATTAGATTTTTGAAGACACTACCAATTACTATGTGTTCGTCTGCAACTCTATGGATCGCTATATTACATTGGGAGTTCTATATGGCTACAAGGCCTTCCTTCAAATTGTGGCACTCATTTTGGCAATATCAATTCGCAAAGTCAATATCAAGGGATTAAATGATGCTACTTATATCATGGCTGCAATTTATGTAACAAGCATTGTGACTTCGGTCATAGTTTTATCAACGTACACTCTGACGGAGCTTGTTAATGTGTATGCTGTGGTCTTTAGTCTCTGTCTGTTCATTGGTACTACAGTGATTCTGATGTTAGTCTTCCTGCCACCAGTAAGTTTATTGAATCATAGATGTGCTCATCCATTGTCCTTATCTTCCTCTCGTGAACTACCACAACATATTGCCTTGATTTTGTAAGAACTAATTATCATCGTAACAAGGTGCCAATTTTATATACATTATCTTGTCTTGTACAGTACCTAGATTGCAAACAAACTGCCCTTTTTATGGGTGCAATTTAAAAAAATGCTCCCCGTATACATGCTCTGCCTTGCCCACCCATTATATTCTAAACCTTCATTTTCCCTCCACCACTTCATTAAATTCCTGAAAAAACCCCTGAGGATGATTATCCCATCTTTCAAACATTGATTTCTATTTGGGACCATCACATAATGTTATATGTTCTAACCTTTCTATGAGTCTGAACCCTATGCAAATTGATCTGACCTATCTGTAAAATTTATATTTCCTGACAAACTGCAGATCGGTCAGTTCCAAACTGTGAATTATGTTAAAAATACTGTGCTAATCCATATGGCATCTGATTCATAAGAAGTGCTATATATGCATCTCAATTGTATATCACAAAAACTAGTAACAAAAAAGGAAAAATGGAACTCGACTGACATGTGGACAGAAATATTCATTCTGTGTGCACACATCAGGTAAAGTTCTACTGAGCTTTTGTCAGAAATATCCAAGCTTCATCTTTTATTTTCTGTGTCTGAGAAATGACCTCTGTTGGACAGTAGCCGAACATTTATGAAGATTATTGTAAAGATTGATAATGGAGGATGTGGTGATAGGCTGATGGACGTGTAAAGAGTAGCACAATCACTAATCCTTGATCTGCACATAAAAAGGAACTCTGCAAATCTGATCGTAGTTTAACTAAGTGACGTCTTTTGCTTATGTTGTTGGCTCTATATTTAGTACTCTGCAGTACACAAAAGGGAGAGACAAAAATCTTCACTCGGGATACAATTACAATAAGTTCTTGGATACATATGATCTTCAGCAAGACATGAATGGGTGTGAATGGACGTGACAAGGTAGGAGTGGGAATAGAGGCGGTTGGGTGAAATTAAGCAAATGAGTAAAACATGAAGTGGTCTAGAGGTGCTTCAGACCTGCAGTTTATGACTTGTAAATATTTGCCATGGTGTAATAAAGGCCATGGGGATGCTTTCACTAGAACAGGATATAGCTACCATCATGTGATCTCATTCGCAGGATGTCAAGTACTGCATCTATAGATTCCTATGTAAGGTGGCCCAGAGCGCTAATTTCCACCATATCATCATGACTGACTTGGATTTTTTTTTAATTTTAAACGTCTACAATGAGATAGTCATACTCTTCATCGTTCTATTTCCACATTCTTGCTCGATCCTGGCATGATACAGATTTATGGACTGTTAGCTCCAATAACCACAGATTTCTATGATGAGTACCAACCACATCTGATTGCTGAGGTGTGCATATAATGTCAGGTTGGATGGTAGGTTGGATGGTAGCTGGGTCTTTTCCTCAGCTATTGCTCCTTCTAGACCTGCAAACCTAGTGGGAGGTAGACTCAATTATCTTTGTTATCTCTGATAAGGCACTGTCATGTTTCCTGATGTCCCGTCACATTCAGACATGAAACCATTTAGGATGTGTTGGTCTGGTAGTCACAAAGTGTGCACATAGGTCATGTTGTATCTTCCCAGGATAGATCCACTAGCATAGGTAAATTGACCATATAATACCTTTAGGAGAACCCTTATTACTGGAAAGGGGAAACTATGAACATTTTTCTGCACAGATGGTGCGACTCCTGTTCAAGGTTAACATGTCCTTGAACTTGGATTGTATCTGGAGAGCATCATGATGTCGGTCTCACTTGCTTTACATGCTAATGGATCTCTGTCCCACTTGCTTTGTGTGCTAATGGATGTCAGCCATTTGCATTGCATGCTAATGGACATCTGTCCCACTTGCTTTGTGTGCTAATGATGTCAGCCATTTGCATTGCATGCTAATGGATATCTGTCCCACTTGCTTTGTGTTTTAATGGATGTCTGTCCTATTTACATTACATGCTAATGGACATCTACTTGCTTTGCATGCTAATTAAGCTGCCTGCTGCTAGGAAAATTAAGAAATTATTGGACAATCATTTTGACAACAGCTCCATTAGGTCTGCTCCAAGGTAGATTAGTTCTGTTGAGTACTCTGTCTATGTTGACCATCACTCTATCTACAAATTACTTATTTGAAACTCACAGGTTGATAAATGGCCAGCACAATTTTAGGAGTCCATTTGGGAAATATACAGAATGGGCAGTCAATCTTGAGATGGGTCAGATTCAAATAATTATTGGAACAAACATACAAGAGAGAGCTTGGTGACATTGAAGAGAAATCCTGCATTCACCGAGTTCAAATAAATGGGAAAATGCTTTCCATTTCTGCTAGTACAAAAAAAAACTAGCAAACACAAACAAAAATTAATTCAAGTGTAGGAACTTGTTATAATATTCTTAACTCATGTACGATGAAATGAAAAAGTGTCTCGGTGAATATTTTCCATTTTTCGTATACAGATCATTCGTCTTTATCGTGATCCTGATGGGGACACAGTGTTCAGAAACAACAACAACAGGACAGTGACAGGATCAGGAACACCTAACCATGAAGAGAACGTGAAACTTAGGAAAAGAATCGAAGTGCTCGAAAGAGAAGTTACATCAATGGCACTAGTATGTCAAGTCCTTTGATCTGTATAAATTAACCACAATGCAATATACTACAGTTAATGCTGAGCTGATCAGTATGTGTAACACGGCAAGCAGGCTAAGACCACCCGGTAGTATGAGCTTAACAACAAGCATGTGACCTGTAAACGAAAATCAAAACTCCTCTCACAAGTTACATTCTAGAACATTCTAAATGCAACCACATGCGGCTGACAATTAGCATGTACATGACCACATTGCAGAGTTCTCTATCTTCTAATATTGTACTTACTCTTTCACAGTGTAAGTCTATGCTTGATCAATTTGATCTTTACCTCTAAACAGTTAGATTGATATGTGTAGTTTCAACGAAATTAAATGAGTTGGAGAAAGCATTTAAAAGCCCTGGTGGAAACCCAGAGGCTCTGATTTGGTCTCTGTAGAACTTCAGTCTAGTCCTCCATCACTCACCAATAACATACAGAAACAACAGAACAAATTAAAAATTATTTAAACAACCATAATTATTGGATTGGCATGTTAAAAAGGAAGAAAATAATACTCTACACATGTTGACTCTAACCAGTTAAATGATCATTTACTATTTTAAAATCATGTACACCAATATTTACTTTTTAAAATCATCGTTGTATATGAATGGTAAAGGGTCATCCAATTGGTTGTGGTCAGTTTGCTCGTTTCCTTTATGTTTTAACAGGTCAATAGATGTTTGCTTAATAGATGTTTGCTCATTTCTGTTTTTATGGTGGTAGATTTGTCAAAAGCAAATTGAATTGAAATGCTAGCATAGGAACTGTAGATAAACTTTCACTATTGATATAGTTACTACATGCTATATAGGCAACTGAACAAAGTTAATACTCTCACCAACAAGCCAAGTCCACAATCTAGTAAGTACCAGAATTGCTCATCTCAATCGAAATGCTAGCTGCGCTTGAATTTACAATCCGTAAAGACCCCCAAATAACTATCTCCTTTAAAATAATGACATCTCAGCATTTAGGTTTTTAAGTTTTATTTATGTATAGGGCACTGACTAATGGAGAATTGATCATTTTCTAAAAATGTTTATAAATTTGAAAATTGTAAAAAATTTGATATCAAGATCATGAAATATTAAGGCACGCAAAATCGTGAAAAATAGTCTGCAGTTTAGTGCAGATAACCAAAGGAGCTATTGAATAGGTGTCTAGTATATTATAATGGGTAGTGAATAAAATTCATAATGAAATATCCCTACAAACTCTAGACCAAGTATAAACCATTGTGTGCAACGTTGGTAATTTTGCCAACTTTTGAGATGCCAATTGCTTCTGAGACTTGGCCTTCATGGAGCATGCAGGTGAGAGTGGAGTTCAGCTTTCTTTTGTTTGCAGAGATGAAACCTTATTATGGTCAAGCAGAAGATACAGAGGATTCAAGACCAGCAGGGAGAATTTTTGTAGCTGTAGTGGCAGAAAGTACCATTTATGCAACTAAGAAGCTTCAAAGTGCATGTTAGCTGAGATGTGAGCTTCGGTTTTGGGGGTGGGGGGTTGTCGACTGGCATTTATGGTCAAACCAATACAGGGAGTGCTAGTTCACTTGCTCATAATTTAACACAACAATATATTGTTCAGTTTTACTTGAGAGCATCTGGTTTTTATCGCTTGTTTGTATTTGTTATTGTAAAACTTGTTATAATTTACAGGATAACCTAGTGGAGGAAAATGGAGTGAAGATGTAAGATGACCAAGAATCCTATATTTTCTATAGTCATGTATGTGAATCAACTTCAGTAGATAATTGTGTAAATTTCTTCTTGAGTATATAGTGCTACAGTAATTATATTGTATAATTTATTTTTAACACATCCATTAATATCTTGATTGAAAAACTGATGTCTATTTTTGTTCCAAACATGATAACATACCTTGAGATTGAGAACTCGATGAAATTGTTTTCTAATTTGTATGATGAGACTTGTTATTTGACTGATTGAGAACACACAGGAATCGTGGGTTTATATAAATAATATATAGAACCAGAACAATTATATTGTCATAGCTTTCTAGAACTTGTGTGGTCTAGAATAGTTGTCAATATCACCTGGCCTCAAATGCCTTCTCTCGTGTGTAATCATTTGCTGAGGGACTAGCACTATCCATAGATGTATGAGAGGGCCTAACTATCATTCGTGGAGTTACACTACAAGAATTAGCATGCTGCTGATCAACCTCCCTTCAGAAGTCATTCCCTTACCTGTCAATAATCTCGGTATTTTCATTTTCAAAGAAATGTCCCATATCATGTAAACGTTTCTTAGCATCTGACAGCTCTACAGTAATTTGTCATGTATAGCTTTGCAAGATCAGAAGTTTCTGGCCATCTTAACATGCAGAAGACAATAGTGCCAAGTCTGACATCCTATCAATTAGAAAGACTCATGGACAATCAACGAACTATTGGCACTCCACCAGCAAGGTGTTATAGATTCAGAGGCCTTGAATAACTCCTTGAAAGGAAGAGAGACTCCACCAACTCCTCACACCAAATGGCCATGCTGGTACTTAATAGGAATCAAACGCATACCAATCGCTTAAGAGAGGAGACTAGCTGTACCAGCAGCATGGAGATGTATGTCTAAATTCAAGAGCTGTTGGAGGAGTGGCAGTCCAGGCACCTCAACAACTCCCTCACTTGTGCTTGGATGAGCAGGTATGCTTCTGCTACTAAAAAGAGCCTGGAAAATTCCAGTTTCCCAGGAACACCCACTTACCCAGGCTCCACAGGTTTACCTCAATGGATTTCACCACCACACTCCTCAAAAGGGTGGCCCTCAAAGGTGTAAAGTTCCAGCTCTTCTTGAAAGTAGAAACAAGCATAGATTATTAATGGTGAGTAATGGTGGACTAACCCAGTCTTCCAGTGAAAGTATCACATTTCTGCAGGCTCATGTGATCCATTGCAGCTCTCAACCAAGTTCATCCAGAGCTTCAAGAAACTCTAGAAGTATGTGAGAAAGGGGTTGTCAAACATGTTGTGTCGCAATACTGCATGATGTCCACCATTCTGTGGTAGCTCCGGCCTATACCCTACCCAAAGTAAGGGAAAAGAAGTCCATTGTCAATGTCAAGAACAAGGATGACAACTTCCTGTGCTGATCTTTGCATGTTGTACTGTTTCCAGTAACAAAGCATATCCAAACACCCTACAAGTTCCACTCCAACGATGGTTTTGATTGGACACGAGTCAGCAGCCACATCGCACTTGCCCAGCTAGATAGGGTAGGGTTAGCTTTACATTTGTACACCAGGATGCCAGCAGCAGGGTCCACTAATTTTCCAAAGCAGAAGACACTCCAGAATAATGCAGGATTAACCTTTTCCTCATCTCCAAGGATGAGAAACAACACTACTTGTGGGTCAAGGTTCAGAACCAGTTTCTCAACAGCCATAGTGCAGATGGACTTTGCAATGTCTTCTTTTATGCTACCTTCATGGCTACACCTGGAAGACCTCCTGGAGAGGCACATTCCTAACTGCTGAGGTGTGAACTGAACTGCATGGGCATCGAGATGCTCAAATCTGGTGCAGACTGTAGTGAGACTATTTCTCTTATTGTACCACATAAAACTATCGATTAATGCGTTATGTAATGTTTTGTGGACAGGGCATGTTCAGTTGTGACGGACTAAAAGGACTCCATCACTCACTACATGGTGGCAGTGGTGGGATTTAAGCCTTTTGTCAGAAGTAAGCAACAACCTACCAAGTAACTCCTCCTAACAGTTCACCTTCAGTCATCCCCAAGAATGGCCAAAATGGGTCAGGAGATTTGAGAAGTTCAGTAGTGCCGCCGGCCTCAAGGAAAAAAACTGAAGAAGTACACAAGTAAACACACTAATGTTCACTATGGGCAATGAAGCAGATGACATTCTCTGGTCATTTTCATTATCTGATGAGAAGAAGAAGTAGGACACAGTTAGGGCTAGGTTTGAGACTTACTTTGTAAAATCAAGGAATACTATATTTGAACGAGCAAAGTTCAATATGAGGGTAAATTTCAATATGAGGGTACAGGGTGAAAACGAACCAGTAGATGCCTTCATCACAGACTTGTATGATTTGGCTGAACATTGTGGGTATGAGACCCTGCCTGATGAAATGATCTGGGATCGCATCATGGTGGGCCTGTAAGATGCCACACTCTCTGAAAGATTTCAGCTGGATGCAACCCTCCCTGACTTGGACAAGGCAGTCGACAAAGTATGCCAGCCATTAAGAAGCAACAATCAGTGATCAGAACTCAATCCCAATTGGAAGTGTCTGGCCAGGACCCTGAATACAGAAACACCTTGCTGGAGATCTCCACCCAGTGGCATATATCTCTTGCGCTATGTCTCCCACAGAGATTTTCACAAATCAAGAAAGAGGTGCTGGCTCTGACCCTGGCATGTGAGAGACTTGCTAACTACGTTACTAGCATATTCAGACTGGCCTATCCCTTAGTTCCCTTACTCGGTATTAAACTTCTGGATGACCTTACTATCCATATATAAAGGTTCCGGATGAAGCTAATGTGATACAACTTCCCTATCAGCCTCATACCCAGGAAGGACTTCATTGTCGCAGATGCACTGTCAAGAGCCCTAATCCATCAGACAGCAACCCATCAGATCAACTTTTCCAAGAAGAAGTGGATGCTTACATCCAGCTTACCCTGGAGAATCTCCAGGTATATTGGGAGAAATTCGGGAAGCTCAGCTGAAGGACGAAATTTGTGAATAAGTCAAAAAGTACCGTCAGGCCTATGAGGAACAAATTGTTTGGCACAGTGAAAATATTCTACCCGGTGGCTGCAGAACTAGCAATTGACAATGAGCTGCTGATGAGAGGGAGCCATTTGGTACCCGTTTTCAACCAACTTCACATAGGACACCAGGGGATTCAAAAGTGCCTCCAGCATATAAAACAGTCAATATAGCCTGGACTATCAAGCCAAATTGGTAAAAAGCTGCATGTTTGGGTATCGGAGCATCAGACATTTGGGGAAGTTGTGAAAGAAACAGCTCCTCAATCATACCAAGTACAGACTGAAGGGGTGGGGATATATTGGAGAAATCATCGACAAATTGTACATTCACCATCACTCCTCGTGCCAGTGCCTTGCTGGAAGAGACCTCTCCAAATTCTATTATGACTGCTAATGAAGAACGGAGTCCAAGTTGTCTGAACATCACCCCAAGGAATATTGTGACACGGTCCAAGAACGGTAAGCTGCCTGAACTTATCGATAAGTTTGACACAAGCTGGACCAAGCTCCAAAAAGGGGAGATGTAGTAAACTAATATTCTTATTGTACCACATAACAATCATATGATTTGTGCACTAAATAATGTTTTGTGGAATGGGTGTGCTCAGTTGTGATGACTAGAATGACTCCTGTTGATCTGTAACTCAGTCTCATAGAGTGTCTGTTAGGTAGTGCTTAGGAGCTAGCAATCACTAACTCTACACATACCAGGCGTGAATCTGGTTAAAAAATATCACAAACAGTTCAAGATTACCTACATCATCCATGCGAACTTTGAGTCTATCATTCACAGGCAAGGACCCCAACCAGAGTCATCCAAGAGAGGCATGTAGCAGAGAGCCACCACTAAGCTTGTGGCATAGTTGTAAGGCACAATTCAGGAGGAGCAGAGGAGCAAGAAGTTGCTATGCAACCACTGAACTAATCAGCACAACTCTTAGGGACTAGCAGAATCAGAAGGCAGTGCAGGGCTGCCTTATCTATGGTAAATCTCTCGATTGCGACTCCATTCAAGATCATTGCCACACAATTGGTAGGTATAGAGGCACCACCCTCAAAGCCTGCAACCTCGATTTGCAGGTTAACAAAATAACTACACCCATCTCAGTGGTCATTAACACTCTGCATGGCTCTTGATGCAGTCCATCTCTCAGACTGAGTGGAATACCTCTGCATCCCAAAGAATTCAGAGATGTTTATCTCCTCCTTGTGCCATCTTTGATACATCGACAACCACCAGTTCTTCCTTTATGAACTGGATGAGGATTTCAATATATGAGCCTGATTATAACAGATGACATCTGAAGTGTCTACCCGCATGAGTATATCGATAAGGCACATGAAGGACTACCATGATCTCTACATCCATGCGTATGTCCTGTTCTTGTCTGATGTCTTTGAGAGCTTCAGCAGACATGATTTTGCCACTACAATCTTGGTTTTTTCCCCCTGGAGTTATCTTGAGTAACTTCACTGGCAATTAGAAACAAGACAAAAGTGTTTCATTAAAAATAAAATATATATGGTTTCCCGCTCAAAGAACTTTCAGTTGTCATAATAACATTACAATAACCATCTCAATTATCAACTTGAAATTGTACTCTCTTGGCATTTCAACTAGATGCTCTAGCTTTACAAGAATAATGAGCTGCTAAGTCTCGTGTGAGCTTGTTATTTACTGTTGCTAGCCGTGTGGAGATTGCCAAACATTTTTTTGGCAATGTGGACTATGGGTGTAATGGAAATTGATATTGTACTTCTCAGTTTACAAAGTACAGAAAATGACTTCTTGCAAATTAACTTAAAATTTACTCACTTGAAGACTTACTCGATGTTTTGGATAATTGCTCTAGCCAAAACATTGAGTGAGTGAATATTATGCCATTTATTAAAATTCTAAAACAGCGAGATGCATCTGTGAAAACTTTTCATGCCAATTGCGCAAACTTGCAACAGAGGCAGGTGACAAAGTTGCTGTGCAGAGGCAAGTTCTTCACACATGCACTGAAGATGTTCAATAATGCAATAAGGGCCTCTTGGAAAATGGCTTCCGAGGAGTTCACCAAGGTTTGCAAAGCCATAAATGAGAAGCAGGATACAGAGATCAAGGTATTGCAAGTGTAACTGCTGCTATTTAGAATCCAAGATATCCATGACCATCTTGTTTTCCTTGAGTCATCGAGTAATTAGCTACACCTAAAGAACTTGCTGAAGATCAGCCAAGACCAAAGTAGCTCAGAATATCTGGATCACTGAACTTAAAGAATCTTCCTCAGAGTGCAGACTATGGTCCTGTCATAGTCCCCATGTGATCCTGGCACTCTGGCACATGACCGAATCATATCTTAGTATCATGCAATGCAAGCATTGGCTCTCTAGACAAGTGTTAGCATTTCATTGCTTTAGCTAGACACATGGATAAGAGGTTGACTGGGAGTTTGTTCTGTCGCTACAACCAAAAATTGCTCACTGTGGGACAAATAACTCCACTGTCACAGGGCAGTCACATTGGTTACTCCATGGTGCTGGATTGGGATCTACACCTAGATCTTGGTCGATGAATTCACTGCCTTGCATGGTAAGTTTGTGTTTAGCATTAAGTCCCAAGGACTATCTACTTCACATCATTTATTATGATGCATACTGACCCAATACTTCCAGATGTGTACTTACACTATATAAACTGGAGTGTGTAGAGCATGCTAAATGCCTAGCATGCCATAGTGTGATGCTGTAATTAGTGTGATATACACACCAATTACAGATATTATTGGTGCATAACACACCTACTTGCTAAGTGTGCTGTTTAGCATATCACATGCCTCTTAGATAATGGAGTGTGTAGAGCACACTTTAGAGTGATATTTAATTCAGCTGTATTTTAATCAACACTTCATCAATTAATTCTCGGTGCATACTTAGCCTATCTGCCTACCAAGTTTGATAAAGACATATAAGGCCATTTTTGAGGGTTTTGTTTATACACAAACAACTGCACAAACATACCAGGGTGAAAAATACCTTGCCACACCTTCACTGTGGGCAGCGTAATGAAGGGGGAGGAGTTCAAGGTGTGTCCTTAGTTTGGACTTCCACAAACATCACAATACCACTAGCTAAGCCTTTTAAATATCATTTTCAAAACTTTGTGCTTGCTTTGCTTTAGAATTAGTACCGTAGATCTAGACCTTTTTATTTTATTTTTCTATATAATATTATGACTGTAATTCAAAAGATGCATCTGTGTTCACTCGGATATCATTAGTGTTGAAGACCTGTGGTTGGGTAAAGAAACATTTTAATGGACTTTGTAGTTTTCCCCATATTTCAGCTATAGTTTATTGTAACACCACTGTTCTAATATCACTGGAAAGCACAGAGAATGGACTACATTTTAAGAACTTTATCATTGAAGTATTAAAAAACACACACAAGAATTGTCTACAAGATTGGTGACCATGGAGGAGCACTCATTTTTGAGATTGAAACGAAGAACCAGCTTTACAGCACAGCAGGACAGCAGCATACAAACTGAATTTCACTCATGTGCATGGAAAATGGCATCGTGAAGAATGTTGAGAGCAGGGTAATTGATTATGATAGCTGCCACCAGAGTCTGATGCAAACTGCCCAGGAGCCAGGAGAGGATTAGTTCTCTCTAGCTATTTTATCAGAGGTTTTAAGCAAGGATAGATATTGAATAGACAGAAATTGTGCAGAACTGAATAGCCCAGCTGGGTAAGGGTTTAAATTGGTTCATAGAAATTACCTTATAAGGACAAAAATCAATGACAGTGAGAGAGCTTGTGATGCATGTGATTAATCAGCAACTTGTGTATGAATAGGAATGTTAATTGATGTGAGTGCTTCGTGGTGGGGTGATCCCCAACATCCTTCCCATCTTCTGGAGACTGAAGGTTGTGGTCTTGTTCTGTCCAGGCTTGCCAGGAGAGAGCATCGGCATTAGCATTTTCTTTGCCGGGTCAGTGGGAATTGGTAAAGGTGTAATGTTGCAGCCCATCCAGCTAGTCTGACATTGATATGTTTGGCGGAATGCATGAATGCAAGGGCTTTGTGGTCGGTTTGTACCACAAAGGGTTTGGCCATCAAATAAAAGGTGAAGTGCTCTATGGCCACCAGTACAGCTAGAGCCTACAACTCTGTTGCGGAATATCTTAACTCTTGTGGTAGTAACCTCCAGGAGAAGAAGGCAGTTGGCCTCTCCTGTCCGTCTCTCACAACGTTGAGTACAGCTCCCAGTCCTCTCACTGAAGCATCATCTGAAGGACAAAATTGTCAGAGAGTGTGGGTAGTGTAAGGGAGGGGAGGGAACAGAGACAATCCGAAATTTCTCTTGATTTAGACCAAACCACTGCAGGTGGTGCTGTCTTGGTTGTAGCTTGTGAGCAAATTCTGGGACAAACTTTCGGTAGTAGTCAGCCAAGCCCAAGAATGACCAGACTGCTCCTTTGGTGTCCAGCTCTTTTATGGCTGCCATCTTGACTTGCAGTCCATTGGGATGACCTTTCCCGACCACATGTCCCATGAAGGTGCGCATAGCTGTGGCCCAGGAACACTTAGAGGGTTTTACACTGAGTCCCAACTGTCTGAGTCGAGTGAGGAGGGTAGAGAGGTGAAGAAGATGGTCCTCCCATGATGAACTAAATACAATCAGCTCATCCATGTAGGTGCGGATAAAACTGAGTAGATCATTGGTCGTCTGGTGCATTAAATGTTGGAATGTGGCTGGGGCATTCCTCAGTCCAAATGGCATTCTCAGATATTGAAACTTCCCCCATGGAGTGGTTTTCGGGACATCTGCCTTCAGAAAAGATCAAGAACAAGATGAAATGCTACAAACATGTTGGGAGAAGACAGAGAATGATGACAGCGAATTTGTCAAACAGGACGATCTGTTATGGAGACTCACTACAGACCGACTGGGAGAGGAGACAACTCAGCTCTGTGTACCTAAGAAATACCGTTCCCTGGTGTTGTCACTGGCACATCGGCCAGGGCACCTAGGATGAGACCGAACTACTCAGAGAGTGCTCGACGACTACTTCTGGCCAGGAGTCTACACTGACGTTCGTAAACTATGTCAAACTTGCCCAGATTGTCAAAGAGCAGGCCAACAGTCACAACAACCGGCACCCCTGCGTCCTCTTCCAGTGATAGATGTTCCATTCCAGAGGGTAGGCATGGATATGATTGGCCCACTCCCCAGGACAAATGCAGGAAACCGGTTTGTGCTAGTACTAATGGACTATGCCACCCGTTGGCCTGAAGCTTTCCCACTCAGCGTTACAAATAGTCGAACCGTGGCCGACCAACTCATGGTCATGTATGCTAGGACTGGTGTATCACACGAAATTTTAACAGATTGTGGGTCGAATTTCACCAGTCGCCTCATGAAAGAGCTGTACAATCTACTCGGAGTAAAAGGTATCCAGACAACTCCCTACCATCCCCAGTGCGACGGTCTGGTAGAAAGATTCAACTCCACCCTTAAATCTATGATGAGAAAGACATTAAAAGACATTAAAAGCATGGCACGGTCAGTGGGACCTTGCAATACCTCACTTGCTCGGAGAGTATAGGAGAGCACCAAACGACAGCACCGGATTCACCCCATCTGAGTTGCTGTATGGCAGACAAATTGCGGGCCCTCTACAAACGATGAAGACATGGTGGACGGGCACAGCATCAACACCTGTGGATGTAGTTACTTATGTCACAACGATCCAAGACCGATTGGAACAAATGCGAGAAGTAGCCAGAGAAAATGAGGAAGAAAAGAAAGCGGAACAGAAAGAGCATTACGACAGGAAGGCACAACAACGTTCATTTCAGTAGGGTGAGATCTGGTTCTACTTCGAACACCGCCACTAGGCCCTAAATTACTCGCTGAATGGGAAGGGCCTTACACCGTCCTAAAGAAAGTCGATGAGACGACATACCAGATTCACATGCCTGAACATCCACGAAGGAAGGTGCAACGACACATCAACCTCTTGAAAGAATTTCACTCGCCTGTGGCAGCGTGCCTAGAGATGACAGAGTTGATGGACGATGTCACTGTCAATCTAGAGGAGGAGGAGGGGGTGACCATCAGTATGACCGTAACAGCAGCAGAAGAACAGACGTTGAGTGAACTAGTAAGGAAACATGAGAAGTTAACAGGTGGTAAAGGTTACACAAAGGACACTGATGACATCAGGCTGGAGACGGGAGATGCTTATCCAATCAGTAGGCCGCCCTACAGGATAGATCCTAACAAACTCCAACTCATGGACAAGGAGGTCAAAAAGTTGTTAGAGCTCGAGATAATACGACCGTCCAAGAGTCCGTGGGCAGCACCGGCATTACTGGTGAAAAAGAAGGATGGTGGAGTGCGCCTGTGCATAGACTATCGATGACTCAACGAAGTTACCATAGCCGACCCATTCCCTCTAACTCGCATAGACAAGTTGCTGGATAAATTAGGCAGAGCTACTCATATTTCGACACTAGATCTGGAAAGAGGCTACCATCAAGTGCCGGTACATAGTGAGTCCATACCAAAGACAGCATTCATAACTCCCAACGGCAAGTGGGAATATATCAGAATGCCATTCAGTCTGAAGAACGGACCATCAGTATTCCAATGACTGATGAACTCGATACTGGCTGACCTTTCCGAATTTTCAGCTGCCTATATCGACGACATCGTCATTTATAGCCAGAGTTTTAGCGACCACTGTACTCACCTGGATACACTCTTCTCACAACTAGAGGAGACTGGCTTAGTGATTAAACCCACAAAGTGTACGTTAGCAGCACCAGATTGCCTCTTCCTAGGACACAGAGTGGGTGCAGGACTCGTTCGTCCACAACAAGCCAAGGTGGAGGCCCTACTGAATTAACCACACCCTATTTAAAAAAAGGGTATGAGGTCCTTTCTCGGTTTGGCAAATTATTATAGACGATTCATGCCTGGTTTCGGGTCTATGGCAATCCCACTCACAGAGGCAACTCGCAAGCAAGCACCAGATCCAGTAGAATGGACGGAGATCCGGTTAACTGCATTCGAGGACATAAAAAGAAACCTAACAGAACACCCAGTATACTCAGAAGTCCTGACATGGACAAGACATTCCTGCTGCACACAGACTCGTCAGGTGTTGGGATTGGGGGCAGTGTTAAGCCAAGTGGATGACAAGCAGACGGAACATCCAGTGGGATACTACTCGAGAAAACTGAGAGGGGCTGAACACCGCTATACAGTCACCGAACAAGAGTGCCTGGCAGTGATTGAAGCTGTCAAACATTTTCGTGTTTACCTATCAGAAGCTCGCTTCACGATATGTACTGACCACAGCAGCCTCAAATACCTCGACAGGATGAAAGATGGGAATGGGAGGCTCGCCCGGTGGTCCATGGCACTCCAACCGTACTTATACGATATTGTTCACCGCCCCGGGACTGACAACAAGAATGCCGAAGGGATGTCTCGCCAGTCTTGTGACAGAGAAAGACCCTACCAACACTGTCCTCGGAGAACCAGAGAGGGGTGTCACAGGGTGACCTCCAAACTCATTAAACAATAACTGTAGTTAACACTTATTATGTGTAAATGATATTCATTACAAACCCACTACATGTAAAGGCAGAGTGCTGGTCATATAAACCAGTACCAAAGCCTAATCATTGGAGTTCATTGCGAATATAGTTGAGTATATAGTTGACTTTTGTTGTTGACTTTTGTTGTTGAGCATAAGACTTTAATTATAACCATACTTCATGGAACAGTGATTCTTGGTACCTAAGCATTAGCTACCTGGTGGCAGCATACCAACTGGTGTTTGAGTAGTGTCAGGGTAATAAGAGTGGTTACCCGTGGGCACATTTTCTCTGTTGGCCACATAAACGTGGAATCTTCATTTCTGTATCAAACTTTTCAGCCACTTCCTCAGCAGTGTCAAGCCACTTTCTGCGGTAGTCTAAAACTTTAGCACGAACATACATCCTCAAGGGTCTTTTTTACAATTTCTACATTTCTATATGCCTGATCAAGTTCACTTGACTTTCCCTACAATTTGATAGTGAGGCCTCTGGTATATGCTAGAATCTCTTTGCAGACAATCAGGGGCATAATGAAATCACTTTGAGTGAGTGATAGCATGAAATAAGCTACTAGCTTTTGAAATACTTTCTGTATTAAAGGATCGGTCATTTCTTATGTGGTCCAAGCTCACTACAACTGCTTCTGTCAGACAATATATTGTGTCCAACGAGTCAAGTCTCTCGATCCACCTATGCACAAATATAAATAATGACAATAATATTCTTGTGGAAATAAATTATTTTGTCACCTTGTTCTGCACAAGTTGATCAACTTGTGGATCTTTGACTGTGGACACAATCCAGCAATTTTAACATCAAGTACAGCCTGTCTCTTTGGAGAAAAGTAATAAAAAAATTGAAACTTCTGTCACAGTGCCCATCATATTTCTCACTATTTGCATTTCTGTAAATTGAGAGGATTTTTTTAATACAATATGTAGCTTTACCTATATAAGAACAAGCTTTCATCACACACAAGTTAAGTTTATGGCTTGTGCAGTGGACATACACATCCTAGCAGCAGCTCCTCTTGCACTACCTGCCATATTACCAGCGCCATCATAGCACTGTCCTCTACATAAATAGAATAATAATAACTAACTGGGGGCAACATAGATATGCACTCTATCATACTTGCAATATGACATATCCAAACTTGGTGATGAATTCTGTCATTGTTCTTGCAATAGCTTCACCTGTAGCACCATCCTTGCATGCAAGAAATCCTAAAAAAATCTTCTCTAATTTCATTATAAACTTCACTATAATAGCAGTCAATTGTTCTATATTACTGCAATCGGTTGCCTCATCTCTCATTATAGTAGATATCCTGATATCTTTTACTATCAAATCACGAATATATTCTCCACAGCAGTTAATAAGTTCATTTTAAATTGTTTTCGACCTATAGGTTGCATTTTTTTAAGCATTCTCTAGATGAGACTCCAAAATCTTGTCACCTGATTCAATTCGAAATTCCAATAGCTACTTTCTTCATCAAAATACTGGCTATCATCTTTATGACCACGCAGTGAATATTTTGCCTCGCACAAAATATTACATTTTTCAAAATAGAAGATAGCTTACTCCTATTTTCTTTCGAATGGTTTTAGCTACAGCTTGATCAAGTTGTTGCTGTACTGGTGTAGACTTGTTCTCTGTGGACTTCCAAAATTCTCTAGCCATAACTACTCCCATTTTATGAACTTCAGAATTAGACTGGTGCTCTTTAAATTGTCGAGTTGCTGAGGTCCATGTGTATATAGCTATCTTTAAGAGCCTATCCAATTTCAGACCCTTTTTACCAGTTTGTTTGGCAAATAATACACATGGGAGACAGTATGCACCATCCTTTAAAGCAAATGAAGAAATAAACCTTCCAAAAGTACATTTATACAACTCCATATATGGCATACAACTGAGTATATACCTAGCAAATTGAACAGAAACAGATCTATAGCTATATAATTATAATGAATAATGAGGACTGATAGCTATGACAGCAGTGATAAAAAAAAAAAAATTAGTCAATATTTGAATTAATTAACTCACTTCTGCAAGAGCTTTCTTATATCCCATGTGCCCTTGGACATCACAATGGATACGTTTCAGCACAGCAGAAAAATCTTCGAAAAAAGCTATTCTTCTGTAGCGTCCAAGAAAAGAAGTATCATTCACTGCCATATCCTAATTACAAAATACTACTTCATCACATATACAAACACTAAATACTTATTACACACTTTCTTCGAATGGCATAACCCGAGCATGTTTATGAGCACTTCATTGCGCGTGCAAGTGAATGGCATCCAAGAACTGGGTAATCCAACAATTTAAATCCCTTTTCCTTAATCCAGAACCTGAATATCGAATCTTTTATATCCACAGCACCTTTCAAAACTTTCACAATAGCTTCCCCCTTTAATTTATTGATTGTTTTGCTTCCATTGTTGATTCCATTAAGAAACTTGTCCTTCAGAAATTGGCTAAACTCCTTTTCATGAGCCTCCATCTCTTTCTACTGCACGATCTACTACGAATTGCCATACAAAGTGTGCATGCGGATCGCGCTCGCAAACCTAGAATCTTGGGAATGAGCAGCTCAATCCTGCGATTGCGCAAATTCGAGGTTTGCGCGTAACATATATATATCTACTATAATTATAGATTCACATGCTAGCAATTAATATCATAAAAGTTGGCAAACCCTGCATGATAGCTATTACTAGAAGTAAGCTATCATTCTGTACTTGTGTGTGTGTGTTTTTACCTTGAGCAGCTTTTTTCTTTCTTTTCAAGTTCTGCACCGATATTGTGGTGGTCCATTACCGATCAATTGAAAAGGTGGAACACTATAGTCTAATGGAAGGGGGGCTGAACCAAGAATTTGGCAGATTTTGAATCTTTAAGGGGTCCAGATTGATAATCCACCAGTGCCAACTTGACACCCTTGAGGAATTTGAGAAATTCAAGATGGCCGCCAAAATGAGCTGTAAATACAAGATAAATATTTAAGTTGGCAATTAAATAAATGGTTTGCATGCCAAAGAAGCAAGTTTGCATGTTTTTATCATAACTGATGTTCTTGCACATGCATAGAAATTCAAGATGGCCGCCAGATGTAAGTATAATTACCATCAACTATCAATTACACAATGATGAAACATTTTGTGCTTCATGTTTGGGCTATTTTGATGAAACAAAATGCCTAAAAAACTAAATTTGCAATTTTCAGCAGCGTCATGTCCAAAATACACAAATATTAACATTTAGTACTTATATCTGATGAAACTATGTAGTATCTAGTCATGTGTTTGGATTGGAAGAAAAATAATTGTTATGGCACACTTGTGATTGGCACACTAGTGATTGTAAATCAATATGGCTGTGACAGTAATATTAGCATTGTTGTTCAATGAATACATAATATAAATCATCTTCATCATCACTATGCTCCTATCATCATTAGCATCATTTGTCATATTGTTCTTTGTCATTTGATTACAGCAACTGTCAGACCCACCACATTTGCAAAATAGGGAGCAAGGAAGCTGACCAGATACACATCCACATCTGAGACGAGAAGGCTGATCACTGCTGCACATGCACTGGATCGTTTTGAGTCATTCTGCTTGAAGAGGAACATCCTGTGGTAGAGGAACTGCACAGAGGGACTTGGCAAGATCATCTCTTACCCACCCAAATTTTAATGGGTCAAGGTTTGGAGGCTCCTTGTCCAAAGCAGCTTTCCATATGCATGAAAGTGAGCCCTCTCTATGTTTTCCTTGAACACCTGCAGAGTCGGTGGTATTGCTTTCAGTTTGGGCAGCAGGCATGCACCTTTTCATCCAGTTTTGGAAACCCATACTTTGTAGCGTATATCTGTCATAGTTTTACGAGCTTCACATTTCTGACTATAGCATGCTGCTACGAATGCTGTTGACTCACAGACATCCTCTAGGTTGGCTGAGGGGTTTCCCAGATGGTTTAACCTATTTCCTGCCTCAAGAACCTTCACAATTTTGGTTTTGCCTATACCAAAGTGAGATACAACAGTGTCACACCCAGACAAATGAGACAATGCATGAGCTGAAAGCAGCTGTGGGGCAATAATTCTGTGTTTGGCAACTGTAAAACCAATGTTAGCTGATGAGTGTCCTTGACTTGTGGGTTCCATGAGAAGTGTTGATGTCAACTTTTTCTTGGCATAATAATGGACTAACAGCACAAAGACATCTGATAACTTTGATACTGCAACATCCAAGGCTTGCCAGATATACTACTTGGTGAGGAATGATAACATCTGCCTCTTCGTGCGTGGTCTTCAAGTCAGGTCTCAGGATTTGCAATCCATTACATACCTCTGTCCCGTAACTACAAGACTGTTGGGAAGATTCGATAGCTCTACTGTAGACACAAGTTCATCACAAATCATATCGATGAGTTTTGTGTGTTTTTTGGTGACAGTTAGAGCAACTTGTTGAGGAGGCAGAGGAGAGCTGAGACACAGCTGATGCTCTCTAGAAACCTGTTTACGAGAGCATCTAGTTTCACTTTTAATACTATATTCACAGTAGCGGTCAAATATTACGTGCACTCTAGTGCCACCTTTCAGTTTCCCTTTGACATATTTCACAACATTTGTGACAAGGTCTTGCACACTTCTCTTGCTTGGCCAATGAACAACCCACAGGATGGCACATCCATCTATGACAATAGCATCAGGTTGTCCTGTAGCACGAGCTGATTGTTCCACTTGAAGTTTGTTCTTTAGTATTGACTTGGACTTGGCAATACGCAGATCTCTAGTTTTTTCCTCAAACATTGAGGTAGGAACTGGTGCTAATTCATAGCTGAGAATCTGTTCCACCTTAACGTCTCGAGAGTTTAGGAGTGCCAGGGCCCTGGCAAATATCAGTCCTGAGTCAAATTGTTCTGCAGTATCTGTCCTTGTTTTCTTCTTGCACTCTTTTATTGTGCGAACTTTCTTTTTGAGGGGTTGGTGGAATCCCTCTGGCCAGTTAGCTTCATACTCTTCCATCTGAGGTCAACAGCATCATGTACATTTTCCTCATCTGGGCATATACGTCCAGAAACTATGAATTTACGAGAGCAAATGCTTGACCTGCTGTATTGAAGGGATCAATGCAAAGCTTCAATTTTTCCTTAATGACTTGCCTGTCATTTTCATCATATTTGATCCGTGATGCCAATTCCTCTTTGTGGGAGGTGATGTCCACTGATGAGGAATCTTTCAAATTGGCCATGTCCTTCATCAATCTGCTACAGATGTGCAGGCTCATTGCCCATGGACAGCTTTCTCATTCAGTGTTATTCCAATGAGACCACCTGGCCGATGACCATAATGCATAAACGTCTCTTTGAACGTGTCTGTCCATATCCCATTCCACAGTCTTTGTCTGTGGCATTGGACATGTTCTCCCTTCAGAAATCTTTCTAGGGTTTCCCCATGTAGCTTTTGCATTGATCTGAGGTAGATTAGGCCATATCTGGCATAGTGAATGTGCCCTGCAACAAAGAAATATGGTATCATTTCATTCACTGCCCACAAATGTAGGGCCCACTCTCCTTATCGCTCAGCTCTGATTTCCACCCAGTGTTTTGCTGTTCTACTTTTTGATGCTCTAGCTTTCATTTCCTGCATAAGTTCATCAAAGGTGTTGACTTCACACAGAATTTGATGTAGAACTTGCTCTGCTACAATTCTAAGAGCTCTAGTGTTTTGGAGAAAATTATTACCAGTGAGCATTTTCGTTACACCCCAAAGGCAGCTTTCATTAGCTCTTCCAGCCCACTTCCAGCCATTAGAACCCCCACAGCACCAACATAGCTCATCAAAAAGTGCATTCCCCCAAGATGAAGGATGAAGTCCTCACCAAAAAGTTCTGGGTAAGCCCACTGTACATTGAGACCCATACGATAGAGTTGAAGATCTGCAGTAAATAAAGTTGTTGCTTGACCAGCTTTCTTTGTTAGTCTCTCTTGGCCTCCAGCATAGCAATTTTCATTGTAGTTGGGTCTGAAAGAGTCATGTCAATCAGCGCTGTGTACATTGTTTGGTACGAGGTTTTAGTCCCTGTCCCTGCATCCGTGTAAGCTTAGTGTTGAAACCACCAAACTCTGGTGTGGAGGGCTTTGTGACAACACTCCTCAAAAAGTCAAAATCATGAAAGTTTGATCTTTGAACAAGGATTATTTGTTGTGCTAACACTTTGAGAGGAAGAACACATTTCTTTAAAACTTCTTCTGGCATTTCAGGCTTTTTGGGTCCATGATAGTAGGAGATTGGTATACCAGATGGTGTAGAATCCTTGACATTTTCCTTCTTGAGTCTTTTGATTGTAGTGTCTTCCTGGCCTTCTTCAGTATTTGGACATGACTTTAGTCCATTGGGTGAGGTGATATTGGCATCAAAGTTATCTGCAATGGCTTGCACCAGACCCATATCTGATGACTGGATATCTGTGCGTTTTGTTTGATGCAGCAACTGCTGCTGATACTTTAAATCGCAATAGTTCATCATATTATGAGCAACAGATACCAAGATCATGAAATTGTTGCACAAGGCTTTTCTTGCCAAGGGTAACACCAAGTCCAATTTGCAGTGGTGTTGGCTGATTTGTGACTGCACTTGTGATGATATTCCAAATAACTATTGATGGCAGTTTGAACCAAGGATCATCTGACAGATTTTCTAACAGAGAGATAAGAGTTGCACTAACAGAATTAATCCCTTTCTGCTTTGTTTGTCCGGATGGTGTACTTGTTTTTATCATGCACAAGATTTTTACACACTCTGTGAATTGCTTTACTGATATTCATGATCATTCCAGTCATCATTGTCATCAACAAGTTTGAACACACTTGGAACTGTATCATGAAACACCAAAAGACTGGAGAATCCTGGAGCAGAGAAAATAATTGTCATCAAAATGCTTCTGCAGTTTTGCAAAGACAGCTTTGCGGCATCCTTTGCCACCATGCAATAAATAGTTTTCATGCACCTCGCTAGATGTCCAAATATTTGACTTGTTGCTAATGATGTCTTCCACAAGCTTATCAAATGCCAAATCAGTATCACTTGCGGAGGCATATGTATTAGCTTCTTTTATTTTGAAGAGCATGAAGTTCTTCCGACAGCTGTCATGATAATGTGCCTCTGCTGCATGTAGATCACTGATTGCACCTTGTAGTCTTACTTCAATTGGTTTTCCCATGCATCTTTCCGTCCACCACAGACTTCAAGGATTGAATCTTTGAATGACAATCTAGTGCCATGTCTTGCTGTTATACAAAGATATGCAGCTCACCACCTGGATGGGTTGCGTGGGTCAGATTTGAGACTACATGTTTATCCACAGAATATGCAGTGCAATTTAAAAACAAACGAAGATAACTCTGAATGGCATAATCTCTTCAGAAATAAAAAATTCTCTTTTTAACCTTCATTTTACTCCAACCACCTGGCGTTGTATGTGGGTTGTTGATGTGTATGAGGAAACAGCTTTTGTGGCACTTGATGGTAAAAGTTAAATCTTCATCCAAATGGACTTGGAGTTCCTCATTAAAGGTTGTCAACTCGCTGGTGACTGGCAGCGATGATGCTCCTGATCCTTGTTGCTCCAGATGTAATCAGGTTTTCTGATTACCGATTACTGAAAACGATAAAAAAGATGAAAATTTCATGTTGATATGTCAATTTACAGGTGAGTGTCAGCCATCTTGGTGGCCATCTTGAATTTCGCAAATTCCTCAATGGTGACAGAGTGGCACCTGGTGGATTATCAATCTGGACCCTTCAAAGACTCAAAATCCACTGAAAACAATTATGCGTCACAAAATTCCAGGTCCTTCAAAGAATAGGTGTTTGGCAACTGGACTATATACTAAGGAAGACTGCGTAGATCCGCCTCTGGCAGCTGCGTATAAGTTGTGGACAAAAGCAACAGTATAAGTACCAATATGCTTTCCTACCTGCAACTTAATGTTTGCCAATGGGTATTTGTTGTCTGGTCAAATGCTGCCAGTCTCACTTTCGTCCGATTAGGTCCTGGGTTCTGAGATGCACCACTGTGTGGGTTGCTCCGAGTCTATGATGAGCTTATCCCAAGGTGAACTACCAATCATACCTGAGATGTAAGGGCTTGTAGTTGGAGTGGGGTAGATGACTCGTCTCACTTGCATTGGACAGTCTAGATTCTTATGATCTCTCTGCCCACAGCCAAAGCACACCACAGGATGACTGTCTGGGCTGCTGTGTGAGTGCTCCCAGTGTTTGTCCCTTGGAGGGGTTAAGGATCTGCTGGAGCAGTCCCATTTCTGTTGTGGTGGTGATGTTCTCTTCTCCAATGTTGTTTTTCCTACTGCTGTCTCGGTTGATGATCATCTTTGAGACCATTTTCTGGGTAGTCTGCTCTCTCCATAGTAGTTCCGGAGCACCAGCTTGTCTTCCATGTATGATCCGCACTCCATTGTAGAGGCTGGCTTTTTATTAGACACATAATCAGCATCAACAGGATTAAACAAGGACAACAACTTACCAGTGGCCATCCTTTGGCTTGCTTCTTTCACAGTAGTGCAACCTTCCAGAGTCTGTCAGACAGCCACTGTAGCTCTCTTGCAGTCTCTGTGGGTGGTTCATTGTGCGTCCTCCTGTATCCCCTGCTCTGTCTTTGACAGCTTCCTTGGATTTACCTAGTGCAGTAAGTAGTGCTTCTTTTAATGTGGGGTAAGACGTCTTCGCTTTGGTCGAAATGTTGAGAGTGTATGCACGCAATGCCTTCCTGGTCAATAGGTGGATGAGGCGGAGTGGCCATGTTGCAGTCATGACTTCCTCAAACTTGAAGAGATAGGATGCTGGTTGATCAGAGTCATGCCATGGTGCCAATGATTGTGCCAGTTTGTCTAGCTGTTGCCTTTGCTCTTTCTCTTCCTCTTTTTCCATACGTTCCTTGTTTAGCTTTTTCTCCTAGTCCAGTCTAGCAGTTTCCATCGCTTGATAAACTTGCAGCTGCTCTTCTTACCGTTTGTGGTTTTCTGCCTGGTTCTGCAGATGATCTAGAGTAGTCTGATTCTGCCGTAGTTTGTCTTGCTGGAGCTGGAGAAGTTGGTCAGTCATCTGTGTGAGTATCGTCACCTGGAGTTCTGCTGGGGAGGGAGGGGATGTGGAAACCTTGTCATCATCAGATAGTAGAGTATTCTGATCTTTTGGTTTATGTTGGGTTTTCATTCTCCCGTCTTCGTAGATGCTTTAGTACTCAGTCTTTTCGTTGAGTTGGTCCACCTCTGCTACCAAGTATTGTCAGTCACTTCAATGGGTGATCGAATCACCACTGCCGCCAGGTACTGGGGGCAGGGTAATTGATTATGATAGCTTAGCTTCCACCAGAGTCTGCAGAGGAGAACAAGAGATGAAAAGTGGGGGGGGGGGGGGGCTGAGATATGCATGCAGAAATTTTGCTGGACTACGCCCACCTTGTCTAGCCATAAGCTAATTGGTAGAACAATTATTATACTTCCTTCCATGGATTCTGACTCAACTTAAAGGACTCAATGGTGTATTGTTTGCATGATTGTGTGTACAAAGATAAATATAATACATCAAGGAAAGCTTCCCCCAAAACTTCTTTCGTTCATCATTATTAATAAATTCATTGGCAACTGAAACCAAGTCAAGTGAGTCAGTTAAATCTTTGTGGACATGGAGAAGAAAGCAATTATTAAGCCTTACTTCGGTCATCGTAGACCTTGTGTATGTTAAGACACGCTTCAGTGCAGAAAAGGTTCTTTCAGCCATTGCAGATGTAACAGGGACTGTTAGATAGAGACGAAGGAGCTGATGCACAGTTGGTAGCATTGTTTTGAAAATGCTTTTCTTGTTCATTACATCACAGATCGTCTGTACAGAAGTGACTTTCTTCACTTCAAGGCTACCTCTTGACAACATCTTTTAAGAGTTGGAGGTGTCTGGCTAAGTACATATTGACATCATCTTTGTAGCAAGATTTCTTCAGCTCTTTCATGCTGTCTTCATAATTATTATCATTTGCTGCACTCACAAGAGTTTTTTCAATTGCCAGGATCGACAGAATATGTTGTTTACTAAACCTGTCATCCAACTCAAAATAGCATTTGCCGAAAGTATGCTTTGCAGACATTAAAAGGTGTGGTTCACTCCCACTTTCAAAACGTGGTGGATGCCTTCTGTAAAGGTAATTGTGGTTGGCCAATATTGAACTTTTCAGTAATAGTGTCACACTTGTCATAAAACCTGTCGAAATTTTCATCAATCCTGAAGGCAGTCAACAATAAGATGCATGTTTAATTATAAGGGATCAGGATGCATGCCAGGCAGAAGAGGAACTGGCCGACACAGAGTTCAGTGCAGAGTCAGGTGCCATGCCCTTTCAATTTTGTGACGAAATGTTTGGGGATGAGAAAGTTGGGGAGGTTGAAATACAAGCAACACAGGATGGTGAGGCCATAGATATCCCTATCCCCGAGCTTCAGGAAGAAGCTTCCAACAAGCTTAAGCTGTGTAGTCAGCAAGAAGAGGACCCAACCCTAGCCAAAATCCAGCGCAGTTAGCCGAGGATGGGAAGGAGGGATATATTTGGAAGAACAAAGTGCTGGTTCACTTAATGGAAAGGGAGGACGACACCATGTGTGAGAGGGTGGTCATATCAGTAGAGAGGAGGAAAGTATCCTTAAGATGGCACACTCCAACAAACTAGGTGGTCATTTTTCTTACAAAAAGACAGTAGCAGCCTTGGCCAGACTGCTTATCTGGCCCGGTATTTCTAAAGACACTGAAGCCTGGTGTAGATCATGCTCACAATGCCAAAAGGCAGCTAGATAAACTTCTCACATAGCTCCTCTCTGTCCTCTCCCTGTTATCACTACCCATTTTGCATGCAGCGCTCCCCATGCAAATACCAGGTTCTCTCCATTTGAGATAATATTGGGATGGCCAATAAGAGGACCACTGGATGTGGTGAAAGAAGGTTAGCTGAGTGGGGAGATGGACCAGAAAACTGTAGTAGAATGCATAGACCAGCTTGCAGAGAAGCTGATAGAGATGAGACAGGTAGTGGTGGAAAGAGAGAAGTCAGGCAAAGCATCCATGAAGGCCCAGTATGATAAAAAGGCACGAGCCTGTGAACTTGAAGTAGGCATGCTAGTCTTGGTCAGAACCCCTAGCCTGAGCGGAAAGCTAGACGACCTGTTGGATGGCCCTTTGAGATAACCAGGAAAGTAAGCTCTGTCACATATGAACTAGCCAACGTGAAAGAAGAAGTAAGAGAAGAATAGCTCATATCAACATGTTAAAGGCCTGGAACCCTCCTGATGCTTTGCTACTAGGTATGGTAGTAGTAGCAGAAGAGGAAGACGAGGACCAGGAGCAGGGTAAAGTACTTGCAAGGGCAGGAAGTTAGTAGAGCCAGGGATATATGTCATAAGATTGATACTGGCAACAAGAAGCCCATCAGAACATGCCCATAATGATATAGGTTAGCTCCGGCATGGTGGGACCAGCTGAGGGAGGAGGTCCGGGAGTTACAGGAGTCTGGCATGGTGGTGCCATCCACCAGCCCTTGGTCCTCACCCATGGCTCCAGTTCGTAAGCCTGATGGCACCGTCCGACTGTGCATTGATTTGAGAAAGGTTCCCACATCACAAAACCAGACCCCTATTTAACTCCCTGCATAGATGAGATGGTTGACCAGTTTGGAGAAGTCCATTATTTGTCAAGGTTAGATCTCAACAAACAAATTCCCCTGGTCCAAGTAGATCAGGAAAAGACAGCCTTTTACACGCCATGGGGAAAATTCCATTTTACTATGATGCCCTTTGGATTGAGGAATTCTCCGACATCTTTCCAAAGGATGATGGACACAGTCCTAGATGACATCCATGAGTTCTACTCTAGGTGCTACTCCTCTCTAGGATTACTTACTGGTACTTCATTACTCAAATCTCAAAAGGTTTTCAAGTATATGAGCTGATAATAATTAAAAAAAGTAAAGCGAAGAACTCTAGTTACCAAGGTGAGGAACTAACTTTACTTCAGCTAACCTAGTAGTTTCTTTTATGACTTGTTAGATCAAACTAAATAGTGTAGGAATAGTAAATAGTTTAGCTAGCGCATCTAAATAGTGTAGGAATAGTAAATAATTTAGCTAGCGTAGGCTAACAGACCCAAGTAGCTAACCAGCTAGCGCACCCATATATATAGCTAGCTGGCTAAAGCACCCAAGTAGCTAGCGCACCCATATAGCTAGTTAGCAGTTAAATAGCTATCTAGCTTAGCTAAATAGCCATCTAGCTTAGCTAAATAGCCTTTTCTTTCCTGAGAACACTGTGCTGGTTTTGTTATAATAATTATAGTCCTTGCTCTCCTTGCTCACATTCAGTTGTTCATTTATTAATATATTTTACATATAGGATTGCAGCAACATCTGTGATGAAGCAACATCTGTCATGTAATCATAACCATGAGACTAAGATGAAGGTATACTTATATAGATTCAGTTTTATACGTCCTCTGTGAGTGGTAGGTCTGGAAGCTGACGGCTAGCCACGGTACATCTATACAGGGCGAGGTGTCTGGTGCCATCCTGCCATTGCAGAAAGCACAGTCACACCTCTGACTTCCTCACACTTGGTAATGGTCTCCTTTGCCATTCAGCCTGTTGGGGTACTTTTCAGCCAGGTTGGGCCCATTTTGGCAACCTATGCTCAGCATGTGCATTGGTCCTGCCAATGGTAAACTTTAGCGTGGTGGGTCCAAAGAATAGCGGAAAACTATCTTCTGCATTTGGCAGGATGGAGGAAGATTAGGTCCTGGTTGAAGGATGAATGGGGTACTCTGTGGAGCAATGTCATCTAGAATTTGAAATGTATATGTAAAGTTTGCTTGATATAAAAACATTTGTCTGTGTAGTAGCTAATAATATTAGTTGTTATTATTCTTATTGCAGGAATATCATACCTTCCCCAGCAGTTGTCCAGATATATTGGCTAGCATCCACACGGCTGGTTCCACTTACATCTGATCTTCCTCTACTCTGCTATCCTGCTCTTCCCTTCCTCTGCTGTCCTCTACCTGCAGCTCTTCCCCTATTACCACTACCTCCCATTGACGTCTGCTGACTTAGACCTCTCACTGTATCTCTTCCCCTATTTCAACTTGCTCCAACATCCATACTTGCACTCTCATTCTTGATCTCTTCAAAATTGCTAGTCATATCTATTTCTCATCATCACTACAACTATTTGAGTCTCAGTATATACAATCACCAATGCTATTATCATCAGATAACATCTCTAGAGTAGAGTCTTGCTATCATAACCACAGGCCACTCAGTAACAACCAAGAACAGCGTAACTGAAGAGGGTAACTAACCACAGTGAAATAAAATATCCGTTGAGCGGTCAAATTAAAGTGGCTGCGAATATATACAATGGTCTTATAGATCGCCTGGGCGTGTCACGAATTCGTGACAATGTCTGTCTAAACTATATTAATTTTTTTAATTATTATTATTATTATAAAACGATGTATCTTAGAAATTATGGTTCAATTTATGTGAAGCACAGTCAGGGTGGGGTCACCCCCTCCCCAATCTTAATTTTTCAGTTGGTCAAAAATGATGTAAACAATGGAATGTACTGAGCCCCAAAGCCTCTGCTCTTGTGCCAGACTAGGCGGCCGCGGAACACGTGAAGATACTGTCATGCAGCGGCATTTAGCTGGGTGTGACCACTGCCAGAGGGACAAGGAGTGCGTTTCGGGGGGGGGGGGGGGGTGCCGAGGGGCCTGAGGGGCCCAAAGAAGCTCGAAGCCTAGGGGCCCCGCCTTGGGTTAATACGGCACTGTCTGTGGTATCACCCATATCTGATTCATCAGACACATGTTTGTATGATTCTCAATCATGCCTCCCTCTGAAGGATGGCATTTATATGACACAGTACAGCAGCACCATCATGCATTGAAAGCAATGGATTATGAGCCTTCTGGTCCAATTATGACCTTGGTAGCTACATGCTTGGCACTAACACTATGTTTGAATGGCTACCCAGGACACTCTGGTGCTCCCATACTACCAGAAGCTACTTGAATTCATCAATCTCAGCACTCGAGCTTCAGAGACATCCATTTCAGAGCACAACCTGAAGACTAGAAATAATGTAAACTCTGCCAGGACGGGTAGCAGCCCCATCGTTTTATTTGCTGATTCTGTTGTAAATTTGTGTTATTTGCAATTCCAGAAAGTACCCATTGTACATTACTCAAAGTTTAAGTCCTTAACACATGACAAGTAGATGGTGCCTGCCTTGAAGGCTAGTGATGTGTGTGTGAATTGTCTTGGCAAAATCGATGTTCTCCTTGGGGGGATGTATTTTCTGAAGTCATGCTTCATGGCAGGCAGTTGGGGCTGTTTAGCTCTCCAACTGCATTTGAAACTGAATTTGGATGGGTTCTAGCAAGTCAAAGAGAAACCATTTGACTGATTCTGCTCTATCTCCTGTGAGTGTGGTGTAGTCTTATCACAGCACTCTATGACAGTGGGAGATTTATGTACCACTACCAAGGCAGGCGATCTTGGTGAATTATGGTCTCAAGCAGTCTGGCAATTCCATTCCCTCAAGCACTCATTACACTTCAAGGGTCAATTTGAAGAGTTTGAAACTGTCATGAGAAAGTATTCTGAGGTGGGACATATTGAGTGGGTTCCTCAAGCTGACATGGAGAATTCTCAGCTAGTTGTAATCTACCTTCCCATGCATGCTGTTAGAAATGAATCCAGCAAAACCACTAAGTTCAGGGCTGTGTTTGACTCATCTGCCACGTAATCAACTGGGGTGTCACTGAATCATTGTTTGTTGGACCAATAGTTCAATCATTGATATATTGCTTCATTTTAGATTCTATCGTTTCACTCACACTGCAAATGTCAGCAAAATGTACCGTGCTCCACACCCAGTTTGATTGAAATCTACACCGATTTAGTATAGGGAGTTGTTTGAGAGAACTCCTAAATGTCACAACCGCAAAAGGCTATGCCTCTTTCACTCCAATTAAAGAAATTGTTATGGCATAGGAATTGGCTTGAAATAATTCTTAGTGTCACTTCCACACAAATTAATGGTCCCATATTAGAGAAAGGTAATTCTTAAGGCATATATAGGGAGTATTTGAAGAAGAAAAAATTCCTAAAGTACAGGGAGTATCAGAGAAAAATAATTCCTAAGGTAGAGGGAGTAGCTACTAGAGAAAAATTATTCTTAAGTATAGGGAGTACTATTAGAAAAAAATAATTCCTGGGATTTTTTTTTTGAGAGCTATCTTGTAGGAACTGCAGTGAGATTTTCTTGTAAAATGGCAGACAAAGATGGCAGACAAAGAAACAAGAAAGGATACAGTAAAACTCACTTTCAAAGCTTCAAGCTTCTTAGTATCCAAAACAGTGGCAATTATAGCCTCCAAAATACTTTAAGTCTGCCTTAAATCCTTGCTGAAGTAGCTAACAGTATGCCAAAAATAAAAGTTAAAAGCTATGAAATTTGAATTCTATATATTGTATCCATACATAACTTGCTTACAATTGGTCCACTCTTTATTATAATTTTAATACCACCACAATACTGCAAATGAAATGCAATATCTAATCTGTTTCTTGGTTCAGTAAAAAATCTTAAGATTTGGTAAATGATCTTACAAACAATAAACATGCTTTATGTATGTCTAGCTGAGTTGAGTAAGCAAGAAGTTGTATGTTTCGCTACAAAGAATTAATGACTTGGTTTGTACAGAAACTTACTTTTGTGACAATAGTACAGCACAGACCTTCAACAAAACCAGGTAACTACACTGATCCATCTCTTTGATCCACTTTTCAGCTTGCACATGTGGTAAGATTCTGGGCATTTGGTTCAAAAGAGATTGGGATGTGGATTCATACCACAAGTCTGTACTTCCAGTCAAATACAACCACTCCACATATTTTTGGAGTGAAAGAGTACTCCTTGCTTATTTGGTTGACCTACCAGTATAGGCTGAAGTATATCATGTACTCCTAGTTTGACAGGATACGCTGTAGATGTATAAGGTTGTCTCTGTTATGGCAATTGATATGTATGTGTCACACTTTGGGGGTACAATACCATGCCTGGTACCTGGTCTGCGTTCTTGCAGCCGATGCCTGGTACTAAAAAACGGACAGCTACACGTAATGGGCCTATGCTAGTTACACATTATCATGAAAGGAATTCTTTTTTTTCATCTCTTGAGAAGCAAGAAGGCTCTGGTAAGGATATTCCATCACACTATTATCATGTTTTGCTGAGATACTGAGCGTAGAATGGACTTTTATATAGTAGAATCTCTGTGCAATTGATTTTGTCAACAGATGGCTCACTCTGAATGCTGCATGTAATGATAGCTCGCTCTGAATGTTTCAAAAGACATTAAAACAGCAAGGTTAGCTAGGTTTAGGACAGCAGAAAGCAAAAGGCTTGATGGATATATGTTTTATTAAGGTTCAAACTATTTGTGGGAGCTCTTTGTAGTTAAATTCAAAAGTCATTATAATTGAGACTTCTTTGGTCAGGGAAACATTGCCTTAGTAGTAAGTTTGATGGAAAGTTTGTATTGCCACACATGGTATATCCATCCGAGTGGAGTAGCAGTCCATAACCCAACTAAAATAACCAGTTATAGCTTCTTAGCTGCCTACCTGGTGGCTTCAGCTTGAATCTTTCACTAAGATAGTAAAGTGGACGACTAAAAAAAACTGTAGTAAGTGTGGAAAACCAAGTAATTTATCTCAAGGATCTTCAATATATCTCTCGCCATTTCCAATAAAGTTTTAGTACAACTACAAATGTTCCAATGTACGTCCTGGACACTTCCGTTTCTTGATAGCAGATAAAAGTGTTTGGTAGGTAGGTCATTTTTTGCAATGATGCAATCAAGCTAATGCATGTGATGCAGCAATTAAGCTAATGAATGTGATGCAATCAAGCTAAGTGATGTAGCAATTAAGCAAATGCATGTGATGCAATCAAGCTAAGTGATGCAGCAATTAAGCAAATGCATGTGATGCAATCAAGCTAAGTGATGCAGCAATTAAGCTAATGCATGTGATGCAATCAAGCTAATGCATGTGATGTAATTAAGCTAATGCACGTGATGCAATCAAGCTAATACATGCGATGCAGCAATCAAGCTAACGATGTGATGCAATCAAGCTAATGCATGTGATGCAATCAAGTTAATGCAATCAAGCTAATGTGGATGCTGCAACCAAGCTAATGTATGTGTGTATCACAAGGAAACAAATGGCATGCACTCATTTCTCCTGTTTGGTTTATGGAGTCATTATAGACAGGGCCCAGCCAAGGAAAAACTCCAGTCAAGGTTTTCTCAGTGATTCCATCATCTTGAACATATACCCTTTGATATTAGCTTGGGGGCCACCCTGAATTTTGCCTCAAATCCAAGATGGCTGCAAAATCCAAAATGGCTGCCAAAATTATATTGCCATTCCCCCATAATTAACTTTTAATATGGGGTTTACATGGCACTGGAAGCCAATTTTTAGGTCTACAATACTTATTTGAGCTTTGTTATCATAAAATATGCTAATTTTGCTCAGGCCGAGAAATCATAACAATCATGTATATATCACATGTCTGGAAATCCATTCGCCAACAAAATGAGCAATAGAAACAAGAAATCCAGGATACTGTTCATTCGCAAGTATCCAAATCACTGTCTGTCTGTGAGTCAGATGAGTGGACTGCTCCAATACTACTGCCAGAAGAGGTAGACCACAGCAAAGGATATATATTTTGATCTTGCTCCTGAAGTTTTGAAGCAAGTACTTTCACTTCATCAAGAACATTCTTGGTGATTATAAAAACAGCAAGAGTTTGAAAAAAAGAGAGAGCAGTTTTCAGACCTTGTGCTTTCACTCTTGTCTCAGTATCCCAATTCCAACTCCCATCTGATGAGCCTAAATTTGGGTAATCAGTAGGACACAAAATGGCATCTAAGAAAGTGATAAGTGGCTCATACATTTCAAGAAACACTTCAAAGCATGGATGTCTCTCCACCGATCTTGTCTTACACATTTCTGGAAGCTTTCTTGCTTTTGAAGAAGGCAAGAATTCATTGACTGTAAGTTCAAAAAGTTTTTGTCTCTTAGGGCTGTGAGCTAAAAAGAGGTGTGCTTCATTTATAACTAAAATCAAGTTTCATACTCCTGAACAAGACCTGCTCTGGCAATTGGCAGTGTGAGTAGCAGTGTATGTACAGAGCTAGTGGGCTGACCACCTTACTTTAGATTGGACTCCTGCAATGCCAGATGACATCACAGATGCTCTTAAAGAAACTGAAGGACTAGAAACGGTTTCAAGAATCTTTCTTGAAATGGATGAAGCATTGGCTCGGTCCAAAGACAAAGCTAATCAGGCACTCCTTGATATGAGGATCAGTGGGAGAGGACAGATCAACATACCTGAAGTACACAGAAAGAATCTCTTTATTAGAATGAGGATCTGTGGCTTCATCAGCAATGATGGTGAAAGGCAGTTTTTTCTCTCGGAGCTGTTCAGTTATATGCTCTCTAATATTTTAGATGCATATATGTGAATAACCTCATTTTGAATGGTCTTGCTGGTATACTTCGCGTTCCTTTTAGCTAAGAGAAAGGTGTTTGTGTAGGAGCTTATCTGTCTTAGCCAAAAGCTGAAGTGTGGCTACAAAATTGTTCCTGTCGACATCTTCATCTGAGAAATCCACTCTGTAGTCAGAATGGCATCTGAATGGTAGTGCTTACTTTGCCAAAAACTCTACAGCCAAAACTATCTGCTGGAGAACATGCCTCTTCTGTTCGTGCTTGTTGGTTGCCTCCATTTCAATAGCCTTGTATCTATCATTTCATCTGATTGGTTAAAATTTCTGAGAAAAAGGTGTACCCTCTCAGCTGCACGGCAAGTCTGATCATAGCATACAAGTACACCATCCTTGCCAAGTGCTTTTCAGTAGGTTTCTGGTATGGGGACAAAACTAACAAACCAGAATGATTGCCAACTCCAGAAACGCTGCCTCTACCCAGCTGCTCTGGAAAAAACTATACAATATCTGCAAAGACCACCTGCAAGAACAGTGCTGTATGAAAGCCAAGGAAATTGTACTAACCATAAGCTAGAAGGATACACTCCAGGTTTTTCCTAGTTTGGTAACCTGATATGAATGAAGATGATCAGAAGAACAAGGTTTGGAATGATGAGAAGATATTGCTTCCTACGATCATCTGGGATATTATTTGCTAATGACCTAAGCTTATTCCAGTTACCTTGAGCGGCTTCAAAGTCCACCTGTCCACTAGTTGACGGAACTACACTGAGTGATGTAGTGATCATATCAATTGTTGCTGAGGCATAACTGAGAAACAGTAGTTGGCATTGACAAGGAAGAGCTCGATGTAGTGGTTGTGACTGTGACTGTCATTGATGGTGATTGAACAAATACATATATATCAGTTGACGCACTAGAGTTACAATCATCAGCAGTCGTTGACACAGGGATGTGGGACCCAGACTCAATTCTATATTATTTAGAAGGCTATTATAAATTGAGCATTCAACTCTTAACCCTTATTGTTCATATACTAGTATCTTACCTTTTAAAAATAGTAGTCAGCTGGGTGCAATCCCTTGGTGCTGGCCTCTTTTCTACTTCCAGACATGGCAATATTGATGGCAGATGCGAAATGAATGCAAAATGACTATATTGCTATTATTACAGCCACAATCCAGGAGTGTGGGTTTACTAGAATTACATTCATATTTAACAGTTTGTAGTTTAACCAAAGTGTCTATCTAATAAAGTGTCTATATCTAACAAGTGTCTATATCTAACAAGTGTCTATATCTAACAATATATCTAACAAAGTGTCTATATCCAAAAAGAAACTAGAGGTGGAGCTAGTGTTTAGAACATTATGGGGGGGGGGGGGTTGCAACCCCAGAAACCCCCCCCCCCTGGATCCACCCCTGGAGATATTCCACAATCATCTTTGCCTGTGTCCCTTCTGCTGATGTCAATGAAGAACAGATAACTTTGAACCCAGGCAATCGCAATAGTGATTCAAGATTTTCTGGACAAGGGTACTGTCTGAGGCTAATGTGCAGGTCCAAATTGGTACCGATATTGCTTGCCTTTATACGGTACGCCTCAAATGACTGTTTGTGCAAAAACGGACACTTCTGTAGTAATAGCGGCCCTCAATCGCTTGAGCCACAGAACCTTCGGCTATAGTTCCAGCTTCCACCCACCAATCATTGAAACCCAGACAACCATACCTTTTGAACAGAATCTTGAGGTTCACCAAAATTGTGTGGAAGCCTCCCATGAGAGGTATGATTTTTTCATACTTTTCCTGATTGATCCACGAAATGATCAGCATCTTGGAGTTGATTGCCTCATCAACATGGGCAAATAATATATGACCCAACTCAAGGTCATTTGCAATCTGCACTATCATATCCATGTACCACTTAATGACTTTGTCATCTGGTGGCAATGGAACTACAGGAAGATACTCTAGCTTGCATTTAGTAGTTGAGCAGTCAGTCACACCTTTCATGAATATTGTCCAAGAACCGACCGTGCCCAGTACATCTTTTTCAACATCCGGAAAACATTCTTTTAGGCAGTTATTACCAATGGTACCAACCAAAACCCAGGCAATGTTCAATGTCATTGCGTCATCTAGCAACGGGAGTTTTTGTAGTCATAATTGAAATTGGGGAATGATGGAGGGAGTGTCTTTTTTCTGCGGATTTTGAAGGAACCATAATCGGATATCTTTTGGTGAATGATATCGGACTGCACTGGTTTGGATGTTCAGCTGGTTGTGATATCACTTAGATACCTAGCCTGGAATATAGTTCCAGTTGTGTGGTGAGTGGTATGTGCCACAGTTAGTGTCTGTTGTTTCCCATCAGAGTTATCAAACGTTATATGCACACTGCGACCTTTTATGAATCCTGGAGGCAGCATCTTCTTGTGCTCCATTTATATAGACTTCACCCATTTGTTGTTCAAATGGCGGATATCGGTATAGGGTATTCCTACTCCACATCGATTTAGTAAAGTGGTTGCTTCTTTACTACCTGTGAGTCTATGTATTGTCAGACTCAGGGCAGTTCCTATTGGTGCTCACCAGTGACCATCTTTTCCCAACTCTGACTAAAAGCTGATATTTTCTCTGCTTGAGAATTGCTCGGAACTATGACATAGCCAAGGATATTTTTTGATCTCTTGGGATCTATCGACCAGCAAATAGCATTGTAGATGCAGCACAGTGGTTTGTGGTTATCAAGCAGATCAATCAACTCTTGTGCTTCAAGGGGCCATTTTGCAGATTCTCTCTGTGAAATTTTACGACGAATCAGTCTCGAGAATGCTTTGGTCAAGTCATCTTCTCAGCTGTGGCCTTGAAGTGTAGCTGCTGAATACATGACGGGATTTATTCTACTAGGCTGCACTATGAGGCGGCGCTTACCAACCACATGAAAATCAATGGAATCACCTTTGCTCTAAGGTAAATGTTTTCTTGATTGGTGGATCATCAAGGTTATGATATTGGCTCAACTCTTTCCAATAACTCTGTCAAAAGATAGGCTTCTTGATCCTTGATAACTTTATTGTTAAATAACCGGAAAAACTGGTCAATAACTTCTGACCCTAACTCATCCTTCCTGATGTCATGTGCAGAGGATTTTTTATGATCATTAGCATAGGTGAAAAAGTTCATATAACATGTCTTGTGGTAGTAAAGATCAATTGCATAGGATGCCCCACTGAGTAATACATCGAAACACTTGGCAGCAGCGCAGTACTTGTTCTCCTGATTTGATTTTTAAGTCCATTTGACTTTTAATCTTTCTGAAAGCATTACCTTCTGAGCATCTCCCAAGGCCACCATTGTTATACTGTTTACTGTCAGCACTTGTCTCCAAATTACAGATAAAGCAGACACGCTTCTTCTGTGTTGATTCCCTGGGGAATCTATATGATTTGCTGTCTATTCCACTGGGCCCAGGAACAGATTCTGAACCAGATTGCCTAAGTTGACTGGCCTGAGTTTCACTCGATTTCGAAATGTGATTTGGCACCCTTTGTGAATAAACATATCCTTGTGGTGAGACTGGACAGTCTCGGAATTCAGTGTAAGGAGGATGAGAACGTACATTCTTATCAACACTCAACCATCTGTCAGCAAGTGCTTGGAGAGATTCCAGTCCACTTATTGTTATTTTAAGATGTCATCCTTGTTTTTGAAAGTTTCATTACACAGCAGGCACCATCCTTCTGTCATTAGCTCCTGTACTAAAAATGGTATAGCTGCCATAGTGCTGATCCTGAATGAATACAAGTCATTAAATTTTTGTTCAAGTTTTTGGACAAGTTGTGCAATGCATGTCATCTGGCAAATAACCTAACTCACAAGACAATTATACGTACCTGTCAATTAATTATTCAAAGGTTGTCCTTTGATACTTTCTGGCATGAAGCTGGATTCTCTTATAACTGGCTGGTTAGTAACTGCACAAAGCACATGGCTGGTACAACACACCAGCACCAACACCCATAATACTATCTACCAGTAATTAAAACACAGGTAAATCAAGTTAGCACATACTTTAATGGAAGAGGTGGAGTGACAAATGTAGTGCATAGGTAATAGAGGTTTTGTGGCATGACTTGAAGTAGTTTATACACTGTACCTGGGTGATGTGTGTGTCTTGAATTGTCAATTATCAGTGTAGTTGTCATTCCTGAATGTTGGAACTGTATTTTGTTTAATTTGTAGATCTAACTATCACTCACCATGTTCCATCACACACACATTACGCAATTTACAGTTTAATTATGTCAATGAATTCTTCACACTTTCTATATGGGATGTCTGGATCAAAGCCCCCAGGCTAATTTTAAAGGAAGTAGGTTCTGGATAATAGAACCATTGAGAAAATACTCAGGAAGGGAAAAAATTAAGGCAGCCATTTTGGATTTTAGCAGCCATCTTGGATTTGAGAAAAAATTCTGGGTGGCTAATATCAAAGGATAAGGGTTCAAGAAGATGGAACCACTGAGAAAACCTTGACAGGAAAAAATGGCAGTTTTTTCTTGGCTGGGCCCTGTCTATTACTCCTGGGCAACTGTTGCCATCTCCAAAGCAGGTTGTACCTGATCCTCTACCAGAATATCTGCTATTTAGTTCTACTGTTGCCCCACTTTTAAGCGTAGCAGACCCTGTATACATGGGCAGGATCAACAACAGCAACAAAATATGATATGGGACATTTGTGTACTGGACATGGTCTACATGGGCACTGTAACATGACATAGCATGTGTTGATATGTGTCGTGTAAACAACATTAAACAAGGTAGAAAAGGTCTTTAAAAGCCCTGGAGACCTTGAAACTCATAGAAAGTGTAGTCCTCCCAACTGGAAAATTCCAGCTGAAAGTTGATATGCATGGCAACATATTTTTTAATTTTATTAATTTTTTGTAAACACAAACACTTAATACACAGTATTAGTGGCAATGCCAACTAGCACTTTGCTAATATTAAGGCACCTCAAGTGAACAAAACAAAACAAGCAAGAAAATATATTAAACAAGAACAATAGAGCAACAAGAGAGACAAAGAAAATATAAAGTAATCCTTCAATACTACTAAGTATTGTTTTAACAGATGCCGCAGCATTGGGCAAGGACAAATTGACTAAAAAGATTGTTGTTCACAGTAGTATCTGTAATGATAAAAGTCGAATACCATAACTAAAAAGGCTTTATTCTCATGCAGAGGTATAGAAGAAACAAAATAGTGGTAATTGGTGAGCATTAATAAGAACTCTGAATCATGTGTGTATGTGACGTATTGAAAATACAAAGCTCAAGTTTCGGCATTCTTTCTGAATCACTAGATTCACTGCTTCCTTATGAATAGCTCTATAGAGTAAGATGGTCCACAGGAAGACGCATATAGCATTGTCTCCTGATCGGGCTGTCACATTTGTGTGGGGATGAATCCTGTCATGTTGGAGGAAGAAATAGACACAGGTTGGGAATTTGGTTCAATCACGAGTGGGTGCTCAGGCTGTTGTGGGACCAGAGGTGGAGACCTGTCCACAGGCTTACCATATGGCACTAGATGCTTGGTCGACCCAGCTGGTTTTCCAGCCATCTGAGTAGCAGATGTGGGCGTAATTAGGGTTCTCTTCTAGGAGTTCTACTTCATCAACCAGGAGCTCCAACTTACTAGCTTGGACATGATGTTTGAGGAACATGGGCCCAGTAGTAGACAGCAAAGTGGGCATGGAAGATCCAGACGTGGACTGCCGAGTGAAATGGAAGAGGCATTTATGCGGTGTTTCATTGGTAGCTGTACAGAGAAGTGCCTGAATAGAATGAAACACATCAAGCATAACCTACTGCCAATACTTAATGGGGAGGTTCTTAGATTTGCAGGCCATGGTAACAGCTTTCCACACAGTCCCATTGTACTTCTCCACTTGACCGTAGCATGCAAGATTGTAAGCAGTCGTATGGCTCATACATGTAGCTACCCCTTTTTTCTGTGAGATATAACGTAGTTCTTGACTCACTAGAGAAGGTCCTTGGTCAGAATCTACAAATACCAGCATCCCAAAGAGAGAACAGCAGTGCTAAGCATCTGGTAACCGTACCTGCCGCTGTCATCAGGGCAAGAGAAAACAAATGGGAATCGCATATACAGTATACATTCTTGTTGCTTGAGGTGAGTGGTCCTTTGAAATCGATGTTCAATCTGTCAAAGAGCTAGGTTGCTTTGATGAGATGACTTTTCTCAGGTCAATTGTAACTCATCTTGCACTCACAACAGATTTGGCAAGCATCGTTCTCTTGATTTCTTCAATGGAAAATGGTAAGTTTCAAACACGAACCAAAGTGAGACATTCTTGTGATACCAGGATGGCAAAGGGACTAGTGCAGTCGATACAGAGAATCACAAGGTAGCAGCACAGATACTCTGGGAAAAAGTGTCTGGAGGTATGTTCTGCGATAGATTATGTCAAAACTGTAGCAATACAACCAAGGATATCAAGGCGCCAAGTCAAGAATACACTCTTTTTGTCATTGTAAGCATGTTCTCCCATTAGCAGCGAGAAAAGTTCTAGATTGGAATCATGTTCATCCTGATCTTTACCACATATGGTAATATTGTCCAGATAAGGAAAAACTCTGAATAAATGCTCTTTACGCATGAAATCAGTCATTTTACATTGACGACACCATTAGTAATGCCAAAAGGAACATGGGTGAATTGGTATAAGTCATTCTCGCCTCGAATGCAGTGTAAGGTTGTTCTTCCTTTCAGAGAGGAACTGGGTGGTATGCACTTTGAAGATCGCTAGTACTGAAGACCTTGTACTGAGCAAAGTCACTGATCTGGTCATTTATATGGGGAAGAGGGAAGGCATCAAACCATGTAAATCTGTTGAGGGTTTGGGAGTAGTCTACAGTCATGCGCTTCTTGTGGTTTTCTCTTTTTGTAACAACTACTTCGGCTTGCCATGGCGATTTGCTAGTCTTAATAATCCGTTCTTTTAAACTTCAGATGAGATGATGAATATAGAATCACCGTGACTATACTGTGGGAATTGGTTGCAATCGGGTGACAGTCATCAGTTAGATTAGCAAATAGCTGAGGTGGGATCATATTCGAAGTGCTTAGACCACAAACTGATAGTGACAGATTCACAAAGGAATAGCGACTAATTCCATCTTTTCTGATTATCTCTTGTTGTGACTGGAAGTCTAGGCACCAGGTCATCATATAATTCAGAAAGGATTGATAGCATATTCTGGATAGATTTATCCTTATATAGGAGGTCTACAACGCAGTAGCCACTTACTTTTGTAGCCAAGGAGGATGTTGCCAATGATACAGTACCAGACGATGGATAGACATGAAGAGCAGATAACTCAACCAATTCAGGGTGCACAAAACTTTCCGAGCTTCCAATATCGAGGAGTGTTTTTGCTTTAAAACCATCTATGCACTTACTGTGGTCGTTGATTTAGTGAGTGATGGAGTCACTGCAGCCAACGAAGCCGCAAGCATTGGACCCCACATAGCGGCAGATGTCCTCCCCCAGGAGCTATGGAGGTGTTAGGCCACGGCTAACCCTCTGGAAATGTCCCTTCTTCTGACACTTCAGACAGGTTGCATCTCGAGCAGGCACTTGGAACGAGGATACCCACTGTGGACATAGAAGAAGTACTTCTGTCCTAAAAGTCCAGAAACAGTTGCAAGAGCAGAAGGGTTGGTGGATGGCACAAGTATGGCAGCATTGAAAAACAGGGGTGGAGCAGTACGAATCAGAACTACGGACAGCTGTCTCTAGTGACCGGGCTTGATCGAACATTGTCTTGAGGTCCAACGTCTTGTTTTCCAATGGCCTCTGGCGAATGAGTGCAGAAGTTGGACCAGTGATGAAAGCATCCCTAATGTTCTCCTCATGATATACTATGGAGGAGACACACATCCCATAGTTAGTCTTTGCTTAGTGTTATGAGAGCTTGGAGGTACTGTCTAGGGTCTCAGCAGGCTATTGGCTCCTAGTAGCGAGGAGGTGACGAGCATAGACTTCATTAGTTGGCTTTATGACAAGCGCTTGTAGTGTCTCTATCACAGCTAGGTAGTCCTCACAGACCTCAATGTATTCATAGATATTTGGAGACATGAAGTTCGTGAGGATACAGTTCGTTGAGACTCCCACAGTCGAGGACGGGGATAAAATTCAGGAATTCTTTTCCAATGGAGCCATTTATGGCCCCACTCGAGTTTGGATTGGCATCCAGTCTTTCTGGTTGAAGGAATAGAACAAACAAAATGTTGACGATGTCAAGTAACAATGAGAACTATGAGTCATGTGTGCATGTGACATAGTGAAAGTACAAAGCTCAAGATTTGGGATTCTCACTACAGTATTGGCCACATTAAAGCACTTGAACATTAAAGCACTTGAATCCTAGCATTTTATACCTTTCTAACATTTATATTTGTAATCATGCGCTTCACGTTTGACTTTAGCTATATACCAGTGAACTTATAAAGTAGCAAAACTAAACAAAAAACATGTAGCAAGGTATGGAGGGTCTACCAATAGAAGGGCCCATATGTTTGCTGGTAGGCACAGACAGGTGGCCGATTGGTACAGGATAGCTACACATAGTCACTAGTGGCATAACGGAATTGAACTATCCTTGAGAGTAAAGGTGACCAGTACCTAACATGGCGGGAAGCCAGTTGCTGGTATCCAGATTCCCAGGTAAGAAGTCAGGAATCTCCTTTGGTGCTAGCTGAACGTAGAAACTAGAACCTTTAATTTGCATGGAAGGTATCATTTTGAAGCTAGGAAGTGATATCCAGATGCCGCGGTTCGATTCATATACATCGTCGTGCGTGAACATGCAGACAATCTAAACAGGAAGTGAACCTACGCTTCCGCAATAGTTTGGAATGTCTACAATAAAGTTCTGCAACACAAGTAGTTATAGTCATTAATCATCTATTGCGACTATGAGCTCGACTGGACTCCTAGTCCTCTCCCCGATCGTTGGTATAGCAGCAATTTTGTTGCTAGCAGCTGTGGCAGAAAGTCAGGAAGACCGCGCAGGTGCTACATCCATCTACAATATCGCCCCCTACAGGCATGTCTACCCTCCAACGAATATCAGCGTCGATCAAAAGGCATGCATTCCAGATTCAGCTTCAGGTAGGACCTGTCCTCTCTTCATAGATTTGCTCATGTCTTTTGGAGGAGCCTTTACCAGCAGCGGTGTGGTGCCAGGCATACAGGTGGCCTTGGATCAGATAAATAAGCGTAGTGATTTCCTCCCTGGATACACTCTGCATTACACCCTCCAGGACTCACAGGCAAGTTTCATTGTTGTTGTTGTTATGTCGGCCATGTTTTTATAAGGTGCTTAGTGGTAGATACCCAGAAGTTGTGGATTGGAAACCAAAAAAATAATAAAATGAACACGCACATTTTAGATTTTTAGTGAAGTTCTCTATAGTAAAGTTCTCTACAGTAAAGTAGCATATCAACAATAGGAATAGGGTATAGGCACCTGCAGAGACAATCCTACTAACCTCTTATCTGTGTAAAGACTATTATTTCCCTATTGTAATTGTAGGATAGATGTTTTGCATTCCCTGATATCTAGGCAGCTTCTCTTGTGTGCACATAAAGGGGAAGAGAAAGTGTTCAAACTGCTCTGGAACATTTCATTCTGACTATTCATGAATTGGAAAAATTGCACTCGTAGATGTTTCAGGTTCAGTTTGTGCCTGCATATGTATATACATGAGAGAGGCTGGCCACCAATGACATTAATTAAGTACAAGTCACAAGTCCAGCATAATTATGTCCCCATATGCTAACAAAACAAATCATGATTATTTCTCGTGAAGGTGTAATTTTTTTCACAAGCTGGTGCGGAATGAGAGAAGCACTGCTGGGTATGGAGATGACATCAACGGCCACCATTCACAGACGTGCATTAGAATTAGTGCATAGAAAGCCAGTCACAATACTGATGGCTGATAGTAGACCTATTCATGTATGCGAGTTGATGATGATAGCAGATATATCTGCATAGAGAATGCAACTTGTGCCAAAAATTGATGCTGGTGTCCACACAAAATCTAGCTCAAGTTGTTAGCTAACAAGGCTGCATCTAACCCTTGTCAATTAATTATTTTTACCACAGAAGTTGCTGAAATTACGAGGTCTCTAGCAGCAAGAGTCATCGTCGTCTTTATAAACAACATCATAGAAAACTGCAGGGAGAAAATGTTTAGAATACATGCAAGGACTCAGAACGAGTTCGATTTGATTGTTGTGCTCCCTATAGCTTAGAAGATTAAGGTACAGCTAGCTAAAAGATAAAATGACATTACAGAAGCTAAGAAGTATTCCAAGAATTCCAAGTGCTTAGTTGTCCTTTGCAGTTGATAGGCTAGCTAGCTTATCAACAGCAAGTGATGGAAGAAAATAGCCATGCCTCTTGCTGTTACTGCATTAAAAAAATTCACGCACAGGCGTGCATTGCGGTATATTAATTTTTGGCCCTGAAAAGTTCCTCTGTGATAAGCACCTAGTCAGCTTATGGCTTGTCAATCATAAAATAAATTGGCGAGCGAAGCGAGCCCTCATGTCGGAGTTGGGCAGAAAAATTGATATTGCTGCAACAGTGAATTGAACCATGAAGAGGTACCCTTGAGTTAAGTATACTTGACCCTATCGGCTTTCATCCTATCATCTTAGCAATGACTATCAAAGTGTGAATTGGTCAGGATGCAGCCATGGTTGATATTTGTGCCTAGATTTGGAAAACCCATCTTAAACACTTTAAACTAGATAAGTTTTTAATATTGGCCCCTAGAGACATCAATCATAACAAAACTGCCTATATTGTTTACAATATGCCAATACGGTCACAAATGTCTAGCTATCTTAGTTTTAAGCTATGTGTAGACACACGCACATTAATCTCCCACAAAATTGGTGAATGAAGTGAGCCCTCACTGGAAAGCTGACCAGTAGAGTTTGCATTGCCACACATGGCTGTGTGTATCATAAGCACGACTAACTCACATGTGTTGGTATTTACAGGACACCTGTTCTAAATGTGAGTAGTCCTCCAGCCTAAGATGGATGAATCTTTAGGTCAACTGCAGTAGTGCTACCTCAAGTGCTATTAGTTAAGGTGAAACAAATCGGACATTTTTTTCTTTTGGTATTTTGGCTCCTCCCACTAGTAGTCCTGATAAATCAAGCCTAGAAAATTGTGATGTAATTTTTCTGATGATCTTCGACAAAGGAAAAGTCCTGGTCAAAATTGGCAACAGGAGGTAAAGTGCGTGTCCTCCTTTGGAGCACTACATCTTTCACAAACATCAGAGTTAACTATTCATAAAATTGCACTCCGTGTGCTCTCATTTGGTACCAAAATTGTAATTATAGGGATGAGCCATACCAAATTTGCACGCCTGCAATTCTCAATTAGAGATCAGTGTTTATGTTATCTAATGTTAGCCGATTGATGGCTGATTTTATTTGAGGTTTCTTATGAAATTTATAAATTTTCTGTCAAGAATGACTTTTCAGATTTCCATTGCAGTTTGATGTATAGTTAAGCTCCATTGAAGGAAGCAAAATAAAGCAATGCATAGCTAGCTACTTCACTCTGTCTACACAAAGCTTCCAGTAAGAAATTCATCCAGGAGCAAATCTATTCTCAGGAGCGAAGGAAATCCGAGTGATACAGGTGCGTGTGCCACTGTTGTCCAAACAAGGACTTCCACAAATGGCAAAAGGCTAGGAAGAGATCATTCATGACTGCAGTTTTGAACAATGACTATTTTAAAATTTCTTTCATTTTGTTGGCTCAACCCCTCGAGATAGGAATAAAAAACTAGATAGTGCAGTCTACTGAGAATGTGCAGGTGGAAAACCCGATGTTTAGCACATTTGGTTCATTTTTCACTGTGAATGACATCAGTTAATGCCTGTAGCTATGCAAGTTCAACCATAAAATACTTTGAGGTCAGCATTATAGCTGCATAACATCATTTGATATGTATATATATAGCTCTAGACAGTTGTGGTTATCTTGTACGGCAGGCCCAGTTGTTTTATTGTAGCTAGATTAGCTTGAAGTCCTAGTGGTACTCTAATTGCAATACTATCAGCTCAGGTTCAGTAGTGTGAGATAATATTAGAGTTCTAAATAGCTACCTATGCATATTCTTGTATATTATAATTACTTGGCCCCTTCTAGTTAAACACTACAATCTTCGGCTACCTCAGATACCTAATAAGGTAAAGTATTTTGTTTGCCACATAACTAAATCACTGAATGGGGAGAGAGAGGGGGGGGAGGGGGGGGGGAGAAGCAAACAAACATAATGCACAAATTGAGCTAAAAGTCTTCTTGTAGCGTAGGTTGATTATAATCTATGCACCTTGTTCTTTGAACGTGGGACTTACATTATTACATCGCGTATACCATCAATAATTCTATATCACATATATAGGAAAATGTCTTGCTATTCATGCTTCTCAATGAATCCCTGAGTATCATTATACTGCATATATATGGACCAAATTATAGGACTAGAAAGCTCACAAAATATGCTACAATTGTATGGATATGTATATTTTTGTGTTCCTGCAATCTATAGTTGGAGAGTGAAAGTCGAAGTGGTGTCAGTGCTGGGCTTACTTGTGAGCTTACTGCTAGTCACTTCCAAGCCACAGTTCACTGGTTTGTCTCAGGGCATAGTTTTATGTCTGTCAACTACAAGTCTGCTCACCTTTTTACAAGATATTATTTCTTCCTAGCTGTTGTAGCATCTGTTCACTTCAACTCATGTAGTAGGACGTGTAATAGGTTCACGCCTATTCAATGATGCTCCAGGAATCTTCTTCCACTGAACGTGAAAGATGGTAACTAATTTTGTGAGCTTTTCAATCCTATAGTTTGGTCCAGATATGCACATACTTCACGTGCAATGCTCAGGGATTCATTGAAAATCATGAATCACATTGCATTTTCTATGGAGCATAGAAATATCGATACCATAAGTTGGCATGTCTGAACATACATGACATGCAGGGCCGTAGCCACCAGTTTGGCCGGTGTAGCCATGGCCATACCACATTTTACTACAGTTTAATTAGGTGAAAGGACATGAGGCCGACCCCTATCAACAGTATCAATTTGAAAGTTGGTGGGTCACTTTCCATTTGAGCCATTCAGCCGAAGCATTTTGTCTTCCTTACTCAGCCCTTTGGTATAAGTGCGCATGAACCCTTCATTTCAGGAAACTTGGGAAGCTATATCAAAATTCAAATGACACAGGCACAACAGTTTGTTAGCTGGAGAAATACGAGTGTCACAGTGAGGCCACATCGATCCTTGAACAAAGGTCAACATCATGTTTTGAAGTGACAAGAGGAGAGCTTTAGAGCAAAGGAATGGAGTCAGAGCAAGAAATTTGCTTGAGAAACGACTGTTGCTTGGTTAATTTTCCCAGCCTGAAGAAATCACCTCCCACAAAGGTGGCCAACAGATTCTGGCTGCACCATCTTCAAATACCTGACATAACAATGCTAGTCAGTGAAGACATTGTAACTCGTCGACTGCTGACTTGATTTGTTTTTTTTATGATCCAGAAGCTGTCTTTCGAACTGTTTATATTACAGAATGCAGATATGCTAAGCTGCAGTTTGGTTGTAGTCAGGTCAACTGATATATTTCTGCATCACGCCGTGTCTCAGGCAAACTGATAGCAAAGAAAAAACCACCCAAGAATGCCCCTTTCCACAAGGCAAAAGATTCTTTCTTAGGTACCAATTTTTCCTATGTAGCTTTTGGGCCCCCAAACCACACCCCTTTAACATGTCCACTTATCTGACCATTTATTATTCTAAAAATGATGAATTCTATATATGAGGCTTGCAAAAATAATTATAGTAATAACAATTGTTCCACTTTCCTGTGTATTCTGTGGAAACCACTACTTGTATTTACTAGTGTAATGCTTGCTCTCGAGTAGTTCCAGAATCCCACTACAAGGTGGAAATATAATGTCTCCATGTCCTCTGGAATTTGCCCCACCCTGGAGCTGATCGGCCTGCCAGTTTAATTTTAAAATAGCTATAGCTGTGGTCATCACATAGTTGCCTAGTTTATGAGTCGTATAAAATGTAATTATGTTATTCTGCTACGCACAAGTTCTAAATTTGTGAGTTGAAATTAATTCACAGAAGGACTTTTTTATGGAAATGCTCTACTGGTTCTAATTAACTTATTCCATGAAGTTGCTCTGAAGTCAGTAACCAACTCCCCCTTCCCCCTACATTCCCCTCCCTCTTTTCCTCACCCTATAGGCAATCATCCAGATGTTGCTGTTAACCACAAAAAACCCTCTGCTGGTGTAGCTGATCCTACCATCCCATAGAGCAAGAATCCAACATGGCAGTGCAATAAGCCACATGTTAACAATAATAATGTGCAATAATAGTAATAATAATAACAACAACAACAACAACAACAATATGACATAACAATGATAAAATAATAATAATAATAGTACCTACAGTTATAATAATATAATATAATAATAATAATAATAATAATAACAACAACAACAACAACAATAACAACAATAATAAGTAATAATAAACAACAAAAAAGTAATAATAATAATAATAAAAATATATAAATAAAAAATGTAATTATGGTGGTTGTGGCTTCAAGTTCAAGCTCTTCAGAGTAGCTCCCCAGCAGCCAGCTGCCGGTATATAACAGGCTCACATGAGCCTTAGCATCTCATTATTCCTGATGAAGACTAGAGCATCTAGTCGAAACATTGATGAATAAAAATTGAAGTTGATTATTGAGAAAGTGATTATAAGCCAACTGAGAGTTCATTGAGAGAATAATAACATTTTCTCAAACAGAACTGCACTGTGCTAGTTTCGTAACAGCCCCAGGCATGTATTGGGATGTGTGCGAGTAAACAAACAATCAAACCAACAAAAATCTGCGGTGTTCCGTGTTGGCTTTTTGGAGAGGTCATGAATGAAGCTTAGAGTTTATTGGCATGAGTGCACCACAAAGAAGAAACAGCACTCAGTGTGAATGACATGCCAAACAGTAGATTTCAGTGACATTCAAGAACTGAGTATCCCAACTTTAGCTGCCCTAATGTGCACCTTTTCTCTATTTTAATAACTACACACATGTATGTAGATGTGGTGAATTTTGAAGAAGCTTCACATGCTGTTTGGAGCTCTTAAATTCGGTCATAACAATGTTAGGTCGTTTTTGTTGACATCACCTGTCAACCATCCTTTACCAGGCATAATAGAGTTGTAGCCCAAACAACAAGCAAGTTCCTTATTCTAATACAATTCCTTTCCTTCTATGTGTTTTAACCTTTTTCTTACTGTATTCTTTTTCAAGTACAACCAAACCAGATTATTTTTTAGTGATATACTGTGTGACAGGAAACAGCTCATGTGTAAGATATGCACCATATATGGTCACAAGTTAATTCCGACTACAGTAGGACATAGTTACCCAGAAGGCGAGAGACTAACTACATTCGGGATAACGAGGTTCATTATATTCATAAACTGGCCATGAATTCTTTGGCTGATAGCAGACCACTCCGTGCTGGTATTTATTAGTTATCTACCTAAGGTTACAAGTATGCTTGAGGAAAGTCTGAAAAGCTCTGCAAGAATCTTACTTATCTAGGCTTAGTTGACTATTTAGTGAAACGAAAGCTGTTCTTGAGAATCCTCTTGGGACATATGTAGCTTTTATTCTGGCCCTACTAGAACAACAACAAACAAAGCTGAATTTGGGGTGGCTTGGAGAAGGTTGGCTCCTTACAAAGCTAGTTGCTATCAGTCATCTGTGGTCTTGTTCTGTGGTTGTAAGACTTATATAGTTGCTACGACTATTCCCCCACACAGAACTCAAGCAGTATGTAGTTGCTAGGTTGCCCTTCACCTAGAGTTAGTCTTGGGATAATGGATAACTTCGTTCAGCTGCACTGCTCAATTGACACACGGGAAGCTACTCTGTTCGTGCTGGCTGTCTGCCAAAACTGTTTATTTTACAATTTAATTTGTTGATATTTGTAGGATATCAGAGTAACCAACAGCTATGTTCCCGAATTCATGAAGTTTGCACAACATGGCATTACAATAAAATGGAGTGTTTAACTGGCGGAATAAAGTCCCTTACTGGTGGGTTAAAAACAGAGCCTCCAACCATACGGATTCATCCCTATATTCAACAGACTTTGATCCATAAATATGGACTATGGAATCGTTACATTTATAATATGGAAGTATGGCTATTTAGAATCCTGTGGTGGGTGTTTTGTTTAGCTATGCCCTTGGCTATAAAAGAGTTAGAAGGTGACCACATCTCTTCTGGACAGAGCTTGGAACAGCTCCGGTGGACACTTTGGAAACAGCTTTGGACACACCACTGAACAGCTCTGGACACCAATGAACAGCTATGGTTGTATCAGGGATGTTATGTGAGAGTGAAGACACTTGCCATTACTTGGTCTTCTGACTGTGGTGCCCCACCCCTGGCCTCTGTGTAAGCGTAAATACACTTGCTTTACTCATTCTTCTAACTGCGGTGCCCCATCCCTGGTCTCTGTGTAAACATGAACACACTTGCTTTACTCGGTCTTCTAACTGCACCACCCCTGGTATCTGTGTAAGCGTGAATAAACTCGCTTTACTCATCTTCTGACTGTGGTAGCCCACCCCTGGTCTCTTTGTAAGCATGAATACACTTGATTTACTCGGTCTTCTAACTGTGGTGCCCCATCCCTGGTATCTGTGTAAGAGTGAAGACACTTGCTCTACTCGGTCTTCTGACTGTGGTGGCCCCACCCCCAGTCTCTGTGTAAGAGTGAAGACACTTGCTCTACTCTGTCTTCTGTGGTGCACCAGCCCTGGTCTCTGTGTAAGCATGAAGAAACTTGCTCTACTCGATCTTCTGACTGTGGTGCACCAGCCTTGGTCTCTGTGTAAGCATGAAGACAGTTGCTTTACTCGGTCTTCTGACTGTGGTGCTCAACCCCTGGTCTGTGTGTAAGAAAAGATACACCGGAAAGTTTAAACCAAACTTGAATTTGCCTCCAAATATTGCCAGTAGTAGGTAGGGGACAAGATTTTGCCAGGCACTGTAAGTTGTGTGGTATTGACTATTCCGCACCTCATGGCGGTGTCAATGGCATGTTGTCTGGTAGTGACTGTTCTGCACCTCATGGTGTTTCAACGACATTAAATTGCATGTTGAAGGCTCAAACCACCTGCAAAGGTTGAAAATAGCAAGCCAGAGCTCTAGCTTGACAACCATTTTTGGAGGACAAAAATGTGGCCCATGCTTCAAAAGCAATGTCTGCAGAGCAGGCGATGCCACAGTTCATAGCACAACAACCAGCTGACCACCTCTGTGATTTATACTGATGTTTGAAATGAGGTTGGAAGTGTAAAAATGAAATGCACTTTTTTCCTCACACACAAAATAGTAATTTCTAATACAATTTGTTGGGTTTTTAAAATATAGGATGTAATTCACATCTCATTATTTTACAGAAAAAAATAATTTATCTGCAACCAACCACAGACGGATGTTGTGCAACTTGAGCCACCAAGGATGTTAAGTCAAATATGGTAATGCACAAAGTCGAAGGCATAGAAACATTCTTCAATAGAATAGGTGAAGAATGAAATTCCTGCGGGGTTGAAATATTGCCATGTGATAGATAGACCTGATTGCCCTGATGCCATGCTGAAGGAAGCGATTATGATTTTTAAAGATTTTTTTCTTCTTTGTTTGTTTTTAATGAGAAGAACTTATGTCAGCACAAACTTTATAAACTACAAAGACTATTCTTCAAATTTAGGGGTTGACCTTCTGCTAATGTCTAAGCCTCAGCTGGGAAAATTCAATGACGTACAAGATTTCAAAGCATTATGATCTTTATACATTTCAGAATGCATACCAACATACCATAAATAGCTCTTCTAATGTTTGTAATGTTGTTGAAGTTTACCACGACAAATTGACTTTGGTCTAGTTTCATCATGCTGATGTGCATGGTGACTTCAGTGCCTTCACTTTGTTAATAATATTTATTAACTTTGTTAGACTGTTACTTCCCCTTCAAGTTGGGAGACAGATGACTAGGAGTTGTTTTCTGTGTCAGGGGGGGGGGGAGGGGGGGTAATGGTCGTGTTTATTGCCCAATAGCTTCTTCCTTGTATTTTCCCTGTATAGATAACTCCCTTTCTCTCTGGGTGCTTTAAGCTACACAGAATTATGTGGTGGGGTACCTATGTTTACCTGGACAATATAAAGTCTAACAAACTTCCAACTGCTTGTGAGTATTCTAGCATGCAATATAACTCAAAAGGTGTCTTTGTTTGAAGTTGATTGAACTTTTTCTTGTTGTCCACTGATCTCAACTGTTTTGCTTGCCAATCACTCACTACCACTCACTACCTACACAGCCCTAATGTTTAATGAACTTTTAATTCACTTCCTGCATTTGAAGTATAGGAGAGAATTTATGTGGCTATGATTGTTTCTCCTTCTTTGAACCCAATCTCCCTTTTATATATGCTGTGTGTGTTTTCTTCTGTTCAGTGTCACCGGACAACAGCACTGAATGCTTTGCATTCTGGCATCTTTCAAACACCCACCAAGATTGCCGTGATTGGATCCGGCTGCTCAGTGGCAACTGAGCCTACAGCTGAAATATCACATTACTACAACTTGACACAGGTTCTAATACAATAATTACCTTGCAAGCATGCAATATCTCCATAGCATCTTCTCAATTTCTCAGTGTATAAACCTATGAAACTTTTGTTTCAAAATCAACTAACATTCCCCCCCCCCCCTCCCCCCCCCTTCGCCCCTGTCCCCTGTACTAGCTCTCCTGTGTTTCATCATCCAGTGGACTATCCAACAGGAAGAAATATCCAAATCACTTTCAACTTAGCACTTCTGAAATCAGCCTGGCATATGGTTACTTCGGTGTCATTCAGATATCACAGTGGAGGAAAGTTATGATCATCACGCAAGATGAAAGTTTATTCACCTCGGTAAGTCCACAAATTGGCTTGACAAATAGAATTATGTAATTTAAAAAATTGAGTGAACTATTATTATATATCAATTTTCTTTAAAAAAAAAAAAGGTTTAATAAACTTGTAATGACCGTACGGTTTTCTGTCTTTCCTCTGTGCAGATAATTTTGATATATAATTGTTGCTTATTCTCTGTATTTTCAAATGCTATAATTATTGCATGTCTCTATAGGCACATTTTCTTAAAATACACATCCAGCAATGTCACAGTTACTCAAAAATGGTAGAGCATTGCCGTATTTTCTGGTTTGTGCTGCTGATCATAACTTGGCTATAGTTCACTCAATTTTTAAAATTGTTGTTTGCTCTTTTATTGATCTGTGATATGAGTGTTTCACTTTGTTTGTGTTTTGAATTATTTTCAGTCGCAAGAGAATTAATTTTCAGCACCCATGCATGCCTGCTTTTTCATGTTTTAGTACCTAATGACTAAGCTTGTTTTGTGGAGTAGGAGTTCCTCAGCCACAGATAAAATTTCAATTAGCTGGCACTTTCCAATCAGGAATTACAACTGCAGCCAGTTCAGGCACTAAGATTTTGAGGTACCCACTTTGGCTGCATGTAATTTTAGCATAGACAACTTTTTTAATATCGAAAGAGAGAACACAGAGCGATCTATAATTGGAGCTATATATCAAGTTCATATAGTAAAGTGTGCAGAATCTATGGAGCTCCAAAGTCATAAACACAAGGTTTCGTTAGTGTGTCTGTTTTATAATTTAGACACCCCTTCACATGAACATAAGTACACTTTAAAAAATATACAAAAACTCTCTTAGTATCAATCTGTAGTATTTTTACGGCTCTACCAATCACAGTTGACATCCATTCAAGACTTGATGCTGGAAAGCGATGTAAAAGGAGTTTGAGGAGTGGTTTCACTTCACATTCCAACCTGCAGCTCCAAAAGATAAACAAGTATGGCAAAACAAAAACTAACCCCATTAATCGTACTGCACTGGCTACATTTTGATATAAAATAAGGACCATAGCATGTGCAAAGATATGATAATTTACAATAAAAGTACGTAACCACTGGTCAGATCCTCCCCCCTTAATTTTTTTTTTGATGAGGTTGGGTTTGCCATCTGCCATTTAAAAAAGCCAGTTCAAACCAATATAGAGAATGCCACCGCACTATATACCTTATGTTTCATAATACTGAGCTATGAGTGCGCAGGGGTATTTGAGAGTAGGTGTGGTCTACTGAAGGTTATAAAGAAATTTGAATATTCCTGTTCTGTTGACATGCAATTCAGTGCTCTATCTTAGTAGGGATAGTGTGGTGGAGTTGGAGAATGGTATGAATACTAAGTTGAACCACTATATTACAAGGTATCAAGTTAAATCCTATTAATGCTGGCTATTTATGCTGGCTAAGGACCTATAGGATTTGAGAGAATACAATTATTATTGAGAAGGTTACTCAATGGTATTTTTTTGATATGTAAGCAAGACCGTGCATGTAGAGATGAGGGCAAGTATTGTGATGAAAGATAGATTCACAGATTTGGACAAAGCTGGATTGGATGACTTGAAAGTTGCAATGTACTGAAGGATCAAGAACGAAAATTAATAGATAAAGTAGAGGTAGTGACTAGGGTTTAAAACAGCTAACCTTTCTATCAAACAATCAGGAATGGATCCAGGTGGGGGTTCCTTCCTTCTAGCCCCCCCCCTCCCCCCCCTCCCCCCCCCCACCCTCCCCTCCCTACTGTGCTTAGCTATGAAGATTTAATTAACTCCCAGTGGCAATTTTTTTTGTAAAATGCAATGTGCTTGTAGAGATAAACATTAGCTATCGATCCAAGATCTACAAGGCTGGTAGAACAAAAGTCCTATATGCTTCTATAGCCAGGGTAATCTGTGAAGCCCCTTTAGAAGAGAGTCCTATTGGCCCCTGCCCAATGTCCTTGTGAATGTGGATGCTGAAACCTGCCTTTTCATGTTTTCAATAAGTTAAAATATTATTTAGCCCACTCTGAGTTGATATAGTTAGTTATCCATATCTACAAGTGCGGTGTGGAGGGAAGGCTGAGAAGCTGTCATAGTAAGTAAGTACCCAACTATCAATATACCTAGTGTAATAACAATCTAACTAGCTATAAAGCCTTGTTGAACTACTTTTCTAGGTATCTAGACTATTTAATGAAACAGAAAGCTAGAAGCTACTTTTCAAGTTCTCTTTGGTAATATACCCAACTCTTGTGCTGGATTCCCCTACTAGAACAAGAACAAACCATCCTTACAATTCACCAGAACTTAGGTTAGCTATATTACTTGTCTGTATAGTGCTTTTTCAACATAGCACAAGTTCTGTGTGAAGGCTCTAGCTAAGAGTAGCTGAAGTATTAGCAGCTGCTGTTGGTCTAGTCTTAGTTACCACCACAAAACAAGACAGCAGATGAAAATTTGTCGATTAGCAACTACTCTTCTATGGAGCATCCTCAAGTCAAACTGTACTCTATCTAAAGCCTTATTGAACTAGTTATCTAGGCCTGTTGTTATCTACTAGACTATTAATGAAACAGAAAGCTAGAAGCTACTCTTGAGAGTTCTCTTTGGTATATCTAGATATACATCTAACTCTTATGGTAAATGCCCTTACTGGAACAAGAACATACCATGCACCAGAATTTACATTAGCCAGGATACCTATAGTGCTCTTTCAACATAGCCCTTGAGTTCTGTGTGAAGGATATAGCTACTAAACTGCGCCACTGAAAAAATATAACCACAGATGAAGCCTACTGATTAGTAACTAGTTTTGAATGAGCATCCTTAGCCAGCATATATAATATACAAATGTATAATATATATACACCTTCCTATACAGGACTAGTAAAATTGGGATATACTGCTCACCAGTATAACTCACTCACCATATATACATATACATGCAAAACGTTTTATGTTTTTTAAAATCATACAAAACAATTATATGGTTCTATAATATCCTATGCAGAGAGAGAGAGAGTCTATTAGTAGTACCTACTGAATATGAAGTGCATAGACATTTGGTAACTGGGGGGGGGGGGGGGGGGGGGGATACTGAAAAATAGAGACCATTCGGAATCCAAGCAGCTCTTTCAAAGCGGTCAAGATATGCGGTCAACCTAGGAAGATATGCTTTCTCGGGTTCTGGATGATGACTAGAGACTCTCTGAGAGTGAAAGTAGTAATGAAGAAGGAGATAGTATCCCTTCTTACTATAGCCGAATCAGTGTTACCTTGAAACTCTGTTATCGCTGAGTCGAGTAGCCGCCCCTGATTACCATGCGCTCTCACTTGAGCTAACAATTTGAATGCAGATGGGAGGAGCAATGAAGAAGGCATTGATGCGAGTTTAGCTGTATTAAGCTGTGAATTAGTAAGAAGAGCAAGTCCATTTCAGCTTCTTTGTTCTCATAGTTGGCACACAGTACTAGCTGAGAAAATTTTATCGTGAGGTTTGATGCATAAAGCGAGTATTGGGCAGCTGATAGAGATTCATCAGCTTTAGTGTAACTTCCTAGAGTTTCTAGCCCACCTATGGCTGTAATAACCTAGCTAATTCAAGAGACTTTGATTAGCTTCTTATTTTTACTGGCTACTAAACAGAAAAAAATAAGAAGTGTGCACCATTTCGACAGTACTGGTTTCAGGACAATGCTAGTACCCAGTCCACCTAGCAAGTGCCTCACCCCTAGGCTTTTGTGTTGAGTAGTTGCAAGTCCCATCATAGCAAAAGTTATTTCTTGACTGAATTTCATCAATTATTTAGACCACAATTTCGCTCTGAAACTTATGAAATTTAAGATGCCGCCTTTGAAAACAACATGCCCTCGATTGGACCCACCATTTACTTGGTCGACTGATATAGTATACACCCTTGTTTAGAACGCTGTATTGCACTGAAATATGCATGCTCATAAGTGGACATGAGTACATGAAAGATATATATTAATCATTAAAATATGGCACAAATCTGCGAGCAGAATGGTTCAGAAGATTGAATCCTCTGCAAGTTGGAACTAGTAGCAGAAAATGCAGTACCTAACACCAGTGAGGTAGCCAAACTGCACAATAAAGACATCGAGAAACTGCCTTTGTATCAAACAAAGCTGAACCTGAAAGGAATTCTGGACAATGAATAATCACAGAAACTAAGGTATTATTACCAGGTGGTTATATGGTGATCCATTACATGCATGCCAGCACTTCAGGCTTGCAAGCTAAAATAATAGAGCACATCATCGATTAGAGTGCCTAATCGATTAGAGTGCATCCTCAAATAGTACATACACTCAACTAGCACTCATGAAACTAGTAGAACACACATGTTCTAATTGAGGAAATACGGTCTATTAAGCAACCAATTATGTCATATATATTGTGTGAAGACATATTGGTACCAAGGAAAGACAGGATAAATATAATGTATTTCACATATAATTAAAGCTTCTATTTTTATTAGACAATGAATGAGCTGAAGAGACTTCTCATTGCAACAAATGTATCTTTCCAAGAGATACGATTTGAGACAGATGCTGGTATAGATGTCGATCCATTTGCTGTGGTAAGGTTATGTGTATTGAGATATTGGTGCTCTGTATATAATTGACATAGAATATATAACTATTTCCCACAGGAAAAACTTTGGTTAATAAGCATGTATATATATATATCCTGCAATAAAAAATGGAAAACAAAGAAATAGAAGGAAAAAAATATGCTGTAAAATAATCTGAGATAGCATGAATGACGGGACCTTTTTCTTCCACTCCTTATATTCTACAGCAAGTTGTTAACTATAAATTCTCTTCCCCTCCTCCCCCCCCTCCTCTCCCACACAAAATAGTCCAAGAAATACATTGTGGTATATCATTACAATTATATGCAAAGCCTATAATGTGTCTCCAGACATTTGTTTAGAACTTCATTATAACTACCATTAGGTGAAGGTAAACAACCTCACCACAGCAAAGATCAGTAATTTATTATACATGTAGATGTTAAGATAATATGTGCGTTTAAAATTAAATCTGTGACCTTGAATATTTTCATGTCATATTCTTAATAAAAGTGATTATTATAGGACCCTAACTCACGGATTTATATCCTCAGTATGTATGCTGGATTTGCAAGGGAGATACTCTGTAAGGTACGTTGGAATCAGAATAATTTGTGCCAACTATAAAATCTACTTCACTTAATGTAGTTTCTTTTACCTTGAGCATTTCTCACAGCACTGAATGGGAGTATAATGCTTAATGTGTCTAGTGGTGCATCTCCAAATACAAAGTTACACATATATGGTGTTCTTGCTGCTGTGTCCAGGGAAATGTTCACATTGTGTTAGCTTGTTTTTAGGTACTGTGTCATGAAGGGCATTCCTGTAATATCCCCGGAATTTTTTTAGGCATACAACACAAACATTAACTTCCGCTATCCTCGCAACTTATTCTTATTGAACGGCTGGTATTCTGATCGCTGGTGGGTAGGGACAGAAGAAGAGCAAGCTAAGCTGAAGGCGGAGTATGGCTGTGATGCTGAGCAGAGAGAATCCATGCTTCCCTCTACTCTTGCTCCTTCTACGGCTGGTCGAGTAGTTCTAAATTATTCCACAGTTGCTGATAATGGACATGTGAGGATTATATTGCCTTTGGTGTTGTTTTGATATAAATGTTGTTGACATTTTATTATTGTTGGTGTCGCAGTTTTTGTGTTAGGACAAGTACTTAGAGCAGGTGATAGGATGACCATATTACAGAGCCTCCAGGTCCCAAGTATACTAATGCAAATTCTCTTTTGGTGACCAGTATTTATAATTAAGCCAATTTCAATGTAATCTCATTAAAAAAAAACATATGCAAATTGAACTGACAATCTGACAAAACGGTAACAAATGACCTCAATTCTTAGTTAGAAGTTGCGTAACATTGGTTTCCTTCATGAGTACAAGCTTTAGCTGTAGTAAGCTGAATGTACGTAATTTTATATATTCTCAATGAACACTCAGTTGAATATAATGACTTTCTGAATAATCAACTTAAATTTGTTTCTCAGCATTTCTCCAGCAATGATGCTGCTTAGAGCATCCAGCTGAAATGTGGCGAAACAATTTTCAAGTTGATTGTTGAGGAAGTTACGTCTTATTGAAATATATTCCGGTTAGAGCAGATACCAACTATGTAGACAAAGGAGATTTTTAATTCTTCTCACTAAACTGGAAACTCATTCTCTGTCAGCATTAAAAGCTGGAATGATTGAATCCTAAAAGGCTGAATTAATATTAGATTCACCCATCACTGAATTCAAGCTGTATATCTTAGGACAAAACTTAAACTGTATCTTGATGTTCACTGGGGTCACTTTCACAATCAGATGCAAATTGCAGTGCTCCTCCACTGGAAATGTGTCTGTGATTAAAGTCAAAATAGGTTTGTGGCATTTGTTGATGCTGAGGAATGTGAAGAACTTGTGACAAGTCAGGGGTGAAGATACCTCTTATAAAAACTTGCGGTTCCGACTTTAGAGCTCCATAGATTTTGCACACTTCACTCTATGAACTTAGCTCTCTTTGGATAATAAGCTTAAGTATAACCATGCCCAAGTTACAGGCAGTCGAAGTTGGGGACCTCAAAACCTGCATGCCCAAATTCTCTGCTGTTCTAGCTTGTAATTGGAAAGTGCTAAACAGTTGAAATCAGTACCAGTGGCTAGAGGAAGCCCTACTCTACGATAAGAGTGTTTTTATTAGGCACTAAAATGTTAGTACATGGTCATATGCGTGGGTGGATAATTAATTTAGAACATTAATTTTCAGCCAACGTGCATGACCACATATTCATGTTTTTGCACTTAATAAGGCTTCCTCTAGCCACTGGTATATAGTAATTTCAACTGTCTAGCACTTTCTAATTACGAGCTAGAACTGCAGAGAATTTGGGCATGAGGTTTTGAGATCCCCAACTGTAACTTGGGCATGATTACACATATGCGACCATTATTATCAAAAGAGAGCACACGCACAGAGATATTTTTGAAGCTATATTTCAAAGTCATAGAGTGGAGTGCACAGAATCTATGGAGCTCTAAATTCGGAACCACACATTTTTGAACATTTTCTAAACAATGGTATCTTCCAACCTTAAGTTAAACACTTTACAATTAAAGGGCAACAATTCGAATGGTTCCATTGGCTTTTTTTCATTTCACTCAAGTCAATAAGAAGAGCTTAGCTCTCACCTCCAAGGATTTTTTGGTTCAGACATAATCAGTGTAGTTAATCTCAATGTGATTGTTCGAATAACCTCTCAAGATGGATGGTGCTCTGTAGAAGGATATCTCTGTTTTGAAGAAGGCATTCACTTTCACTGTGTAGAATGTGAATTGTGGCTATGGTAGAGCTTTGGAAAAACACTACATTAAATCTGTCATAAACATCCAGAGGGCATTAAAAGGGAAGCAAAGCAACAACTTTGTTTGTAAATTACACAGAATTTGAGCAATTCTCCCGACCTTTTCAGATTATTGTAGACCTGAGTGGCAACAAAAGTATGAGGATATGGCTCATGCATCTATAGCATGCACTGAATAATCATCTCAGAGAGAGTCACCAACAGTATTTTAAGACTATTTTGTACTCAATGCTACAAAAGTCAGCATATTCTCGCAGCGATGCTAACATTTTGACAGTTATATGGAAGTGGTAGCAGATGTCTACTAAAAGATAATCAATATTGAGTGGAATGACCTTTATTGCCTACTTCACATCCAACAGGTCCGCCAAGTAAAACACAAAAATGTCAATTACCTTTGCTTGCTCATCTCATAGCATGTCTATCACCCCTCCTCTTGCATCTATCTCTACTGCATTGCATGTGTCGGAGCAAAACTCAAGATGTTGGAACTGGGCAACTCGTACTGTGAAGGGTCTCCATAATTCCAGTATAGATGGCTTGAGCTTTAAAACACGTTGTCAAGGTGTCAAGTAATAACCATTGACATTGAATCGAAAATCCAGACCAGCATAGAGAAGTTTAACCTGATCACTTCTCCCATTCACACAGAATGTTGTAGGCTGATGTTTTAGTAAGCAGAGTAAGTGATTTCAGGTTCAGAACGATCTTGATGTGTTTGTGTGAAAAATTGGTAGCAATTTTAGAATCAGGAAATATTTAGGAAAACAATCCAGAGAGATGATGAACAGCTTGAAACAGAAGATTGGGCATGTTAATGAACTGTGGCATCATTTCAGCAGACATAAGTTTAGAGGTATGAATGACACCTGATGGACTACAGCAAAGCTTGTGATGGGGGCCATTCTGTCGCATTTTGTTGATCTTCTGCTGATGGATGGAGCCAATGACATTGATTATCTTCCATGGGCAACATTCAAGTGCCTATTTTCTGCCGACGATGAGTCCATGGCACTTGATTTTCTACCATGAGCAACATTAAAGTGACTGGGCAATACTTGCAGTGAGAAAATTTTCACCTTTTGGGCTGTAAGTGATATATGGAGGTAGGTCATAGCTTTGCTTGAACTTTCCCATTTTACTTCAAACCACTTTGGTCTTCTTTTGAGTGGGCAGATTATGGAAATAATATGCTTCAGCTTCGCCCTGCTGCTCTAGCACCTCCTTGAACTATCCCATTTTATTTCAAACCACTTTAGTCTTCTTTATGAGCAGGCAGATTATGGAATCAATAATATGCAATCATACTAGCATCCATTTCAAAGCAACTATTCAAAAAAATTATTTACAATTTACAAGCAGCTACACTTGTTAGCTAAGTAATTATGAAAAACCAACCAATCTTTATTATTTCGACCAATGATGTTGAACGGTCAATTAGATGTGTATAATAATGTACATATATTATATGCTTTTCAGATCAAGTCTGTTAGCACATGAGCGTGATTTAGTAACATTAATTTTTGCATCTTATAATCATATTTCCATAGTCTGTAATGATCCATGACATTCCATATAAAATATGGATGGATCTATATACCTGAAGGCAATGGTAATATTGTATTATTGACATAGACTTGCATGAACACATATCAGTCTTGCAATAAATGTATATATATTCTTGCTTATTTGATACCTATGTCCTCAATTTACCTGTACAGCTGTATTATAGCTAGCAAGACAGCTGTGTATAGTATTAAAAAAACCTTGGTAAGTATCTTCAGAGAAAAAGACCAGTGATAATAACTTGATCTCAACTCACCACATTGAAACAAGTACTATTGATTTCATGCAGACTGGAGAAGAAATACAATCTCTGTACAAGACGTATCTCAATTCCTCTTTGTTAAATTTGAAAGAGTTGTACCTCTACCAGTTGTGTTATGATACTGTATGGACCTTGGCCAGAGCTCTTAATAGTACACTAAATGGTAGGTACATACAATGAATATATGTATGCTTGTGTCTAATACATTGTAATGTTAGGCTCTATAAGGTATAAAAACAAGTGTTAGCATTTCCTGGGAATATCATTTCCAACTTTTGTTATAAACTACCCTGATAACAAATACTCTAACTTTTTTCACCAACAAGAGTTCTAGATAAAGCAAAAATGAACACATCCGCATATGCCCGTTTCTTGTTTCCGGCGGTACCACAGAAAAAAACTCGACTTTGTAACCACTAAAGGCTGTTCTAGAGCAGTGTTGGTGAAATCTAACATAAGGTGTTAGCTAGATACTGCATCACACACTGCTGTAATAGAAAGACACAACAGTGCTGAAGTAATTAGGTTTCCAGAGGCAAGCAAAAAAGCCATAAGTTGTGAATAGCCGTATAGCTAGATATCACTAAGGGCAGAAAAGATAATGAAAGGACTCTGAAACAAATGCATTACCAAATGTAGTAAAGCTTAGAGCATCAGGTATTAGCTAGCTAAAAAGAAAAAATGTCTTTAGTCTAAACACTAGCAAGCCAGTTAAAAAAGTATCCAAAGTGCTTTGTTTGCAATTAATGTTGCCAGGCGAGCTGGTAAATCAACAGTGCCTAGCTGGCAGAACCATTTTAAGCGATGAAGAAGGCATGCTTGATTCCTGATGTTGTTTCGTTACAAAATTACTTGGTCTTTTAAGCAGGATAGAGTTCTAGGACATATACCCCCTGGACAATTACCTCCTGGACAAAATCCCCCGGACATTTACCACCTGGTATATACCCTCCATGCCAAATATTCCCTGGACATTTACCCACCCCATAAATATTTTTAACTATCACATCTAGTGAAAGATGGGATTTTATTATGAAATCAAATATATCATCAAATATATTTTTTATTTTTTGTTGTTGTTTGATGTTTGAATTTGCCCTAGCCCCCAGCCTTAGCCCTAGCCCCTAGCCCTAGCCCTATTGTTAATCATGAAATTGTTGACTTACGAGAAATAAATTATAAAAAAAAATACATTTTACTTTTCATTTACCTACACCCTTTTACATTTTATTTCCTATTTCCCCAATTTTTTTTGATGGGGGGCTATATGTTCTAGTGGGTAATTGGCATGGGTTTTGGTGGGTCCAGAGGGTTTTTGTCCGGTGGTAATGTCTGGGGGGTAATTATCCGGGGGTATATCTGTGGGGGGAAGGGGGGGGGGGTATATATGTAGGGAAAGATAGATGGCGGACATATTTCAAGAAATGTGTCACGTCCCACAATGGAGAACCCTGATCACTATACCTAAATGTGTGTGTTCCTTTATGGCACCCTTTACTATCCAAGCAAGTCAAAGTTCCAACAATGTCAATTACAATATATGAAAGATCAGAAGCTATGCTCAGAGCTACTGTTTCTCTCTGGTCTGGCTAGATGTATAATAATATTTGTATACTTGCCAGCGTAAACCAGATATAATAATATTTTGTATACTTGCCAGCGTAAACCAGGATGCTTTCTCCTCCCTCTTCCTTTACCATTTGGAAAGCCCAATATTGTCTTTAAAGGTGCTTGAGTTTAATTCAGATACCGTAATTAACATCTCTAAGATGGATGTTTGACCATGGTTTTCATAGTTCATTTACAGTCTGGCTTCCAAACTTTATCAAGGGATCGAGCAAAATCTCTGAACATACTTCAGGTAGCAGTTTTATTTGTGCATAGTGCAAGGTTTAATTCTTTTTGTTGAGGTCATGACCTCCCTAGTGGGTGTGGTAGTGAGATAAAAAGATGAACAAGGATGAGGTTACTGTATATGCTGGAATGTACTCTGGTGATCTATATGCTAATGGCGATGTGTGCTTGTGAAGGATGTGTAACTACCATACTTCAAGTTTTACTTTAAACTTCCAAAAGTTCAAGCATACATAACTATAATATAGTTATGTAATATTACACTGTAGCAATGTCTGTTGCCACATATATATATATATATATATACTCGTCTATTAGCATTAAGGGACAACATTTACTGTATTTTTGATATTATGCATTTCCCCCCTGCAATTCCAGATTTGAAGAATGATGCAGATTTAAGGGAAAATCTGCGTCGCTTTCAAAATGCTGAAGGGAATTCAGAATTTGGATTGCAGCATTTTACATATGACAATAATGTCTTGCTGAAGAATATCTTTGGTCATTTATCAGAAACGGATTTCAATGGAATAGTGGTATGTGACACAGTGGTTAAGGTCAACACGTCAATCACTTTGACGTCAGACTTCTTACTCATGTTGATAGTGTATTGATAATCCTGCTATTATGTACAAGAACTAAAAACTACCTCAAAGAAGAAAGGAGACAAGGTTAAACCAATGTAGACCACCACAATCACTAGAAATAACTTTACCTAATAGAATTACTTTCTCAATGATCAACTTCAAGTGTGTATCAAGTAGATGCTCTAGCCTTGACTATGTCATCTGAGAGTTAGTTGTGGGTTTACACCTTTAAAAAAAACTGTGCACACCAACAATTTTATAATATTCGAACATGATTTTAAATAGTAAAGGAACTTCTAAATGGCTGTAATCTACATGGGTACAGTTTCTTTTTTGATATGGTAATTCAATATAGGTATATACATGTCTGCATTCAAATTTTATTTCAAGTTGTTTGTTTGTTTATTTGTTTCTTTTATAAAGTAGTTGAGCAGTGGTAAACTACACCAAGTCAGAGTTCAGAGTCCAAGTCAGAGCTTCTGGGACTCCTGCATTTTTAAACAACCATATTAACTCGTTTCTTTTTGTGCTATTGCCTTGCCTTGTCACTATTATTGACTGAACCATGTCCACTAAATCAATTCGTTACACAAAAATCAGCACATACATATCTTGTTGGTATTGTTGACTCTAGCCACATAGGGTAGCAGTTGCCCAGGAGCGAGAACTCCAGAAACCAAACAGCAGAACTGAATAGGGGCCATTCATTCAGCTTGTAATACAGCACATACATTACATTGATCATATCATCGAGTTGTGAACATAAATTTGAATATTTTGGGTCATCTGGTACTAATGATTGTATTAACAGCCTTACGTATGTGAAGGGAAAGACAGAATACACAAGTAGAACCTTAAAGATGCATTTCAATAACATTTTTTATGGTTTCAAGATGTACCAGTTTTACTACCTTAGTAAGGGATCAGGGCACACTATGAGTCCATTTGGAACTAATACTCGCCAAAACCACCATTTAGGCAGATATAAAGCTGCCAACGTAGCTTTTAGCTGAGGCGTGAACTTTGTTTTTTTGGTTTGGGGAAGGGGAAGGGGGGTGGGGTGAGGTCGTCATGTGTCATTAAAAAAAATGGGTCAAACAAATATAGGAAGCCTAGCGTGTTTTCTGTTTTCTGTTATATATTTTATGCAGGGACACATTTCATTTGATGAAAATGGAACCAGAAGACTTAGCATTGTTCAGCTAAACCAATACAGATATGGAGGTACGTAAAAAGCTATACTATCTACAAGACAAAATATATTCTCAGTGCAAAATCTAAAGTTCTAGTAAAAGACCACCAACTTTAATTTTTGTTTTTATAATCTATTAAAGTTGTCTAGAAAGAACTTGTCAAATTCTTTTTATCGTGCTAAAAAATGAGGTGCGGATCAATTCAGCTCCATTCAAATAAATAAAGAATATCACACAATGACCTCAATAATCAACTTCAATTTTACTTTCTCGACGTTTCGATTAGATGGCTCTAACATTTATCAGGTAATAATTATTAGCATTATTCCTGATCAAGACTAGGGCATCTAGTCGAAACATCAAAAGAGTAAAATTCAAGTTGATTATTGAGAACGTCATTGTGATTTCATTGTCAACTGAGTGTTTGTTCAAAGTAAAAAATGGCTATGCAGCACTACATCCTAAAATGTAAGTGATTAAAAGCATTTCAGGTAAGCATAGATATATACCTGTGCATCTTGGCTCAGAAGAAAAAACATGAGTAAAGTCCAGGAGACTGTTCATGGTAGCCTTTGTGATTCCTCTCTCTCTCCCCCTCAAACTGGAACTAAAATATTTTTAATCACTACATAGAGAAGTGTATTGGGCAGTGCAGGTAAATAATTTGCATGTATGGTATATATTTTTGTAAGAGATATTCTAGTTTGCATCTGAGACACTTATGGTAGTCAATTGCTTATCACTCAACCCTCTGTGGCTGTTAATTAGAGGTTCTTGGCCATCAATGGGCATTAGCTATGTTTGTTTTCCAAACGGGTGTCCATTTTTGACACTGAAGTTCCCCTTGTGATGCACTTTCCCCAGTGGGTAGATAAACTTAATAGCTCTAGAATGAGCCAAGAATTAGGATAAATGATATTTTACAAACAATTTCATTAAACTTCCACTCTATAAAAAAAAAATCCAAACATCTCGGATTTCCTTTCCTGAATTATTTTCTGTTGCCTTCTTTTACAATGCTCAGCAATTGTAAAAAAGGGAGTCACCATAGCTCTAACCAGCAGCTGACACTGATGTGTGCCCTATAGCTTGTGATCTCGCAATCCTCATTTTTATTACAATTATTCACTTTAGCATTAGTCATAGAGTCTCTATGCAAAGTTTTACTACCAAGATGGGAGAATGATTTTTGCTCCTGTAGGAAAAAAAAATTATGTTTTGGTCTCACTTCCAAAATGACATGATGTGGATGGTAATTGTGTGATAGACTATAGACTGTGACCTTAGTCTGATTTATATGATTAGTTATTATTAACATTGTTGTGGTTATATATTTATCATTTGCTATGATGTCATTCTTGTTTAGTATACACTATAAAGTACCATGTTTTCATTTACAACGGAGTTTAGTACTTTTGATAATGTATTGTAAGTTCAATAACAAGTAGACTTTACATTGTGCGCAGTACTAGTAGTAAAATAGACTAGTACAGTACCAGCTAAGATGGTACAAATTCTTATGCATTCTGAAGCTATCTGATGGCATTTTGGAGCTGTGTAATGACATTCTGTTGCTGTTGTGATGCCGAGCACCTTTAATAATTTGAATGTTTCATTCACCTGTATTCTTTAAAAGAAAGGTCATACGTAACAGCAAAAGCCCTCCCGGGTGCCCTTTTCATTTCTTGATATGCTAGCTTACTTAACAACAAAGGATTGTCTTGTTTCTTTAGCTTGTTAGTGTTTCTATTGAAGAAAATAGTGGTTATTTATGCTCCTGGTTATGTCAAGTTATTTTTGCTTTTAGCTAAAAGCTCTTACCTTGATCGCAGGTAATGAAGTTTATCTAGGTGGTTCTTTCATGTTGTATTATGCTCCTTTTATCTATAAGATATAATGACTACGTGTTTTCATGTTGATAACGTTCACAATAAACATTGCCGGTTCAGCAGCTGAAGTATTTTTGTGATGAAGTTGTATTAGATGCATCCTCTTTAGCCAATGTTGAATTCACCATGTGGAGTTATAGTGTAATGCATGGGTTATCAGTGCCAAGATGTATTCTTATGTGCAAATATATCTCAGCTCTAAAAACTTAAAGACAGGTCGGCCAAAAAAATTAAAGAACAGAAACAACGAGAGTTAAAACAATAACATTGATTTCATGTGTGGTTTTTCTTATGCTCGCTCCATAATACTTTCTTTATTTTTTTAGATGATGGCCGACTCCGTGTGATACCAGTAGGCTTTGTGAGGCGGACGAGTGAATTCAAGTTTGATATAGTGTACAAGGATGGCATAAAAACACTTTGGACAGGTATGTATATTTTTTTAAAACACCTAAAGTATTTCCTTGAATAGAACATGCTCTCGATATAACTCTACGACCTCGAGTAGACTTTACATTGCTACTCTCTTGAGTGAATTAGTGTGTTGCCTCAAGTAAACCATGCACATCCACCATTCTAATGTAGATGCTCATAGGAAAACCTATCCTACCATTATTAAATAATCCTTCAAAGCTTAGCAAAATAGCTCAGCTGGATGACACATCCACTGCAACTCTGGGTTGGCAGCACCTATCACTGGTGAGACCGATAAACTGCACAACAATGAAGACATCGACAGCCAGCTTTATTCTTGGAGGAAGCTGAACTACAAGAAATAGTAGACAATGAATAGAGTCATGATGGTGATCTGTTACAACTATGCCAGTACTGCATGCTACCAAGCTAGAGCATGCCATCGACTACATGCCTTTGAGTATATATACAACTAGGTAGCTCATGGAGATTAAAAATGTGCATGATGTGAAATACAATATTTAAACTGTATCAAGCAGTAAAAAAATGAGTTATTGTTATTATTGTTATTATTGTTATTATTGTTATTATGTTATCATTGTTATTATTGTTATTATTGTTATTATCTATTGTAGAAGGTGTTCCTTACGATGGGCAACTCAATGAGAAGAATGTTTCCATACACCCTGTTGTGACGGCCATCTTTGTCTTCCTAGCTTTCTGTGGGATTGTGTTTGCTGCAGTGTGTATGACACTCCACATTTACTTCAGAAACAAAACGTTAGAGATTTTTCAATGAGTAGCTAACATAATTAGTGAGAAATGAGAGTAATAGGGGAGACGGATGGAGAGCTAGTTTTGTAATGCATGCCAGAGAGGTTCCAAATATTTATATATACCTGTACATCACATGTACACTATTGAAAGAATTGGGTGTTTGATTCACACTGGCAGCATTACACCTCACAGAAGAGAAAATACAACAACATAAATGGTGTACTGAATCAGATAGGTGAGATTAATAAAGAAGTGCATAATAATTATAATGAGGATGTTATTTTGCCAGTGGAGTTAAAACTCTCCCATGCAAGTTCTAAGTAGCAATGGGATAACTTTTATATTAGTACAGAAGGTCAGTGATGGCCACACCCACTCTGCATACAAGAGGGTTGAAGCCAGACTCTCGAGAATGTATACCACACAATGCATTGGATTCAGATAGCTAGAACTTTGTGCAAATATTTCTTGCTACGTAACTTTGTGTCCATGCAACAATTCTTATTGATTATTGTGATTTTGTTTTGCAGGATCATTCGCCTGAGTAGTCCTAGACTTAATTCCATCATCATAATTGGTGCAGTGATCCTCTACATCAATATGGTGATCTATGTCTCTCCTTCCTATACTCACAAGCAAGAGACATGGTTTTGCAATGTAAGACTGGTCACAAAACTATTAGTCTAGAGCAGGAATGTTTCATATCCACCAGAAGTGTATTTTTCCCCAGATTGTCTGAGAGAGTAAACAAGTATTGTGTGATATACCATAAACGGTTCATTAGCACCCCACTTCTAACCCCAACCTGCAAGAAAATGGGTGCTTAACTGATAATTGGTGCTTACTAACAATAATATTGCACACTCACTAATTTCTCGGGCAGTCTTTTGAGGCAGGTAATGAAGGAGCAAGTCTCTCGAGGCAAACTAAGAAGGTTTCACATTTTCCTTTGGAAACAGGTTCACTACAGAACTATTTGGACATCCTAGCTACATGGCGAAAAGCCAATGATGATCTTGTGACAAGATCGCCATTGGATTCCTTTACAAGCCAAAAGTACAATCACATGGTATGTCGGAAGGTGTTTTGAAAGTTCATAGACCATGGTGGAGTTACCTGCACAACTAAATGACTGAAAAAGGACTATAGTCCCCTGAAAATAGCAGCAAGAAGCTTTTCAGCATATTAAACTAAAGAAAAATTACAAAAAAAAATGGAGTCAGCAGTTTGTGCTGTCTGCTTGCAGTCCATGTCTATCATCTCAACTGGTTTGATGAGGACCCATGGTCCTTTAACTGCTCGATGCCCTGGCTCTGGTAAACCTCCTCGAAAACCAGTAGGAACATCTTTGAATAAGGTTCCATCGCAATCACCATGTGGCCTCACGCTCCTCGACCTCGTCGCCATCGCCCGCAATGCCAGTTCTCGTGACAATTCCTAATATCAGAGTGCTATTCCATATCTCGAGGTCGGCAAGACAACTATGTAGCTCCAAGCTGACCGCTATTCTGGAGGATATAGTGAGGTTGAATTCTGTAGCATCGTGGAACAGACTCTTCCTCTTTGCTCCCAGGTGCCTGAGACAGCCACGGAGAGGCAAGCACACTGAGTCATTGTCCACCATCGTGAAAGACCAGCTCCAGGAAGAAACTTCCACCACTGTCACCCCACAGCTAGGCACAAGGCATAGTAGATGGGCTAAAAAGCGCCCTGACCCTATGTTTGATTTAGCCCACAGGGTTGCCACCAAGATTGAGGAGGGAGATTTCAGGGGTGCCATCAGGCTGGCTAGCTCGGATGATACGCTGGCAGATTTCAGTGTTGATACTTTCACCGCTCTGCAAGCTTAACACCCGCCACCCCACCTTGATTCAAACATTCCGCCACCCCCTGATGCAAACTTTCCAGTAGAATTTGAGATATCTGAGAAGAACATTGTACAGGCTATTAGGTCTTTCCCAGGTGGTTCAGCTGGGTGTCCTGATAAGTTGTGTCCTCAGCATTTGAAAGACCTGCTTCAATCATTGGGAGAAAATTTGGAGAGCCCGTTTTTGTCTGCCCTAGTGGATTTCTGTTATCTGGAGCTACGTGGGGACACTCCGGAGGTGGAGAGACCTCTCTTTTTTGGCACTTCCTTGGTGGCCCTGAAAAAGAAGAGGGGTGGAGTGCGGCCCATCGTGGTGGGATGCACCTTGAGACGTCTGGTACCTAAGGTGGCATGCAATCTGGTTGTCACAGACATGGCCCAGCTTTTGGCCCCTTGCCAACTGGGTTATGGTGTCCGTGGTGGTTCGGAAGCTGCGGTGCATGCTGCCCGCAGCTTTCTCAACAACATGAGCCCCGATCAGGCTTTGGTGAAGTTGGATTTTACCAATGCTTTCAATTCCATCCGGAGGGATCGTATGCTCGAGGCTGTTCAGTCTCTATGTCCGACAATCTACAATTTTGTCTATTCGATGTATGCTGCTCCTTCCATCCTCCAATGGGGTGACCGGTCTATTTCATCAGTTGAGGGAGTACAGCAGGGAGATCCTTTGGTTCCACTACTTTTCTGCTTAACACTACATCAACACAGTCGGCAATTGAGGTCAGATTTCAATGTGCTCTATTTGGATGATGTCACTTTAGGTGGGAAATGTCAAGACCTAATCCATGATTTGAAAGTGATGGGGGATGCTGTTGAGCTGGGCTTATTGCTGAACACGGCGAAGTGCGAGATTATAAGCCCTGACATGACTACATGTGGAACCCTTCTCGTTTCACTCCCTGGTGCACAATTGGTGCCCCCTTCTCATGCTCAGTTGTTGGGTTCTCCCCTAGGAGACAATGCGTGTATCTCAGCAGTTTTGGCTGACAAAGTGGAGGCTCTGAGAAGGTTTGGTGAACGACTGAAATTTCTGTCGGCTCACGATGCCTTGGTACTTGTTACGCAATTGCTTTGCCCTCCCGAAGCTTTTGCATGTCCTTCGCACCACCCCTTGCTTTCAATCAGCCACCCTGGAGACCTACAATGTCTGTCTGCGGGAAATCCTATGCAGTATTACCAACACCTTTCTGGAGCCAGGTAGCTCAGCGTGGTCACAAGCCACTCTTCCAGTGAAGTTTGGGGGTCTGGGGATCTGCAGCGCTGTTGAAGTCACTCCCTCTGCTTTTCTGGCCTCAACTTTTTCTTCATCTGAGCTGGTCGACGCCATCCTTCCCCCATCCTTCAGGTCACTCCCTGCTCCTTTCGTGGTCGAGGCGCAGTCATGCTGGTCAGTGGGACATGATCACCAGCCTCCTAAGGGTGCTGCTGCTTGCAAGCAGAAGTGGTGGGATGGTTTGCGGGCTGCTTCTGCTGCTGAACGGCTGCTAGAGGGTGCAGAAAATGATGAGGAGCGTGCCCGTCTTCTCTCAGTGTCCACCAAGGAGTCGGGTGCCTGGCTAAGGGCATTGCCTTTGACAGCTCTAGGCCTGCGGATGGACGATAACACTGTGAGGGTTGCTGTGGGTCTGCACTTGGGAACAGCAGTCTGTGGGTCCCACTCCTGCCGCCTTTGTGGGACTGCTGTTGATGCCCTAGGTAGGCATGCCTTCAGCTGTAGGCGGAGTGTGGGAAGACATCAACGGCATGCGGCAGTGAACGACATCTTCAAACGAGGTTTGGCGGCTGCTCATCTTTCCTCCGGGATAGAGCCTTCGGGCCTTTTGAGATCAGATGGCAAGAGACCGGATGGTGTGACACTGGCCCCATGGTAGTCTGGCTGTTTGCTGACTTGGGATGCTACCTGCCCGGATACGTTTGCTTTGTCATACAGAGCACATGCCACCCAAGAGCCAGGGAGGGTCGCTGAAGCAGCAGAGGAACGGAAAAGCAATAAGTATCGGGAGCTTCCACCAGGCCACTTGTTCTCGCCCATAGCCTTGGGGGCAATTGGCCCGAAGTCACTGGCCTTTTTGAAGGAGCTCGGATACCACATTAAAACAGAGTCGGGCAAGCCCAAATCGACAGAGTACTCCAGAGACTATCCATGGCGGTCCAGCGGGAGAACTGCACATCTGTACTGGGCAGCACGGGAGTCTGACACTTTCTCATTAAAATATATATATATATATTATATTAAACTAAAGACGATTGAAGTTAAAATATAGACATGTTCATACTAAAAAAATTCTTGCCTAAATATTTAGTTGAAATTCGTCACCTAGGTGGTGCAGCTAATATGCATGAATGTAATTGGTACTTTTTTTCAATGACATCAATATCAGCTCTTCACAGAAAAATACCATAAGAACATCTTCTAAAGACCGTTTGTAACGACAACAAAATGGGTGCTTAACAACTTTGTGTGTAAAACTGAGTGTGTGTATGTGCCCCCATAGGGCTATTGTCAACCTACTTTAAAGGAGATGCCACAATGTGTCTTGTATACTACACAAAGTGCTGCAATGAGACTCAACCCCCCCCCCCCCCCCCCCAATAATCCCACGTAGCAGCTACTTGAGATCCAATTAGTACAAGAACAAAAATGTTTTATTTATAAACAAACAAGTATTTTGGATAGAAATAAAGGAAACAAGCTGTACCGAACAGACCACAGCCAGTCTAGTGACCTTTTATCATTTGAAATCACACACAGCAAACATTTTATGCCAGTACAATACAGTAGCAGGATTTAAAATGGTAAAGGGTCATCAATATGATTGAAGTCCGTCTTGCTTTCTTTCTCTTTCTTTTGAAAGGCCAATTGCCTTTTGTTCTTGCTTAAAAATATTTTGTTTGAAAGGTAATGTTTTGTTCTTGCTTTATACTTGAGTAGTGGAGTTTGACACCAAATTAGAGCTTCAAGTCTTTTTAAAATAGTCCTTTTTTCCTCTGACGTTGTTGTTGTACACTATATATTACAGCACATGCCATCTTCTCTTCCACATTATCCACCACACAATAATCAGCACATGCCGCATCTTGTTGTATTGTTGACTGCATTGATGTAGGGTCAGTTACAGGCTCCTTCAAGGATTTGGTAACGGTTGCACAAGAGAACTCCACAAACTAACAGCAGATGTTTTTCTAAAGGATCTGCTACAGGCTCTTAATAGCTACAACATGTTTGTTGGCTTGATAGCATCACTGACACCAGCTGATCCTTAACAAATGCTTTTATTTCAGAATCAACAAAGCAGTGGTTATCGACATGCATTGGAATCTTCTCATTCTAAATTTTCTATGGAGGGACCCATTGTATAAAAGTTATATGATTGGGGGTGGAGAGGGGAGATGTAGATATATGGAGGCTCTTTGATTTTTACAACTACTTTCAGGCTTATGGGGAAATTGTCGTAGCTCCTTTAATATTGTTCAAGCCATGTGATGTTGCTCCAATGTGTATCCCTATATATAAATTGTGATACTTACCTATATCAAGTGATGTGACAGAAAGCATATATCTCTTCTTGCATATGAGGCTGTCATTCTTTTCTTCCATATTGCAATACTGCAGCTTGATTCTTGGCTCACAGCTATTGGCTACTCCCTCTGCTATGGAACTATACTTGCTAAAATGCTCAGAGTCTACTATATCTTCCATGACCCTTCACTCAAGCAGAAATTGGTAAATCAACTCTCTCTCTGGTTGAGTTTTAGTGTATTCATTTTTGATGTAATGTCTGAAGAGTGTAGAAAAGTGAACTGAGATGTGTTGTGTGGGTAAAATAGGTTACTCTTTGGGGGAAGTCTTAAATATCAAGTGGGATATCTAGTTTTGCTAGACATTCCAGGGCTCCTGACATTCTTGTGTCCATTGTGAGGATGACTGACTATTAACTCTTTCACAGCCATAAGCATTATATGACATCCATGCAATTTAGAATATCAATCATAATAAAATACACATATCTAAAATGCTTCTTGTATGCAGGTGCAAAATACTAGATTGGTAGGATTCCAGTATAAAGGAAATGAGAAGAATTAAGACCAGACTGTTCACTCTGGGTGATCTGCTCGTGATGTCTATCATACTAAGTTTGGATGAAGTTCTTTTGCAAACTTTGGACAATGCCTTTGGCCTGTCTGTGGGAGAAACAGGTAACGAGAAAGGGAAAGGCATCTCTTCATACCTTGGGTACAGACCATCAACCCCAACAAAGTCCTGTCAATGGACAAAGTTGTAGCGCTGGACCCAAGTACCTTCTAGCAAAGTGAACATAGGCATTCTTGTACGATTACTCCCATGCTTTAAGATTTATCTTTAAATTAGCTTTTTGATTTTGAAGCCCATGTTTCATCCAAAATACTTTGGCCTTTATCAAGGCAAATAAAAAACTGAAAACAATGCAATGCATCTATACTTGCTGCAATGCATCTACACTAGCTACAATGCATCTACACTTGCTGCAATGCATCTACACTTGCTGCAATGCATCTACACATGCTGCAATGCATCTACACTTGCTGCAATGCATCTGCACTTGCTGCAATGCATCTACACGTGCTGCAATGCATCTACACTTGCTGCAATGCATCTGCACTTGCTGCAATGCATCTGCACTTGCTGCAATGCATCTGCACTTGCTGCAATGCATCTACACTTGCTGGAATGCATCTACACTTGCTGCAATGCATCTACACTTGCTGCAATGCATCTACACTTGCTGCAATGCATCTACACTTGCTGCAATGCATCTACACTTGCTGCAATGCATCTACACTTGCTGCAATGCATCTACACTTGCTGCAATGCATCTACACTTGCTGCAGTGCATCTACACTTGCTGCAGTGCATCTACACTTGCTGCAATACATCTACACTTGCTGCAATACATCTACACTTGCTGCAATGCATCTGCACTTGTTGCAATGCATCTACACTTGCTGCAATGCATCTGCACTTGCTGCAATGCATCTACACTTGCTGCAATGCATCTACACTTGCTGCAGTGCATCTACACTTGCTGCAGTGCATCTACACTTGCTGCAATACATCTACACTTGCTGCAATACATCTACACTTGCTGCAATGCATCTGCACTTGCTGCAATGCATCTACACGTGCTGCAATGCATCTACACTTGCTGCAATGCATCTACACTTGCTGCAATGCATCTACACTTGCTGCAATGCATCTACACTTGCTGCAATGCATCTACACTTGCTGCAATGCATCTACACGTGCTGCAATGCATCTACACTTGCTGCAATACATCTACACTTGCTGCAATGCATCTGCACTTGCTGCAATGCATCTGCACTTGCTGCAATGCATCTACACTTGCTGCAATGCATCTACACTTGCTGCAATGCATCTACACTTGCTGCAATGCATCTACACTCGCTGCAATGCATCTACACTCGCTGCAATGCATCTACACTTGCTGCAATGCATCTACACTTGCTGCAATGCATCTACACTTGCTGCAATGCATCTACACTTGCTGCAATGCATCTATACTTGCTGCAATGCATCTACACTTGCTGCAGTGCATCTACACTTGCTGCAGTGCATCTACACTTGCTGCAATGCATCTGCACTTGCTGCAATGCATCTGCACTTGCTGCAATGCATCTGCACTTGCTGCAATGCATCTGCACTTGCTGCAATGCATCTACACTTGCTGCAATGCATCTACACTCACTGGCAATGCATCTACACTCGCTGCAATACATCTACACTTGCTGCAATGCATCTACACTCACTGGCAATGCATCTACACTCGCTGCAATGCATCTACACTTGCTGCAATGCATCTACACTCACTGGCAATGCATCTACACTCGCTGCAATGCATCTACACTTGCTGCAATGCATCTGCACTTGCTGCAATGCATCTACACTTGCTGCAGTGCATCTACACTTGCTGCAATGCATCTACACGTGCTGCAATGCATCTACACTTGCTGCAATGCATCTATACTTGCTGCAATGCATCTACACTTGCTGCAATGCATCTACACTTGATGCAATGCATCTGCACTTGCTGCAATGCATCTGCACTTGCTGCAATGCATCTGCACTTGCTGCAATGCATTTGCACTTGCTGCAATGCATCTGCACTTGCTGCAATGCATCTACACTTGCTGCAATGCATCTACACTTGCTGCAATGCATCTATACTTGCTGCAATGCATCTACACTTGCTGCAATGCATCTACACTCACTGGCAATGCATCTACACTCGCTGCAATGCATCTACACTCGCTGCAATGCATCTACACTTGATGCAATGCATCTACACTTGCTGCAATGCATCTACACTTGATGCAATGCATCTACACTTGCTGCAGTGCATCTACACTTGCTGCAATGCATCTACACTTGCTGCAATGCATTTTTACACAACAAATGCACATAACTCATGAGTTATCCAAATAACAGCACAGACAGGCGAAGATGGGCATGATTTCACATGCATAGCGAGACCCAGCCACCGGGTATATAGCTCCAGCCCTATTTCTCATTTGAACTTCTGATCCCTCAGTGGGAGATGGATGACCAGCTCTCTCCATTTTCTGGCTCTATCGATCTCAGAGGTCTCTTCCCACAAGATTAGGTGGTGTTGGTTCCACACATGCTCTGTGATGTCAGACTTCTCAAGTTCTCCTCCTCCTGCGAGCATCTTTATGTTCCTTGATTCGGGTATCCAACCTCCTCATTGTTTCACCAATGTACACTTTCCCACAGCTGCAAGGAACCCTATACACAGCTGATGTCATCATGGTAGTAGTATCTCTCCAATTTTATGAGCGGAATGGAGGATAACAGCAAGGAAGAAAGCTCTGAGAGTGAGTCTAATTTTAGCTAGCTAAAAATGTTAGCAGAGCATAAACTATACCACCAGTTTTAGCTACTCATTCCCGGGTAGTTGGTGGGCTGTATTTTACATGTATAAATTCTTCCAGGGTAGTTAGAACCACAAAACCACAATGACATCTGCCTTGCTACTTGTGTATGTTTAACCAGTGAAAAGAATGAGCTAACCAATGTCTCTTGAACTAAGACTGGGGGCACCTCAGCAATAGGGGGGCTAGCAACAATAGGAAGGGTCACTGAATCTGATGAAGCTCTGTCAACAATCACTCCATGCATCAAACCTATACTCAACTACTGTGGACTTCCTGTGAACAAGGAAGTTATAGAAGTATTTGTAATTCATGAACAGCTTATTACTAACTGCACAGCTAACTATGGCAAAACTTACTGTCAACATCTTCTTTGTCACTAGTAATCTCATCTCTTGTCTGAGAATGCTGTGCTTGCTCAAGGTAGGTCAGGCACAAGTACTCTGTCCAGCAATAGCAGAGATTCAGGGTGAGCACTGGTGTGGCCAAGGTAAGAGAAGATGGCATCGTTTTCTTCATCACTTCTTTCCCCCACAGTCAGTCAAAATTCATTCTTGCCAGAATTCGAGAAAGCATATCTTCCAATGTTAGTCGACTGAACATCTTAAACACTTAGAAAAAGTTGCTCAAATTTGAACTGTCAATATTTTTTCACCAGTTACCTAATGTCTATGACATTCATATTTTGTACACACATAATGAAAGAATGTAGCTATTGGTTGACCTCTAGAAGATATCACAGAACACAAGCATCAATTTTTATGGTTTTTAAATGCTTTGGGAAAATTGTATATTTACAAAGATGTACTTTGTAAACTACTTGCAAATGGATCGCGAGGTTTTGTGGAGAGCAATTGTCGTAAACGTACCTCGAGAACCAACACTAGTACTGTAGTCACATTTTGCTTCTTGAGGTTCTCAAGCATACCTTGGAATAAAAGGGCCTCATCAACCACTTGCGAATGTTCTCGTACAGGGTACCAATTTTATTTTGCAGTATACGTGTGAATGGGTTAATCTACTTTAAGTGTGAATGGGTTAATCTACTTTAAGTGTGAATGGGTTAATCTACTTTAAGTGTGAATGGGTTAATCTACTTTAAGTGTGAATGAGTTAATCTACTTTAACTGTGAATCATGACATTCATTGAAAATTTGCAACCATAGTCTCTGAAGGACTGGGTCTTGGCATTGTTGGTGCTGTTGCTGGTGACCATAGATGTTATCATTCTCTTCACTTACACAATCGCTGAGGGAGCCCAGGGCCACTTTACTGACACTATCAGAGTTCCCAACCAAGAGAACCTAATAGATAGTGTAGGAGTAAGTTGAAACCATGTGTACTATAATTAATACATAAATATTATATGCATCCAATATCTATTTTTATATTCAACTTTCAATGAATTGGAATTATTATTGCACAATAAAATTGCAGTGACCTTTTGAATAATCAACTTTTGAAATTGTATTCTCTTGATGTTATGACTAGATGTTCTAGCATTCATCAGGAATTATATTGCTGTATTTTATTTTGAGTCAGCCTCTTGGTAGAGGATCAACTAACTATACAGCCTCTTCAAGATTTGATTACAGTGTACGAGTACTCCACAAACCAACAGCTGTTATTCTCCTTTGACATTTTTCTTAAATAAATAAACACATTCTCTGTAAATCAACTGAGCGGTTGCTTTATTCTTATAATTTACCATGTCAACTATCTAGATTGAGTCGATGATCCTTACGTGTATGACAATCTTTTCCCACTGCAATATTTCCCACAAATGATAAATCATGATACCGCATTGGAAAGTTGAATTCTTATAGTTATTATGAATGCACATAATTATTATGTGCAAGTAATGTGAAACAAAGGAATAGAGATAACATAGAGAGATGATGGATCCTAGAAGACAGATTTAAGGTCTGCCAGTTTGTTACCTCAGTGAAGATTTAAGGCATGCTGGAAGTGCTTTTGGAGTTAATAGCAGCTGGAATCCAACTGGATGCTTAGAAGCTAACAAAAATTAATGAATTTTACCTAAAATATTATATTAAGACATAATTCTTTTAAAAAAATTTGAGTTTGCTATCTTTATTACCTTAGTGAAGTTGAACTCGTAATTGCATAGTAAAATATAATGACTTTCTCAATGATCAAGTTAAAATTTGGTTCTTTGAGTTATCATTGAAAAAGTCACTAAAATTATGCTAGAAGTACTTTTGGGGGCCTAATGTTTGGCAGCTAGAAAGCTAACAGAGTGAGTTTTATTTATGATTATGAAACTAACTTTCCCCCTCCCTCATCTTTTTAAAGCTACGGTTATACCTCTGTATATGACACACACAGACAAACACAGACACATTCCCCACCCCCACCCCACTTCCCCCCCCCCCCCCCCCCCCCCCCTCCCACACACACACACGCCACAGTATGCTTTAAAATTGAGATTCATGTGATATATATATACAGGACATTGAGTGGCGAGCAAAAGTGTGATGGAGTAGTTTAGCCTAATGCCTTATTCTAACCCTAGCATAGCTAATATGGGATACTGGCTTGTATACTATTATGTCATTATATTATAAAGCATGGATTAAGGGCAAAGAATTTTATATTCCTTATAGATGAGCAAAAGAAATGAGCTTGTGCAAAGTTCATTGAGCCGAGAGTCACAGATATTCTCCATATACACAGTGACAATCATTTCCAGTTTAGCAACCCAAGGCGATATCACACCTCTACAGCTAGAGCATCTTGAGCACCTATGACAGAATGGAACACTCCGGCATCTCTTCCCATCAGCTATTAACCATGCAGGTCATTATCAATTGCCTGTGCAGCCAGGGTTCTTTGCTCTAGCTTCGAATCTGCTGCCTTCTGTCTCTTTCTTTTTAAAAAACCCAATTTTAATGCTGATCATTAGCAAGTAAAGTGAACCCTAATGGGGAGCTGGATGTAAAACTTGGTATTGCATATGTATCTGCCAATGTACCTAGGCACCATACATCACCCATAAAAAATATGAATTGGTCACATTCCTTTAACCAGGAATGGTCGTCATACTGAAGAGAAAGCGAGACATATTGGATGTGATACTCAGAATTTATAAGTTAGATATCTCTAAGGTATTCTAATCAATATGAGTTAGGATTGTTTTCATCGTCACAATAAGTAAATTTTTCATTATCTATTTCTGTTTTATCAGATTCTTGAAGAAACTACCAGTTACTATGTGTTCGTCTGCAACTCTAGGGACCGCTATATTACATTGGGAGTTCTATATGGCTACAAAGCCTTCCTTCAAATTGTGGCACTCATTTTGGCAATGTCAATTCGCAAAGTCAGTATCAAGGGATTAAATGATGCTTCATCCATCATGGCTGCAATTTATGTTACAAGCATTGTGACTTCGGTCATAGTTGTATCAACGTACACTCTGACAGAGCTTGTTAATGTGTATGCTGTGGTCTTTAGTCTCTGTCTGTTCGTCGGTACTACAGTGATTCTGGTGCTAGTCTTCGTACCACCAGTAAGTGTATTGAACCAATAGTGTAAATAATAATTATATGTAAATCAGATGTCTTTATCTTCCTCTCTATGAATCAACACATCCTTTGTACTAACCCTAACAGCTGCCTAGGCTTTGGTGCTATTGAACCAGTGCTTATCACAAAAATGAAAAGTGCCAATTATATTTACTCTGTACAAAATCACTTATTCTAGTACACTTTCAAGTTATGTACAATTTCTAGGCCTTATTAGTACTGGTTTGTACTGTAGACTACAGTATTTTTAATTTTTGTAAACTGCTGGTTGTTGAGCAGATATATATGCACCTACTCTTAGTCAAGAAATTAAAAAATAACCTACATGAAGATATGCCTTGCAACTCAGCAATAGTTCGAAGAAAGTTCCTAGCAAACATTCAATATGTGTTAAGCATTTGTATTCACAATAGTATTTGTTGCCATATAAATGAACCACAACTTGTTTTGGTGTAGTAGCCAGTAACCAAAGTCTCTTGGATTATGCTGGGGCCACCACAGCAATAGGAGGGCTGGCAACTATACTAAGTGTCACTCAAGCTGATGTAGCTCTGTCAACTTCCCAATTGCTCAGCTATAGTAGTTCATCTGCAGATGAACACGAAAAATGACACTGAAACATCCTTTGCAGTTCACGCTCCACTTACTAACTACACAGCTAACTACAGTAGAACTCCAGTTATCCAAACACGTTGGGACCAGAGGTGTTTGGATAACTGAAATGTTCGGATAACTGAAGTCACGCCCACACATTAATTAACTCCAATAATTATATATTTTTGGCCCTAGAAGAGGTCAATTACAAAAACTTAAAAAATATATACCGTATTCACTCGAATATAAGTCGTGACTTGTATTTATTTCAGCCAAATCAAGTTGCATTCTTCAAGCAATGCGCTTGCGCAGTGCCAAGCCAGTCTTGCGATATTGTGCTGACGCCATTTTTTGTGCATCTTTGTGGTTGTGATTGTTTCATTTCAAACATTGAGCTATGTAGGTAGTAGTTGGCTGGCAAGAGTTCCTAATCGCTATCGTAATCTACAATGAGTTCATTATGTTCGTTATGTTCTTTATCCTCTTCGTCCAAGGAAGCAAATGGATCTTCTCCACTGCAGTCACTTCCTTCAACAGCTGGCGAGTAGCTTGTGTAATGGCTGGGATAGCTAAAGCTGCTACTTTATCGACTTGAGGCAGTGAATTTCTCCAAAGTCATCAGCTTGTCCTTGTTCTTCACTATGTCATGGACGGTTGACTTTCCAACATTAAACTCGATCGCTATTCCGCCTAAAGTTCTTCTCTGCTCCACTAGCTTACAAATCTTGAGTTTCTCATCAATGGGCAGGACAACTCTTTTCCTCTTTTATTAGAATTCGAAGCCATGAAGAGAAGAATGGACAGGTTGGTTCGTCGGTCGGTCGGTCAAAATAACGTTTGGTGATTGGAAAGTGAGACGATTTGTGTGCATGCGCAATGAAATATTGTACCCTGCGATGCTGGTAATGAAGTGGGTGTAGTTTCATATTTCATTTTTCGGGGTGTGGTTTCATATTTCGGTGTTCGGTTGACTGGAGTGTTCGGATATCTGGAGTTCGGATAACTGGCGTTCTACAGTGCTAAAGTTACTACCAAAGCTCTCTTTGTTGCGGGTAATCTCAGTAACCTATGAAAATAAAATATTCTCTTATTAGCTTTTTAACTCATGTGTTTTAACTCATGTGTAAGAATGCATTAATATATTCTTAACTCATGATTCTTAACTCATGTGTAAGAACACATTAATAGATTCTTAACTCATGTGTAAGAACATGTTATTAGATTCTTAACTCACGTGTAAGCATGTTATTAGATTCTTAACTCATGGTAAAGAACATGTTATTAGATTCTTAACTCATGTGTAAGAACATGTTATTAGATTCTTAACTCATGTGTATATTAGATTCTTAACTCGTGTGTAAAAACATGTTATCAGATTCTTAACTCGTGTGTAAGAATGTGTTATTAGATTCTTAACTCATGTGTAAGAACATGTTTTAGATTCTTAACTCATGTCTAAGAACATGTTTTAGATTCTTAACTCGTGTATAAGAACATGTTATTAGATTCTTAACTCGTGTGTAAGAACATGTTATTAGATTCCTAACTCATGTGTAAGAACATGTTATTAGATTCTTAACTCATGTGTAAGAAGGTGTTATTAGATTCTTAACTCATGTGTAAGAACTTGTTTTAGATTCTTAACTCGCGTGTAAGAACATGTTATTAGATTCTTAACTCATGTGTAGAGCATGTTATTAGATTCTTATCTCACATGTATGTTATAACTCATGTGTAAGAGCATGTTATTAGATTCTTAATTCATATGTAAAAGCATGTTGTTAGATTCTTAACTCATGTGTAAGAGTAGATTCTTATCTCACATGTAAGAGCATGTTATAATTCATGTATGAGAGCATGTTACTAGATTATTAATTTATGTGTAAAATATGTCTGTACAAGAGCATGATATTAGATTCTTTTAACTCATATAGTGTGAATGAAAAAATATCCCAATGACCATTTTCCAATCTTTTTGTATAGATGGTTACTCTTTACCATGACCCCAAGGGGGAAACTGTATTCAACACCAACAACAAACACACAACAATTGGCGAAGGAAGCATACCAGCAATAGAGCTTGGAGCAATACGAACCGATCAAGATGAGAACATGATGCTTAGAAAAAGAATCCAAGAACTTGAAAGACAATCTTCATCAATGGCAAGGGTATGTTAATACCATGGTTTGAAGCAACATTGCAATACACTATGGGGGCTGAATTGATGTGTCTGGAACAGGGTCAGCCAACTAAAACTAAGCAACATTGCAATACACTATGGGGGCTGAATTGATGTGTCTGGAACAGGGTCAGCCAACTAAAACTACCTAGTAGTAAGACTTCAATATATAGTTTCAATATATAGTAGTAGGACTTCAATATATAGTAGTAAGATTTAAATATATAGTAGTAGGACTTCAATATATAGTAGTAAGACTTCAATATATAGTAGTAAGACTTCAATATATAGTAGTAAGACTTCAATATATAGTAGTAGGACTTCAATATATAGTAGTAAGACTTCAATATATAGTAGTAAGACTTCAATATATAGTAGTAAGACTTCAATATATAGTAGTAAGACTTCAATATATAGTAGTAAGACTTCAATATATAGTAGTAAGACTTCAATATATAGTAGTAAGACTTCAATATATAGTAGTAGGACTTCAATATATAGTAGTAGGACTTCAATATATAGTAGTAAGACTTCAATATATAGTAGTAAGACTTCAATATATAGTAGTAAGACTTCAATATATAGTAGTAAGACTTCAATATATAGTAGTAAGACTTCAATATATAGTAGTAAGACTTCAATATATAGTAGTAAGATTTCAATATATAGTAGTAGGACTTCAATATATAGTAGTAAGACTTCAATATATAGTAGTAAGACTTCAATATATAGTAGTAGGACTTCAATATATAGTAGTAAGACTTCAATATATAGTAGTAAGATTTCAATATATAGTAGTAAGACTTCAATATATAGTAGTAGGACTTCAATATATAGTAGTAAGACTTCAATATATAGTAGTAAGACTTCAATATATAGTAGTAAGACTTCAATATATAGTAGTAAGACTTCAATATATAGTAGTAGGACTTCAATATATAGTAGTAAGACTTCAATATATAGTAGTAAGACTTCAATATATAGTAGTAGGACTTCAATATATAGTAGTAAGACTTCAATATATAGTAGTAAGACTTCAATATATAGTAGTAAGACTTCAATATATAGTAGTAAGACTTCAATATATAGTAGTAAGACTTCAATATATAGTAGTAAGACTTCAATATATAGTAGTAGGACTTCAATATATAGTAGTAAGATTTCAATATATAGTAGTAAGACTTCAATATATAGTAGTAGGACTTCAATATATAGTAGTAAGATTTAAATATATAGTAGTAAGATTTCAATATATAGTAGTAAGACTTCAATATATAGTAGTAAGACTTCAATATATAGTAGTAAGACTTCAATATATAGTAGTAAGACTTCAATATATAGTAGTAGGACTTCAATATATAGTAGTAAGACTTCAATATATAGTAGTAAGACTTCAATATATAGTAGTAGGACTTCAATATATAGTAGTAAGATTTAAATATATAGTAGTAAGATTTCAATATATAGTAGTAAGACTTCAATATATAGTAGTAGGACTTCAATATATAGTAGTAAGATTTCAATATATAGTAGTAAGACTTCAATATATAGTAGTAAGACTTCAATATATAGTAGTAAGACTTCAATATATAGTAGTAAGACTTCAATATATAGTAGTAGGACTTCAATATATAGTAGTAAGACTTCAATATATAGTAGTAGGACTTCAATATATAGTAGTAGGACTTCAATATATAGTAGTAAGACTTCAATATATAGTAGTAAGATTTCAATATATAGTAGTAAGATTTCAATATATAGTAGTAAGATTTCAATATATAGTAGTAAGACTTCAATATATAGTAGTAAGACTTCAATATATAGTAGTAAGACTTCAATATATAGTAGTAAGACTTCAATATATAGTAGTAAGACTTCAATATATAGTAGTAAGACTTCAATATATAGTAGTAAGACTTCAATATATAGTAGTAAGACTTCAATATATAGTAGTAAGACTTCAATATATAGTAGTAAGACTTCAATATATAGTAGTAAGACTTCAATATATAGTAGTAAGACTTCAATATATAGTAGTAAGACTTCAATATATAGTAGTAAGACTTCAATATATAGTAGTAAGACTTCAATATATAGTAGTAAGACTTCAATATATAGTAGTAAGACTTCAATATATAGTAGTAAGACTTCAATATATAGTAGTAAGACTTCAATATATAGTAGTAAGACTTCAATATATAGTAGTAGGACTTCAATATATAGTAGTAAGACTTCAATATATAGTAGTAGGACTTCAATATATAGTAGTAAGACTTCAATATATAGTAGTAGGACTTCAATATATAGTAGTAAGGCTTCAATATATAGTAGTAAGACTTCAATATATAGTAGTAAGACTTCAATATATAGTAGTAAGACTTCAATATATAGTAGTAAGACTTCAATATATAGTAGTAAGACTTCAATATATAGTAGTAGGACTTCAATATATAGTAGTAAGGCTTCAATATATAGTAGTAAGACTTCAATATATAGTAGTAAGACTTCAATATATAGTAGTAGGACTTCAATATATAGTAGTAGGACTTCAATATATAGTAGTAAGACTTCAATATATAGTAGTAAGACTTCAATATATAGTAGTAAGACTTCAATATATAGTAGTAAGACTTCAATATATAGTAGTAAGACTTCAATATATAGTAGTAAGACTTCAATATATAGTAGTAGGACTTCAATATATAGTAGTAAGACTTCAATATATAGTAGTAAGACTTCAATATATAGTAGTAAGACTTCAATATATAGTAGTAAGACTTCAATATATAGTAGTAGGACTTCAATATATAGTAGTAGGACTTCAATATATAGTAGTAAGACTTCAATATATAGTAGTAAGACTTCAATATATAGTAGTAAGACTTCAATATATAGTAGTAAGACTTCAATATATAGTAGTAAGACTTCAATATATAGTAGTAAGACTTCAATATATAGTAGTAGGACTTCAATATATAGTAGTAGGACTTCAATATATAGTAGTAAGACTTCAATATATAGTAGTAAGACTTCAATATATAGTAGTAAGACTTCAATATATAGTAGTAGGACTTCAATATATAGTAGTAGGACTTCAATATATAGTAGTAAGACTTCAATATATAGTAGTAAGACTTCAATATATAGTAGTAGGACTTCAATATATAGTAGTAAGACTTCAATATATAGTAGTAAGACTTCAATATATAGTAGTAAGACTTCAATATATAGTAGTAAGACTTCAATATATAGTAGTAAGACTTCAATATATAGTAGTAAGACTTCAATATATAGTAGTAAGACTTCAATATATAGTAGTAAGACTTCAATATATAGTAGTAGGACTTCAATATATAGTAGTAAGACTTCAATATATAGTAGTAAGACTTCAATATATAGTAGTAAGACTTCAATATATAGTAGTAAGACTTCAATATATAGTAGTAAGACTTCAATATAGTAGTAAGACTTCAATATATAGTAGTAAGACTTCAATATATAGTAGTAGGACTTCAATATATAGTAGTAAGACTTCAATATATAGTAGTAAGACTTCAATATATAGTAGTAAGACTTCAATATATAGTAGTAAGACTTCAATATATAGTAGTAGGACTTCAATATATAGTAGTAAGATTTAAATATATAGTAGTAAGGCTTCAATATATAGTAGTAAGATTTAAATATATAGTAGTAAGACTTCAATATATAGTAGCAATATATAGTAGTAAGACTTCAATATATAGTAGCAATATATAGTAGTAAGACTTCAATATATAGTAGCAATATATAGTAGTAAGACTTCAATATATAGTTTCAATATATAGTAGTAAGACTTCAATATATAGTTTCAATATATAGTAGTAAGACTTCAATATATAGTAGTAAGACTTCAATATATAGTAGTAGGACTTCAATATATAGTAGTAAGACTTCAATATATAGTGTAGTAAGACTTCAATACATGTATATAGTAGTAAGACTTCAATATTTTAAGCTTAATTTTGACGGCAATACAGCAAATAATAATCTGTGTATCTGTTTGTGAAAAGCAATAATTCTCTTCTCATCCAAGTCACATGATAGAATATTCTAGAACAATCTAATCTAATCACACACATGTAGCTGATAATTTAACTGCATGTAACATAGTGCATAATAATATACTAATAAACAGAGTTCTTTCCCCTCTTAACTACGTATGTACTTAATCTTCACAGCGCACCATCAGTGCAATAGGATATATCGATGCCAAAAGTTGACCTTTACCTCTATCTCTACAAGCATTAAGTTAAGGTTGTTGTTATTAGTAGAGGTGCAAGTTTACACAGCAGTGTATTAAATGCACCTTAGCCCTTCCAAGTGATCAGACTCCAAATAGTGACATCTCACTATTATTGAAAATAGTGAAATTGTAATTGCATATTTGTGATGGGATCTGTGAAAAGGACCCAATTTGCACAAAAATGATTTTTCTGTAGGACTAAAAATAGCTAAGGTTATGAATCATAAATTTTTTTCAAAGTACAAAAAATACTACTTTATTATCATGAAAAAAAATTTCATTCAAAGTAGTATATCTCAGAGGCACCTCAGGACAAGAAGTGCTATCTTCTGTCTAAGTGTGTCTTCTGTCTAAGTGTGCAACTAAAAGAGTATGAGCCACTGCATTCATGGGATGAAGATACGGGCGTACAGGTATATCTTTTGGTTGCCACAGAGACCTAAAGTGAACTGGCACTAACCTGTTAGTGAAGGAACGTGCCAGAGCTAGACTCGAGTTAGAAGGAGCCTTTAGCCAGTATAATTTAAAAAAAATGTCAAAAGGTGACGCCTGCAATAAACATTACAATAAAGCTAGGCCTCCAATAAGATATTTAAAGGCCTCCAATAAGACATTTAAACTAGGCCTCCAATAGAAATTTAAATTAAAGCTGGGCCTCCAATAGAAATTTAAACTAAAATAGGGCCTCCAATAGGAAAACTAAAGCTAGGTCTCCAATAGAAATTTAAATTAAAGCTCGGTCTCCAATAGACATTTCAACTAAAGCTGGGCCACCAATAAATAAACCTAGGCCTCCAATAGAAATTTAAACTAAAGCTGGGCCTCCAATAGAAATTTAAGCTAAAGCTGGGCCTCCAATAGAAATTTAACTAAAGCTGGGCCTCCAATAGAAATTTAAACTAACGCTGGGCCTCCAATAGAAATTTAAACTAAAGCTGGGCCTCCACTAGCTAAAGCTGGGTCTCCAATAGACATTTTAATTAAGGACTAAGCCTCCAATGGACACTGCTAGGTCTCCAATAAACTAGGCCTCCAATAGACATTTAAACTAAAGGTGGGGCTACCAACACAAAATATGACAATAAAACTTAATAGTAGATAGTTGAAAGAACTTTTATTTTCTTATTTTCCTTACTGGCAACAAAGAATAACATAGTATTTGACTCCCTCTCCCATACTAACTACTTGATTGACCGCTGATTCTATTATATTTTTTATTTTTTACACTTAATAGTTATAGTTTTCAGAATAAAATAAAATAAGCTACATTTTGATCTAAGAATCAGTTTCAATGAAGTAAGCAAACAGGAGCTGCTCATATCGCTCTAGATGTACAACAAAAATTAGAGCAACGAATCCTTCCAAGAGCTTCTTTGTCAGGAGTGAAGGGATTCAGAGTGGTTCCAGGTAAGCATAATTGACTCTGCAGCTTTCCTCCATAGGGCAGCTGCCAGAAACAGCACTAGGAAAAGACTGTTTATGACCGCAGTTGTGATCATCAGCCATGTTAAAAAAATTATTTCGCTCCATTAACATATCAGATCAAAGTAAAGTGATAGAGCTGTCTAATTGCTTATGAAGGCTAGAGCATCTAGGTCTAAATGTCGAGATAGAAGATTTCAAGGCAATTACTTGAGAAGGTCATTGTATTATAACTGGAGTTTGTTGAGGGCTTAGATACTTACATGGATATATTTAACCACTATCGGGTTAATATCGGGTTAATACAATATCATATTGTGATCCAAGTAATGCATCAATTTTCTCTACACATGCATGTTTTCATATGGCCATTAGAGTGATTTAAAAATAAAAAATAAAAAAGTTCTTGTTAATTTTTTTTTTAGGAAACAGGAATTACCCATGCAGACCACTACCAGTTCAATGTCACCTTACCTTTTAAAATCATGATGTACATATATATACATAAATTCAAGTGGTAATGGGGATCATCTAACTAACGACGTTATCTCATTTGGGGACATCTTGTACATAGGTTTCTCAATGAACACTTGGTTGACATTGTAAGGAGACAATCACTTTCTCAATAATCAACTTATTTTTTTTTGTTCTTCAAAGCTTCGGCTAGATGCTCCAGTGTTCATTAGAAGGTGCTGGAGCATTTATGTTCTTGTTTCAACCAGCCCTAGCCCTAGCCCCAGCCCCATCCCTAGCCCCAGCCCCAGCCCTAGCCCTAGCCCCAGCTCCAGCCCTAGCCCCAGCCCTAGCCCTAGCCCTAGCCCTAGCCCCAGCCCCAGCCCTAGCCCCAGCCTCAGCTGTGGAGAACCATACCAGGTCAGAGTTCAACAAAGTCTATGAGTTAGACTTTGTTGAACTCTGACCTGATATAGTCCTCCAGGACTTTAAACACTTTTTCTAACTTATTTCTTCTTTGTTTTGTAGTACATACATCAGCATATGCCACGCCTTTTTACTAGGATCACCTGAAGTCTCCTTGAGGACTTGGTGACATTTGCACAGGACAATTTTCCAGAGGTGTTTTCAGTAAAAGATCAGCTACGCCTCCTTTGGACTTGTTAATAGTTTGCCAAGAGCGAGAATTCTATAAACATAACAGCCAAACTGAGCATGTTTCATTCATTCAATAAGGCACATGCATCAGCTTGATTGCATCATCGACAAATGTTACTGAATGTTCCTTACCAACCAACCAAACAATAAAAAACAAAAGATTAATCATGGTCGTGCATTGAATTTTCTGGTACAATTTTTTTTGTGTGTATGGACCTATTGCACACAAGTTATGTGTGACATAAAACAGAGATTGACACATAGTAATAAGATGATCCTTGAATATGAATCCATTATTTTTTGGTCTGCCATTTTACTACTTAGCAAAGGATTCTAGGCACACCAAAAGCATCATTTTGGCTGCTAAAAATGTATCGATGTGAATTTTAGCCGGGAGCATGAGCTGGGTTTTTTTTTAGAGGGGGGAGGGGGGGGGGAGAAGGGTTAACATCTATCATATAATAACTAATGTAGGGAATGCAGTGCACTATCTGATAATTCAACATTGCACTTGTTTCAGTGTTAGCTTCAGAGTGCCTTGTTTGTTTAGAAACCCACTATCCCTTACTGGTACATGTATATTGCAATTTTAAAATCTTGACTTCTAAATTCCACACCCAATATACTTTACAGGGGGACAAAGCAGGGAAGCCAGAAGAACAGTAACGTCCCTATTATTAGTGTAATGTTTGCATAAGAGTATGTGAACCAATCATACATACAAATGACTTCTGTTTTGAGCACAATAATATTCCTTGAGATTTAAAAACTCTGATGAAATTGTTTTCTGATCTTTGTTGTACCATTCTCTCTCTGATTGAGAACACATACAAATTGTGGTTCATGTATACCTGATGAAAATGGAATGCAATAGCTTTTTACACTTGTGATATCTAGAATATTTGTTGTCTGATTCTTGTGAGATTGATTACTGATGGACTAGCAACTAACTGTAGATGTCCAGGACAGTTAAATCATGAGGAGATTGTAACTATGGTGGTGTTATGCTGCCATGCCTTACCAACCTACCTTCAGAAGCCTCTGTCTTCCCTGCCAATACTTTTAGTACTCACATGTTTAAAGTGATCCCCCCTGTCACGTAGGTACTCACCAACATTTGTAGGTCTCAGTTCTGAGATTTTGAGTTGTGTTTTGAGATGAGTCCCTAGCCTTCAGTAAGTTTAGCCAACAGCTATTTTCCCGCTAAACGATTTAATATCTTGGAGTACAGATCAATTTGGCAATTAGTTCTTGGAGATACGCAACCAAAGGCTACCTCATCATGATGCTCATACTGGTAGTGGTTAGCCATATCCAGGTGCGAAGTTAGCATAGATGGGCGTCTGTTGGCCATGCTTGCCTTTGCTATATCCTTATCTAGTTATGAATCTCAGATATGGGCCAGTACAGTTATTAAATTACGTTTGGTTATTGGTTAGGGGCACTGAGAAGTAAACCAATTACTTTAACTTCAAATAGTTACTGGTGTTACACATCTGTTGATGGTGATTTACAGGTGGTATGAAGTGGTAGAAGTGATGCTTGGCTGGTCACTCAATTTACAATTGAAGGGGATGGTAAATTGGCATACTAAATTTCTTCTTCCAGAATGTCTTCGCCAGGTACTGTAAAATGGATGGAGCTCACATAAGCAGAGAGAACTGGCATTAATGTGGGATGAGCCATGTAGCTAAGGTCATGAACAGAGACCCAAGAAGACGTCTTTCTTCATGCTATCTTTGTGCTGAAGATGTCCTCTCCTTTAATATCTAACATCAACGAGAGAGATGCAGAGGAAATTATAACGGCCTCTATAGAATAGCAGGGGAATACAATGCCTTTTCAAAGTGATACTGCTCAAACTTACCCATATTAAAGGAACAGCATAGACAGAAAATATATAAAAAATGTTATGAAAAGGCACCCTTTAATTTAATAAGAAAATTATTTAGGAGACTAAAATAAAGTTGATAATCATCATCACCGTAAATAATTTTGATGTTATTGTAAATTAATAGGCTATTAATGAGCATCACGGGGCTCTGGTTCATATGTTTTATATTCAGGGAGGCTGTATATGGATTGAAGCAAAGGGGCAATTGCTCAACCCAACATGCAACTTTAGTAGCAATTATGTATTGTCATTTTCTGAGGTTTTGTGATAGAAAAACTCAAACTACAGAGTGCATAGTGTCTCCCCCACCCCTCCCACCAGAAACTCAAAAATGCTCTACTCCTGGTTGTGCAATGTTACTTTAATTTTTTTTTGAAGTCTGTGATTTTGGCATAGAATTTCGCCAGCCAAAAGAAATAATCCAAAAGGTGCTATATATGCCAACAACCAAGATGCTGTAGCAGTGCTTGCACCACTGACTGTACACTGCTTAATTTCCACCACTAACGGAAAACCTCTATGTAAGGTAGAACAGCTTTTTTATTTTAAGAGAGAGAAGGTAAGGAATGGTCAGCATGTGCACAATGTATTGGGCTTTGAATATGTAGAAAGTTTAAGGATTTTTGTAAGTGAATAGGCCTCGATGAATTATGGTCAAATTTCTCCCTATCCTTCTTTTCACCAATTATCTTTTCAATTATACTGCATTATGTAATATGACAAACAATTGATTCTGAAAACTGTACATCATACACTGCACATAGAAGTCTGCTTTAATTAAGTCAGTGATTTTTGATTCCTTGATCAGTAGTAACATTATGATTCCCTGTGGTTGTGCTGATGGCACAACTGTGCTGGTGGCACAACAAAAAGTTGCAAGTACTAAACTTTTTTTTAGGAAATCAAAATTACACACCAACCAGCATGGCAGTACAGGTAACTACACACCAACTAGCATGGCAGTACAGGTAGGACTACACACCAACCAGCATGACAGTACAGGTGGGACTACACACCAACTAGCATGGCAGTACAGGTAGGACTACACGCCAACTAGCATGACAGTACAGGTAGAACTACACACCAACTAGCATGACAGTACAGGTAGGACTACACACCAACTAGCATGGCAGTACAGGTAGGACTACACACCAACTAGCATGGCAGTACAGGTAGGACTACACACCAACTAGCATGGCAGTACAGGTAGGACTACACACCAACTAGCATGGCAGTACAGGTAGGACTACACACCAACTAGCATGGCAGTACAGGTAAGACTACATGCCAACTAGCATGGCAGTACAGGTAGGAGATTACACACCAACTAGTACAGGTAGGACTACACACCAACTAGCATGGCAGTACAGGTAGGACTACACATCAACTAGCATGACAGTACAGGTGGGACTACACACCAACTAGCATGGCAGTACAGGTAGGACTACAAACCAACTAGCATGGCAGTACAGGTAGGACTACACACCAACTAGCATGTCAGTACAGGTAGGACTACACACCAACTAGCATGGCAGTACAGGTAGGACTACACGCCAACTAGCAATGCAGTACAGGTAGGACTACATACCAACAGTACAGGTAGGACTACACACCAACTAGCATGGCAGTACAGGTAGGACTACACACCAACTAGCATGGCAGTACAGGTAGGACTACACACCAACTAGCAAAGCAGTACAGATAGGACTATACACCAACTAATGCAAAAGTTATACAAATCGGAAGGATGCTTAGATGAAGTTTAATACTGCCAACTTTTGAAGCTTTGGACAGGAGATAATCCCAGGGTTAATGAATGGATGTGAAAGCAGATGTATAAATATGCATTATCTGATGAAATTCCTAAATCATGTCTATACAAGTTTTGCGTAGAGTAATTGCATCAATTCACTTTACGCCTTTCTTTGCAATGAGACAACAGACATTTCAAGCACTGAACAGGTTGTCCTCTACTGTCGATAGGGCAACAACGTTTTGGAAGTCCTGAAGAATTATACTCATCTGAGGCTGCAATATTGCTGAATGTCATATTTGACGGATTAATGTAAGCATTACAAAACTAAGGGATGCTACAATGGGGTGACAACCATCTCTGGATCCTGAAATGGTGTATCTAATTGTATCTTACAAGAGGAACCACGAGCTTTATTTTAACCATTGTTGTGGGTATTCACTCTCAGCTTAGCATGTTCATGTTCTGATACCATCATGCAGTCCAAAGTGGTGAGAAATGCCCTCAATACGGTTTATGAAATTACAAAGTTGGTTAAGAAGTCACCATGTCATGATGCTAGTAAAACATAAAGCACCAACTCCATCTTGTATTAGAATTCTATGCCCAACAAGATGGACAGTGCATGCAGGTGCATTGAAGAGCACTTTGTCTAATTAGACTATCATACAGTTATCATGGAAAGAGATCTTCGACTATGTTAGAGAAACAGATATTAGCTCCAGGATTATTGGAGTAGATGCTCAAATGATGTCTTATATGGAGTTCTTCTAGGTGAATTGGTGCTTAGGCATATAGTAAGACACATCAATCACAAATTTTTTCTGCTGCTGAGGGTCAGGATATAGCAAGGATGATCTGGACTACTCTAGAGTCATAAGAAAACTTCACATTATTTTGGATAAAGGCTCAGGAGTAGCTAATCCTAAATTACCACGAAAATGGTATGAAATTGGCACAGGGGGAAGTACTGTCATTCAAGATGTTGAGAGCAGTATCGGCATATTTATTTTGAAGCATCTGATTGTTGATAGCAGCAAGTTTAGATTTGAATATCCAAGGTATCAAGTGTATTGCAGGTGAGTAGGTCTTGTCTTAAAAGCCAAGAACAAGGAGCACGAAGAAAAGCTCAAGTTTGTCATGAACTTCTATGGAGAAGATTACATCTATGATCTACAATTTTTTTAATATTGAGCAGTATTTTCCTCCAGAGTTCCACTGAGCACAATCTTCCTTCCATTCTGAGGTTTCTCTGGAGAACTTTCTAAAGCTCAGAGGATTCTGTTGCCTGAAGTATGCAGCATGCATTTTATAAATGCCAGCAACTAATGCTATCGGTGAGCGATCATTTAGTTCACTCCGGAGAGTAGAACATAATCTACAATCAACAATGACACAGACCAGGCTCAATAGTGTAATGATGTTGGACATTCATGATATAACAGATAGCTGTTGTTAGCAGATGGCTGTTGCTTACAGATATCGGCAACGAATTTTTTTATGCATCAGAACATCAAACATTATTAGGAAAGTTCCTCGATGGACTAAAATATTTATTTTTATTTTTATTTAGCTTACCCTATTATGCAATGCAATAATAAATAAAGCTATAGAACAACAAACTAGCTAATAACAACTAACAAAATAATCATGTATAAATAATGGAACTAAATTTAAAATAATAAATAATAAATAATTACATAAAAATATAATACAAGCTAGCTATATATATACAAGTACAGTGGTAATTAGAATCAAATCGTAATAATCAATCAATGACAAAATAACACTAAACCACACCCACCCTACTGAATTGAAACCGGTCACCATATTGTGCCCTAATAGATCCTATAACTGAAAAATCTTTCTGCACAGCTATTGAAAACTGTGCAAAAGGTGGCTATAGTTACAAAATAAATGTTTTCTTAGGACGGGGTTGGGTGGTGTTATAGCGATGGGTAATACCTCTCCACTTGAAAATTGCTTCCGGAACTCTTTTATTAAGGTGAAAGTTTTCATATATCAGCATCTAGTAGATTACTTCTAGATTAGAGACACAAATTCCATAGGTTATAGGAGAGGAGAACCGCAGTGCATATCGGATTTTCCATACATACAGCATCGACTTTCTAAATGCTTCAACACCTAGTATGACTATCTCCAAAGAACCCCCAATTAGAGATTCCTAGGTATGGAGGGAGTAGTTTGACAGGCTTGTCCCATTATTAAATGAATTTCTAGTTTTGGGAGAGAAATTGCAGTACAAGTCAGATTTTTTGGTGCCAAATGTATCGGGAATTTCTCCTTAGAAATACAAACTCCTATAGGAAATTGTCTAGCAGGCTATCCAGTTAGGTTATAATGGTGCTTATATATATATATGTGTGGTCTATTAAGGATTCCATCCATCCTTGAATTACTGCCAGAGACTGGGGGTTCTGTACCAATGTTCCTTCTAAAAAATTATTATAAAACCCACTCTCTATACTATGAAACTTAGTGTATCATAGAAGTTAATGCACAGCCACACAGCCACACAGCCACACAGCCACCAAGAATCTAGCAGCTCCTGTGTGATGTCCTCTTTCCTGTGCAGGATCATGTTTAACAACCCTCGTAGCACCCACACATATTTGAATACCTAAACTGGATGACAATCAGCAGCTACACTCACTCATCATCCCTGTTCTTCACGTTGGCAATGGCTTTCTTGTTCTGACCGCTATGCATAGGGGTTGGTAGGAATTCCCACAGAAAGGTGATGTCCTTGATATGCAGCCAAAGGAAGTGATGCAGGTGTTTGATTATCCAAACAATCTTGCATATACCTCTCAAGTTTCTGTTGGAGTTGTGGCTTTGTCTTTGGTAGCCTTTGGGGGTTTCTTCTGGCTGCAGAAGCACTCTTTGTTTGGTCCAGAACACTGGATCAATCATCTGCTGCTTGTCATTAGGTACATCTTTCTTGAGCTCAATTTTTTCAAAGTGCACTGAAATTTACACCTTTCGGCTTAATCTTCGTTTCTTTGGAAGAGGTGGGTAACTGCATCAAGGAGAGCCAGGAGATTGGATTCTCCTTGAGAAGCAGTGAATGCCAAGCCAAGACGAATTGAGCTGCAAGGTGGGAGGATGCCTAACAGGGTACTTTGGCTTTGACTTGGCCTTTGACTTCTGGGTTTCATCCATCAAATAGAGCTTGCTATAGCTACCTAAGAAATTATTTTCATTGATAGTCTTGAATGAGGTATGGCTTCTGAGGTGGTGACTGGTTGGTAATCCTGCTGAAACGATTCTCTATAGCTAAACTGTATGGAAAAATTACACTGCTCTTCCTTGTCTTCTCCACCATTCAATACTGGCCCAATAGCTTGAATCAGCTGCACCGATTTGTTACTGAGACAAAGGCACAGCCAAGTTGCCAGTGAACTGAATCTTTCTGCTGAAGTGTGATTCTACCATCCACAATGCCCAGGTCCCTGTAAATCCCCCACATATCCACATCAGATCTGAATGCCCACATTTAGATGCAAGCTTCTGGGCAGCTCCATTGAATTCAGATCTAGGATCAAGCCTGTAGCAGATGTAGCCACAAGAGAACTGCATGGGAATAATTTTTTCTCAGTGCCCATGCCACCTGCTTTTACCCCAAAAGGTTTTGCTTCTTTGTAGCTAATACAAGACATCTACAGCCTTTAGTATTTAAAGATCCATCTAACTTTGTTGTGTGGCAAAAACACAGATCACCTGGTGATCCTCATTTGGAGTTTCAATATTGACCCTAACACACAGGTGGATCTGCCAAATCACTAAAAAGGCTCAGCAATTGGCAGTGTTGACGTCATCTACCTTTCCAATTATTTGCATGACTCTCCTTTTAAATATTTTAGGACTGTACCTTCATCGTTTCTATAGACTTTCTTGAACAATTTGGAACTTATGTTCAGGATGGCTGCTTGTTAAAACCTCAGCAAGGGATGAATCTCGCTGCAATACCCCACAAACATATAGACCATTGAAGGGAACCAATTTTGGACCAATGATGGACTTACACCCTCTGTTATGCATTGCGAAGTTGACTAGTAATAGTGTGGAAAATATTGCCATTATGTAAACGCTCCTCATGTACCTCACAATTGGTGGTGAACTAGAAATAAATCTTTACAGTTCTCACAATGACCACTTAAAAACTGTATTGACCTTCCTGATGAACAACCCTAGGGTCGATGATGGATCTCTGCTCCCTACAGTGCATTATGATACAGAGTTATTATCCTTACATAGCTATATGGGAATTACAAATTCTTGCACAATACACTCATTCCACAGAGCTGTGGGGTCAAAATCCAGCCAAATGTCTGCGGCTATGCAGCCATGCATTCTACCATTAACCGAACTTGCAGCCTATCTCGATGAATCCCATTTTCTCATTGGAAATGAATCGGGAACGGGACATCTCACTTCCTAAAGTTTTTTCAATGGAAAGACTTTTCTCTATGAAGATTTAACTTAAAGGAAGAGGAGACAAGAACAGTCGCACATCAAAGCACATCATTCCTGGATCTCACTGCCATTGTGGACAACATATTATTCTACTACATCAGGCGGTTCGATTCGGATGCTGTTAAAATACTCCATGACGTTGTGGCTTACTCTAAGAGCAACCCAATGCATGCCAACTCCATCCAGAAGGTTCTGAAATTTGATGATGACTAGCTCTCCCAGTTTGGTTTGGTGCAAAGGCAGTATGTCATGGAGAACACACAAGCCCTCCAGGCACTGTACCAGATATTTGATGTCCTTGTTCAGTATTAGATAGTTCAGCTGATGCCTGGAAAGAACTTTTACTCTGTGATACTACATTCAGAGGATCAAGCATTACCCATGGCCAAACCCGAGGACCTTTCCTATAAGTGGCACAGCCAATCCAGCTAGCACCAAGAACCCACTATTGTTTCGTCTCATTAAAGCTGGGACTTGGATAGGTGAAGTCCATAATCCTTCCCAATGGTTTGCAGTTTCACTATGAACATTTTCTGGTGTTGTGTCAAGCGGCATGGAACATGTCAGGGCCTTGAGTTCCTTGTAGGAGAAGCACTTGGTGGGTACACAATGATCTTGGCAAGGAACTCCTTTTGTCCTTTGAAGAGGACAAGGCTCTGCTGCATGCAGCTTCCTCCAGTTGAGATGCTACTTCCAGACATGGAATTTTGCATGCTTCCAGATAGAGTACCAATCATGTGTGCTAGTCCAAGGATGCCAAGGAGAGGGAGGACCTTGGGAAGGAGCTTGGTGATCATTGGGAGGATCCTAGCCATGAGTTTACCAACAAAAAAGAATCTGATGCTTTTTCCCAACATACTTCTAGGAACAAAGCCCCCAACAGTGCCACCTCTTGGCTCAATCACATGCACAAGGTCTGCCTTCAATGCCATGTTGATTGCATGACTTGACAATATAGAAATGTGAAAGAATCAGTCATATTGATATTTCATTGGTGTTGTGGAAGTTTATCCCTTAGAAGTGAGGTCCATGTGACTGGAAATGGTTTCGAACTGGAGGAATTGCTCACTTACCAAGCAGTAGCTACACATTGTAGCAGTAGTCATAACTGAAACACTGAACCAAGAGTCCAGCGCAATTTGATATCAGCCAGTTTATCATTCAATGCTTCCATGCGAAGTAGAAAATGGGGAAGAGGCTAGCAAAGTATTTGGCAGACACATGAAGTCACTCACTTGGCAGCAGAATCCTGGAACATCATGTGAGCATGGGAGAAACCCCTGCTGACATCCACTCCAGCTCTCGGTTGGGGAGATGGTAGGAGTTATGTGGAGATGGATCCATTACAGGTCAGAATTTTTGAAATGTGTAGGGAATACTTTTGAGTGATATTCATCTTCAGGCAGCAGAGGTATGAATGGGCTGCTCCTCAGACTGTTTGGTGGTGAGATTCCATGTGGTATTGGTCTCAGAATTTTAAAGATATGTAATTTTGGTGAACTTCATTCAGAGTAAGGCGGAGTTAATGTCTTTCATGAATCCCAGGAGTGTAGAGAGTTGGGCATTATGGTAACATTATTGTCACACTGCAGAGCAGCCAGTGTTCATCGAATCCTGTATTATATCAAATATGTATATAGTCTTTGTTGATAATTTGACATGAGCCCAGAAATGACATCCTTTCATATTGGCCCCATTACCCATGTGTAGGAGCTCACTGTTGGTGTAGAACTCGGCCAAGTCTGCAGCTATCATTACATGCCTTTGCACTAAAACATGGATGTCACATTGATGCGACGAGCTGCAAAATGGTAAATGTATTGGGTGCATAATGCTGCAGTTCCTAGATCATTTTATTGCTGACTGCAAGCTGTGGTCATGAAGAGGGACCACCCAGATTGGTTAAGGTGATGTGTGTAACCAGTGGCATATCTCCCACCACTCTCCCCTTTTTTCCACATGTGCATGAACTTTGAGCACAGCTTTCTGGAAACACATGAGCTGTAAGGGTTCCTGATTTTGATGCTGGTCTGCTTCTGGTTATATCTCTTGCCATGGGTGAAGCTAGACTTCCAGATATTCCTGTCGCCAGATTAACTGGTTGAGGATGGGCTCCTCAAAGATTTGAGAAATGGGTAATGTGATATCCATTATAGTCCTATTATGTTGCCAAAAATTATGCGACCACATGAGCCATATATTATACATCACATGAAGATCACATGACAGATAACCAGGACAACCTACTAGATTATGTGATGATCAAGTGGCAATTACCATAGAAACAAGTCATGTTGCGGCGGGGACAAAGTGGAGCTGGCCATTAACAAAGCAAAAGATTTGGCTCTCTATGGTCCTATAATTACTAGTTCCTGGAAAAATTGCCATAGCTACAGCCAAGAGGTTTAGCCACCAAGTCCAGACAGGGCATTGTTCTTTTCTTGTTTACTTATGTTTGCAGAAAGGTGAAACTTGGTGCATTCTGAAAACTTGCCTGGCCTGACAAACTTAGGAAGAGTTTTTCCAATGAGTTCTGTGCCCATACTTCCATTTCTCCCCCCTTTCTCTCATTTGGATTTAGAGGATCGATCTTGATCTACATTTCATGGCAATCTTATTCTCCTTTCTTCATTTCATTTGTCCTCTTCTTCGCGATTGGTTAATCGGACCCATGGAAGTTGCATTTGGGTAATCCCCCACATGGAAACAACTTTATAAGAAAGTAATTATGGCTAGGAGGTGGCACCTTACTTGTCGAATCTAAGGGTGGAAAATTAACTTGCTGATAAACTCGTTCATTGTAATGCCATTGGGAGCATCATTAAGATCTCCTTGACTTCATTCTGGAGCTACTTGCCATTATTTCCAGCATCAATGCTTCTAGAGCAAAGGGTCAAGCACTCTACAAGCTTCTTGGAATTCTTAAAGAAGCATATGCCAGTTTGTGTTGTAATCTTGTACACTTCCCTATTGCTGTAGCACAGCAAGATGTTGATCTGGAGGTTTACTTTGCTGCCACGATACCACAGCCTTTTCCCGGAGTTCCTCTACTTTCTTCAGCGCCGTGTTGGTAACCCACTTTGTGATGTTGTTTGCACTTCCCCACTTGCTAACCCCTAGGCTCTTCCTGATTTTCTCGAGTTCTTCAAAGTCCAATTTTGAGTGAGGAATCCATTCCAGTAGATTGTGTCTAGATTCTGAGTGACTGTATAGCTCACCTTGTCTGCAGTGAGGGTATAAAGAATGTTTGCATGATTGTCCTGACTCTCCTTCATCTCAAGCACCTTTTGTAATATTGATCTTGTGTGCCTGCTTAATATTTATAGCATATATAAAATCCTCTCCAACACTTTTTGTGGCCCTCTGTGGATCTGCAATTGGCTTGGAGGTGCGGCTGAAGAAATCACCTTGATGGCACAGTGCAACTGTGTATGCCACTACCTCTGTTTCTAGACTTGCATGGTTGGTGAGAAACTCTCACACTACAGCACTCATTTTTAGATTTTCACTAGAGTGAAAGACGAACACCTCTAGAGTTTAAAGTCCTGAAATATCCCAGCTTATCATCAGCTCATCATCATCTCATCTTCAGCCCATCTTCAGTTTATTTTCAGATTTTCTTCAGTAGATGAGTTTATAACTCTACAGTGAGGAAAAATGGATACGACACATTGGATGCCAGATGCATGGAAGGAATGTATCAAGCAACCTTCAGTCGAGCAGTAGGACAAATGCATCAACAAGAATATAAGCCTCTACCATGCAAACTGCCATGGATAAAAAGTGAGAAAAGGCTGAATGGTAGACGCCACGAAGACCTCTTGGCAAGCATAAGATCATCGGGGTATCATAATGTGATCTTCTTCGTCTTCTTGCGTATGCTGCTAGACTTGCAGCTCTGTTGAGGAGAGCCACCTCAGTTCATCATCGTCTATTTCACGCAACCCAGATTCAACCCTCAGTGGCCGGTGGATGCGGCATTCGTTAACAATGTGGTCGACCATCTGTTCTGGTGCCCCCCACATACAGACTGCACTGTCAACCAGTTCCCAGGTCTTCATGGTAGCATTAAAGTGACCGACACTGGTCCTCAGTCGATTCAGGGTGATCCACTGCTTACGAGGAAGATCCACGCTTCCCGGGACATCAACAAACTAGTAAACTTCTGCTGAAGCCAGTAATGATGCTTCATCCACTTGTGGCAAGAGAATTATAGAGCTCATTTTCCCAAACTTTTATATATTTTATATAGCTAGCTACATGGAAAATGGATGATGAGATAACACCTACATCATTCTAGGATCTACACCACTCTTCTTGAAGGGTGCATGAGGAAGTGGGGTGCCAGACTATTGCATGACCTGTTTCACTTGATCGAGACAGAGCTCCAGCAAAAGTAGGAGGCCTCTTAGTCTTTACAATGTTAGAAGTGTGCAATGAGAATGGGCCTAAGTTCAGTTGTAGTCAGTCACAATAGGTGGATGGTGATCTAGTGGAGCAGCCCTTGAGGGGTTTGCTGATGCTGGAGGTATATAGATATTCTCAGGACAATTGAGAACTGTCATTTCTACAGGAGGCCTGCAAGCACAACCAAATCATATGCAGCCAGCCAGAATGGCGATGCCCACTGTGGAAGAAATCAACTCTAGAGCACTCATGGACTGTTGGATTATTTGCATGTCCAAAGGAAGCTGCCAAGATATGAAATGTTCCATTCAAGAGAAAAGCTAGATCAAGAAGTAGGCTGCAGTGGCCGACCATTTTGTTGAAAGAAAGATAAAAAATCTCAAAAGGAAAGGTAGCCGCTATGGTGGAACATGGTATTATCAGGCTACAGGCTTGGCTTGTTGGTCTTGCTTGAGAACCTGTTCTTATTACTGGGTTGGATGCGACCTGCAGGTTCAGTAGCTTGGTTTCAGGGACGTGCTGGCTCTATTTCGTTTTCAAGGATAGTGGGAAAATGCGGAAAATGCGGTCCTTCTGGAGAACCTATCCCAAATCCTCCCTCCCCCCCAACCAGCTCTAGTTAGCCTTGGGAGAAAATGGTCTTGCTGGAGAACCTGGACGAGTCATGGGTTCAATAGGACAAGGTAGGCCGCTAGACTTCCTCGTTCCACCAACCATTTGGAGCAACTAGACCAGCTAGAGCACTTAGGACTGCAGGACCATAGTGAGTTTTGAATTATGATAGTGCTATTGAATATTTGTTCTTCGACACCAGCGCGTTATCTAGAACCAGGACAATGGAGTTTTGACTGTGTGGTAGAAACCAGCTGCGAACTGCTGCGTAGAGAGTGGGTGGGGCTGACTGCAGAATTGATGCTGACTGCAGAATTGATGACCCCTTTCCAGTGCTAGTGACGTGCCTAGGGTAGAACTGGAAGTAGGTTGTTCTGCTGCTAACTTCCTCATGTCCCAGCTCTGTGGATGTCTCGCGAGAGTGGGGACACTCGAGAGGTGTGCGGGTTATTTGATTCCCGCACTCGCCATAGCCATACGCGCACCTAACTGGAGTTCGGTGCCGACGATTAAACTGGCCACGCAAAGGCAATCTCACCAGGTGAGATATTAGAATAACTACAAAATATTAGCTAGGTGTGGGAAAGTGTAGTAGTACTCATTTACACAGTAAAAGGGTGTGGGTATCACAATATGGAGGTGCAGAATTGACGACCCTTTCCAGTATAGTGTTGTGTGGTAAAACTGGCAAACAGTTGTTCTGCCCTTACTGCTAACTTCATTGATAGCCATACAGGGAGAGGCATACAGAGAGAGAGAAAAGGAGCACTGAAGCAAAAACTTATTTAAATAAAGGGAATTTTTCAATGCCCCCTCCTTATACGATATTAAAAATCAAGTTTAAAATGAACTCAAACCTAACTGACTACTATGTCACTGCTATTAGGCCACCCTTTACCTACCAATTTTGAGAGGTATGGTGGTCTAAAGTAGCCTTGTAGGATAGAATCTTTGCTAATATGGATCTGGTCAGTAATGCCAGGTATCCGTTCCAAAATAATTTATTCTGCGGTTCTGATTGTAGTTCAGTCACATGACTTGCAGTGCATTTTTCAATATCGCAGTCACTTGCGTACAATTTCATTGGTCCATCCAGAATGGTGCAAGACAGAACAGCACACCTGGGATGACTGACCAGATGCATTTCATCACATTCCGCTCGTAGTTTCATTGGTAAAGGGTCTCCACAAGCTCAGGTCTAAAGCTGCATGGATGATTAACTCCCAAGACTCTAAACACGTGTGGTTGCTAGGGATGAGCCAAGCTGCTCAATGAATATGCTTGAATGATTGTTCCCTTCAATATAGAATAACGGCGGGCATAGAGGCGATGATTTCAAGAGATGTTGACTAACAGGACCACACCTAAATCACCCCTATAGGATAAGGTCCTAGAGCTCTGTGGCACTTTTTTGAACTCTGGAGGTGAAAAAGTATAACCGTGCTCTAATTTGTTGCTAATAAGCATGTGCAAACCACCTTGATTGGTAATCAGCATTGTTGTTTTATATATTTGGCGAAGTACAGAAACCGATTTCTAAATTATTGTATTGTACGGTGCTAAGTATTGTATGGTGCTAAGTATTGTATGGTGCTAAGTATTGTATGTTGCTAAGTATTGTATGGTGCTAAGTATTGTATGGTGCTAAGTATTGTATGATGCTAAGTATTGTATGGTGCTAAGTATTGTATGGTGATAAGTATTGTATGGTGCTAAGTATTGAATGGTGCTAAGTATTGTATGGTGCTAAGTATTGTATGTTGCTAAGTATTGTATGGTGCTAAGTATTGAATGGTGCTAAGTATTGCATGGTGCTAAGTATTGTATGTTGCAAGTATTGTATTGTGCTAAGTATTGTATGGTGCTAAGTATTGTATGGTGCTACAGTAAGTATTGTATTGTGCTAAGTATTGTATGGTGCTAAGTATTGTATGGTGCTAAGTATTGTATGGTGCTAAGTATTGTATGGTGCTAAGTATTGTATGGTGCTAAGTATTGTATGGTGCTAAGTATTGTATGGTGCTAAGTATTGTATGGTGCTACAGTAAGTATTGTATTGTGCTAAGTATTGTATGGTGCTAAGTATTGTATGGTGCTAAGTATTGTATGGTGCTAAGTATTGTATGGTGCTAAGTATTGTATGGTGCTAAGTATTGTATGGTGCCAAGTATTGTATGATGCTAAGTATTGTATGGTGCAAAGTATTGTATGGTGCAAAGTATTGTATGGTGCTAAGTATTGTAAGGTGCTAAGTATTGTATGGTGCTAAGTATTGTATGGTGCTAAGTATTGTATGGTGCTAAGTATTGTATGGTGCAAAGTATTGTATGGTGCTAAGTATTGTATGGTGCTAAGTATTGTATGGTGCTAAGTATTGTATGGTGCTAAGGGGTGCTAAGTATTGTATGTTGCTAAGTATTGTATGGTGCTAAGTATTGTATGGTGCTAAGTATTGAATGGTGCTAAGTATTGCATGGTGCTAAGTATTGTATGTTGCAAGTATTGTATTGTGCTAAGTATTGTATGGTGCTAAGTATTGTATGGTGCTAAGTATTGTATGGTGCTACAGTAAGTATTGTATTGTGCTAAGTATTGTATGGTGCTAAGTATTGTATGGTGCTAAGTATTGTATGGTGCTAAGTATTGTATGGTGCTAAGTATTGTATGGTGCTAAGTATTGTATGGTGCTAAGTATTGTATGGTGCTACAGTAAGTATTGTATTGTGCTAAGTATTGTATGGTGCTAAGTATTGTAAGGTGCTAAGTATTGTATGGTGCTAAGTATTGTATGGTGCTAAGTATTGTATGGTGCTAAGTATTGTATGGTGCTAAGTATTGTATGGTGCTAAGTATTGTATGTTGCAAGTATTGTATTGTGCTAAGTATTGTATGGTGCTAAGTATTGTATGGTGCTAAGTATTGTATGGTGCTACAGTAAGTATTGTATTGTGCTAAGTATTGTATGGTGCTAAGTATTGTATGGTGCTAAGTATTGTATGGTGCTAAGTATTGTATGGTGCTAAGTATTGTATGGTGCTAAGTATTGTATGGTGCTAAGTATTGTATGGTGCTACAGTAAGTATTGTATTGTGCTAAGTATTGTATGGTGCTAAGTATTGTAAGGTGCTAAGTATTGTATGGTGCTAAGTATTGTATGGTGCTAAGTATTGTATGGTGCTAAGTATTGTATGGTGCTAAGTATTGTATGGTGCCAAGTATTGTATGATGCTAAGTATTGTATGGTGCAAAGTATTGTATGGTGCTAAGTATTGTAAGGTGCTAAGTATTGTATGGTGCTAAGTATTGTATGGTGCTAAGTATTGTATGATGCTAAGTATTGTATGGTGCTAAGTATTGTATGGTGCTAAGTATTGTATGGTGCTAAGTATTGTATGGTGCTAAGTATTGTATCTTGCTGAGTATTGTATAGTGCTAAGTATTGTATGTTGCTAAGTATTGTATGTTGCTAAGTATTGTATGGTGCTAAGTATTGTATGGTGCAAAGTATTGTATGGTGCTAAGTATTGTATGGTGCTAAGTATTGTATGGTGCTAAGTATTGTATGGTGCTAAGGGGTGCTAAGTATTGTATGTTGCTAAGTATTGTATGGTGCTAAGTATTGTATGGTGCTAAGTATTGTATGGTGCTAAGTATTGTATGGTGCTAAGTATTGTATGGTGCTAAGTATTGTATGGTGCTAAGTATTGTATGGTGCTAAGTATTGTATGGTGCTAAGTATTGTCTAGTAATAAGTATTATATATTTCTAAGTATTGTGTAGTACTAAGTATTGTATAGTACTAATATGTGATAGCGTATCTTGTAGTGTAATTGGGTATGAATACCACTCGTAATGTTGAGGGGACGGCCATTGGTATTCGGCTTTCCATCATGCAATTTTTGGGGGGCATTCCCACTGCATTTTTCATGGCATCCATACCCAATTTCGCAGGGAGCCACGCTATCACTTCATACTAGTGTGGATTGTGTAGTCTCTAGTGGAAGCCTCCTCATGCTCTGCTTGACTTACTCTCCTCATGCTCTGCTTGACCTACTCCTCCTCATGCTCTGCTTGACTTACTCTCCTCATGCTCTGCTTGACTTCTTCTCCTCATGCTCTGCTTGACTTACTCCTCCTCATGCTCTGCTTGACTTACTCCTCCTCATGCTCTGCTTGACTTACTCTCCTCATGCTCTGCTTGACTTACTCTCCTCATGCTCTGCTTGACTAGCTCCTCCTCATGCTCTGCTTGACTTACTCTCCTCATGCTCTGCTTTACTTACTCTCCTCATGCTCTGCTTGACTAGCTCCTCCTCATGCTCTGCTTGACTTACTCTCCTCATGCTCTGCTTGACTAGCTCCTCCTCATGCTCTGCTTGACTTACTCTCCTCATGCTCTGCTTCACTTGCTCGTGTAGTTGAATACTGGATCCAGGCATGGGGATCACGAATATTAAACACCTTGGCAGTATCCTTACTGTTGTCAAAGAAGCCAGTCATAGAGCATGGACAGTCTAACACACTCATTAATATTCACTCATTAATATTCACTCATTAATATTCACTCATTAATATTCACTCATTAGTATTCACTAATTAATATTCACTCATTAATATTCACTCATTAATATTCACTCATTAATATTCACTCATTAATATTCACTCATTAATATTCACTCATTAATATTCACTCATTAATATTCACACCGAACATGTACCATATATTATTATTCAACAGAGGAGGGGGAAAAACAAAAGACCCAAAGGTTAGCAACTAATGCACAAGGATCATTTTACATGTGTCAAATCTTGCGAGCTTCAACTGCCAGTCTTAGTTGAGAGGAGTTGGGCTCTGTACTCACCTAACTTCACCAGTGCTGACTATGTTTTGGTAGGGAGAATGCGGTCATCTAACAATTATTGGAACTCATAGTAGTAGCAGCTGCAAATTCACTCCTCAATTAAAGGGTGCGACTTTTTGTCACATGATAATAGATCTATCACATCCAGCATTAGGCTTGGCCTCAGCAAGCACATGGAACTATTCTGAAGTTGCACTATTAAGTGTCTGTGGGGGCAATACCAGCAAGAAGTGCACGTACTACGCCATTAGCTTCAAGCTGCTGGGTATTTCCTTCTAAGAGTCTGTGGGTGTATGGCCAGCAAGAAGTGCACAAACTACGCCACTAGCTTCAAGCTGCTGGGTATTTCCTTCGTTCAATAGAATGGAAATGTCAGCGCATAAAAAGTCGTTTTGCTCTGCAGCTTCTCCGAGTCCAGCCGATCGACAACTTACCATTATATGATTTATATGACGTAACAAGGTTTATTTTCATATGTACATTGTGTAATCAGTTAATAATGGGTGAACTTTGAACTTATGTGCAGCATGACCAACAGGTACATACTACTTAGCTAAGTAGGTTAAGGGAAGAGACTTTGTACGAGTATACCCACGAATGGGTTACTGTATTATCCAAATATATGTTGCAATAACTCCAGAGTTCTCTCTACATTTCAGAGGTGCAACTTTGTCCACCACCGAATATGCCAATTTCTTTGGAGTAAAAGTTCAAATGAGTCCCTGGGTGTGGCCCCAAGTGGCACATGTGATCTCATTCGGCAGCTGCTGTAAAGTTCGTGTGTGTGTCTGGAAGTAAGTGTGTGAGCTACAGTATAGTGCAACTTTTGAGCTGTTCAAAGTTGTTGAATTTGCAGAGAAGTCTGGGAATGGAAGAGCTGAAAGGGAATAAGGAGTAAGCAAAAAGCTAGGGCCAGACTGGAGGAAGCCAGTTAACAAAGATGTACTGGGTCCTTTTATTTAATGTGCCACTTCCACTCCGGGAATTATAGTAATGGTGCTGACTTTAAGGGTGTCTATCTCTCTCTCTCTGTGTGTGTGTGGTGGTGATGGTGATGGTGGTGGTGGGGGCAGAAGAGCACATAGTGATCGTTCGTGATAAGTACATGTATGTTACCAGACCAGTGGAAATAGAGTGGTTGTCTAATCATAATAGCTGCAATCCTTTACCAACTTTTCTATGCTTGGATAGTTGTCTGGCAATCTTCCGTACACCATGTGTGTATAATAACTAACCCTTTACCGACTTTCTATGCTCCAATACTTTACTGACTTTCTATGCTTGGAAGGTGTCTGTGACTCTTCCAAATGGAACTGGTGATAAGGACAACCATTGCTCTAATTGTTCACTTTCTTTGATAATTCATGATGTGTGCAAAGTCACCACAATCCATTTAGTTCTTCTTGAATATTTACATTCATTTCTCACAAGGACTTGAGTTCTTATCCAGCACCATTGTAAGTTAATAGAGCTGGATGGTCTTGAGTCCTTATCCAACACCATTGTAAGTTAATAGAGCTGGATGGTCTTGAGTTCTTATCCAACACCATTGTAAGTTAATAGAGCTGGATGGTCTTGAGTCCTTATCCAACACCATTGTAAGTTAATAGAGCTGGATGGTCTTGAGTTCTTATCTAACACCATTGTAAGTTAATAGAGCTGGATGGTCTTGAGTTCTTATCCAACACCATTGTAAGTTAATAGAGCTGGATGGACTTGAGTTCTTATCCAACACCATTGTAAGTTAATAGAGCTTGATGGACTTGAGTTCTTATCCAGCACCATTGTAAGTTAATAGAGCTGGATGGACTTGAGTTCTTATCCAACACCATTGTAAGTTAATAGAGCTGGATGGTCTTGAGTTCTTATCCAACACCATTGTAAGTTAATAGAGCTGGATGGTCTTGAGTCCTTATCCAACACCATTGTAAGTTAATAGAGCTGCATGGTCTTGAGTTCTTATCCAACACCATTGTAAGTTAATAGAGCTGGATGGACTTGAGTTCTTATCCAACACCATTGTAAGTTAATAGAGCTGGATGGACTTGAGTTCTTATCCAAGACCATTGTAAGTTAATAGAGCTGGATGGTCTTGAGTTCTTATCCAACACCATTGTAAGTTAATAGAGCTGGATGGATTCGAGTTATGATCCAACACAATTATAAGTTAATGAGCATTTTAGCACAAACTTGTGACATGAACAAATTGTGAATTTGTCTTTTAAAGTGCAGCAGGTTCTGAATACTGTCTCTGCTCCTGCACAAATTCTCTGAGCCGTCCAGTGTAAACCCTTTTCAATCGATATACTTTCTTCAACGTTAGAAAGATGCTATGCACCTTCTATCTGGGGGTAATTATGGGGGCATGGTTATAGTGTGAGTCACTGTGTGGGCAAGGGTGCAGTGACACCTCTTCCAGTGGGTTTCAGGAGCAGTTCAGAGGCTGTGCTGCTCTGTGAGGTTGGAAACATCAACTATTTTATTAAAAATATATTACATATACAGTGTGAGTGGCATCATTATTATTCCTATATAGTTTAAATATAGTTTAAAATATATATATAATAAATATACATAAAAAAATAAAAAATTGTTTTAGTAGTAGTAGTACTCTTAGTAGTAGTAGTAGTAATAGTAGTGCAAGTAGTAGTAGTACAAGTAGAGTAGTACAAGTAGTAGTAGTAGTAGTAGTAGTACAAGTAGTAGTAGTAGTAGTACAAGTAGTAGTAGTACAAGTAGTAGTAGTAGTAGTAGTACAGTAGTAGTAGTAGTAGTACAAGTAGTAGTAGTACAAGTAGTAGTAGTAGTAGTAGTACAGTAGTAGTAGTAGTACAAGTAGTAGTAGTAGTAGTACAAGTAGTAGTAGTAGTAGTACAAGTAGTAGTAGTAGTAGTACAAGTAGTAGTAGTAGTAGTACAAGTAGTAGTAGTACAAGTAGTAGTAGTAGTAGTAGTACAGTAGTAGTAGTAGTAGTAGTACAAGTAGTAGTAGTAGTAGTACAAGTAGTAGTAGTAGTAGTGGTAGTAGTAGTAGTAGTATGGTAGTACATAGTAAATAAACTAATAATGGACTATGAACCATCGCAGCTCTCAACTTTTCGCAGGCTAGGGTTGACCATACACACATACAGTGTTACTAATTGTCTGGCGTAGGGACACAATTCTAACAGTGTACATAATTACCCAGTTATAATGATATTCATAGGATGCTGTGGATGAGGCTAGTCGTCACATGGAGAGTCAGATCCCCCCGGACCGAATACGGAACTTCAGCATAGTCGCTCATGTGGACCACGGGAAGAGCACCTTAGCAGACAGAATGCTAGAAATAACCGGTACATTGTGGATGCACTAAACATTATATTTGGGCCACTGATTAAAATTCATGTATAAAAAGGGCACATCCTAAGCTTGGAGCGAGTGTCCCCGAGTTAGGTGCAGGGACATCGTGTACAATCCGGGGGTATCTCAGGAGCATCTAGCCCTGGGCCTGTCTTATCCCTATCCTAGCCCTAGCAGTACCCTAGTCCTAGCCCTATCCTACATGTAGCCTTCATACTAGCCCTAGCAGTACCCTACTATCATAGTCCTAGCCCTTTCCTAACTCTTATATTAGGCCTGACCTGTAGCTAGTCCTATCCATATCCTAGTCTTAACGTGCATTATTTAGAGTAGAGCTGTCAAGAATAGAGCAATTTGATTGGTCAGTATGAGGTTTTCTAAATCACATAGTACTACTGGGAAGACCTGGCCACCCCTCTGGCACTTAGTATTCACCCCTTCCTGCCTGGCACTTAGTAGCCACCCCCCTGGCACTTAGTAGCCACTTAGTAGCCACCCCCCTGGCACTTAGTAGCCACCCCTCTAGTACTTGATGTCGGAAGTGTCCAACCCTCTGTTATTTAGGGACTTTTCTCTGATGCTATGAGTGCAGCCTACCCCCCCCCCCCCCCCCTCGAGATCCTGATTAGCATAATGAGAGCGATGAATTTTACAGCTTATAATAGTTTGTTCTTTTGGTGACACTGGTTGGTCGCTGGGAAATGAACTGACTGCTAGCGAGGAACTAGCTCAGTAGCTAACAATAGAAGTGGGAGTGGTTTAAGGTTGAGTGCACAAGCTATGCTATTAGTGTGGGAGTACGTAGTTCATTGGTGTTGAACTTGTGTACTTAACCTTAGCCACACCCACTTATGTAGTTATGTGCCTCCTGAACTAGTTCTTAGTAGCAGTCGGTTCATTTTCCAGCAACCAACTTGTCACTACAAGAAGAAACTACTGAACTGTAGACTCCACCACTCTCCTTTATGCTGTACTGTAGGTTCATTTCCAAACAATCAGCTAGTAATTTCTTCACTAGAGGGAAAAAACCATATAGCTAGTGAACGATGTACCTATAGGTTACGGTTGCTCTAATCTACATTTTAGACACTGAGACCTGGGACCTCGTGTATGGTATTTACAGATACCCTCAGGCCGTTAGTGGCTCCCTCGCTATGTTCGGGTAATCACAGCCCAGGGCCTTCGGAGTCTGTAGGTCTCAGTTCTTGGTCTGCTATTATTTAGTGGTAACCCTAGCCTTAGTCCTGTTCCTAACCTTACCTCATACCCTAGCCTCAGTCCTGTTCCTAGCCTTAACTCATACCCTAGCCTTAGTCCTGTTTCTCATACCCTAGCCTTAGCCCTGTTCCTAACCTTACCACATACCTAGCCTCAGCCCTGTTCCTAACCTTCTCATACCCTAGCCTCAGCCCTGTTCCTAACCTTACACCTCATACCTAGCCTCAGCCCTGTTCCTAACCTTACCACATACCCTAGCCTTAGTTCTGTTCCTAACCTTACCTCATACCCTCAGCCCTGTTCCTAACCTTACCTCATACCTAGCCTCAGCCCTGTTCCTAACTCTACTCTCTCTCTCTCTCCTAGTCTGTACTCTCTTTGTCGATTTCTTCTCTTTCTTTCCACTCTATCTCCATACATCATCACACTTCCTCACCTGTCCCTTATTCTTCTCTTCTTCCTCTAGTCTCTATCCTGAGCTTTTCTTTGCTCTTATTTTTTATGATATACTGCACTTGTAAAACCTTCCCATCTTCCTCCTTCCATCTTTCCTCCTTTGCCCTATTCCTCATCTCCCCCCCCACTCCTGTCTTCTCCGTATTGTCCTAATAGGTGTGATAAGCAAAAGTTCATCTAACAAGCAGGTTTTGGACCAATTGCCGGTGGAGAAGGAGAGAGGCATTACTGTCAAGGCTCAGACTGCCACCATGTTTTATAACCATAATGGAGAGCAATACATGCTCAACCTTATCGACACTCCTGTGAGTTCTTGACGCTACATATACATGTATACAGTGTGAGTTCTTGATGCTGCAGTGAGTTCTTGATGCTACAGTGAGTTCTTGATGCTCCAGTGAGTTCTTGATGCTGCAGTGAGTTCTTGATGCTGCAGTGAGTTCTTGATGCTCCAGTGAGTTCTTGATGCTCCAGTGAGTTCTTGATGCTGCAGTGAGTTCTTGAAGCTCCAGTGAGTTCTTGATGCTCCAGTGAGTTCTTGATGCTCCAGTGAGTTCTTGATGCTCCAGTGAGTTCTTGAAGCTCCAGTGAGTTCTTGATGCTCCAGTGAGTTCTTGATGCTCCAGTGAGTTCTTGATGCTGCAGTGAGTTCTTGGTGGTCCAGTGAGTTCTTGATGCTGCAGTGAGTTCTTGATGCTGCAGTGAGTTCTTGATGCTGCAGTGAGTTCTTGATGTTGCAGTGAGTTCTTGATGTTGCAGTGAGTTCTTGATGCTCCAGTGAGTTCTTGATGCTGCAGTGAGTTCTTGATGCTGCAGTGAGTTCTTGATGCTGCAGTGAGTTCTTGATGCTGCAGTGAGTTCTTGATGTTGCAGTGAGTTCTTGATGCTGCAGTGAGTTCTTGATGCTCCAGTGAGTTCTTGATGTTGCAGTGAGTTCTTGATGCTGCAGTGAGTTCTTGATGCTACAGTGAGTTCTTGATGCTCCAGTGAGTTCTTGATGTTGCAGTGAGTTCTTGATGCTGCAGTGAGTTCTTGATGCTCCAGTGAGTTCTTGATGCTGCAGTGAGTTCTTGATGCTCCAGTGAGTTCTTGATGCTGCAGTGAGTTCTTGATGCTCCTGTGAGTTCTTGATGCTCCAGTGAGTTCTTGATGCTCCAGTGAGTTCTTGATGTTGCAGTGAGTTCTTGATGCTCCAGTGAGTTCTTGATGTTGCAGTGAGTTCTTGATGCTACAGTGAGTTCTTGATGCTCCAGTGAGTTCTTGATGCTCCAGTGAGTTCTTGATGTTGCAGTGAGTTCTTGATGCTCCAGTGATTTCTTGATGCTGCAGTGAGTTCTTGATGCTCCAGTGAGTTCTTGATGCTCCAGTAAGTTCTTGATGCTGCAGTGAGTTCTTGATGCTCCAGTGAGTTCTTGATGATCCAGTGAGTTCTTGATGCTCCAGTGAGTTCTTGATGCTGCAGTGAGTTCTTGATGCTCCAGTGAGTTCTTGATGTTGCAGTGAGTTTTTGATGCTGCAGTGAGTTCTTGATGCTCCAGTGAGTTCTTGATGTTGCAGTGAGTTCTTGATGTTGCAGTGAGTTCTTGATGCTGCAGTGAGTTCTTGATGCTCCAGTGAGTTCTTGATGTTGCAGTGAGTTCTTGATGTTGCAGTGAGTTCTTGATGCTGCAGTGAGTTCTTGATGTTGCAGTGAGTTCTTGATGCTGCAGTGAGTTCTTGATGCTGCAGTGAGTTCTTGATGCTCCAGTGAGTTCTTGATGCTCCAGTGAGTTCTTGATGCTGCAGTAAGTTCTTGATGCTGCAGTGAGTTCTTGATGCTCCAGTGAGTTCTTGATGCTCCAGTGAGTTCTTGATGCTCCAGTGAGTTCTTGATGCTGCAGTGAGTTCTTGATGCTCCAGTGAGTTCTTGATGCTCCAGTGAGTTCTTGATGTTCCAGTGAGGTCTTGATGCTGCAGTGAGTTCTTGATGCTACAGTGAGTTCTTGATGCTACAGCGAGTTCTTGATGCTACAGTGAGTTCTTGATGCTCCAGTGAGTTCTTGATGCTGCAGTGAGTTCTTGATGCTCCAGTGAGTTCTTGATGCTGTAGTAAGTTCTTGATGCTGCAGTGAGTTCTTGATGCTCCAGTGAGTTCTTGATGCTCCAGTGAGTTCTTGATGCTCCAGTGAGGTCTTGATGCTGCAGTGAGTTCTTGATGCTCCAGTGAGTTCTTGATGCTCCAGTGAGTTCTTGATGCTGCAGTGAGTTCTTGATGTTGCAGTGAGTTCTTGATGCTCCAGTGAGTTCTTGATGCTCCAGTGAGTTCTTGATGCTGCAGTGAGTTCTTGATGCTGCAGTGAGTTCTTGATGCTCCAGTGAGTTCTTGATGCTGCAGTGAGTTCTTGAAGCTGCAGTGAGTTCTTGATGCTCCAGTGAGTTCTTGATGCTGCAGTAAGTTCTTGATCAGTGAGTTCTTGATGCTGCAGTGAGTTCTTGATGCTGCAGTGAGTTCTTGATGCTGCAGTGAGTTCTTGATGCTCCAGTGAGTTCTTGATGTTGCAGTGAGTTCTTGATGCTCCAGTGAGTTCTTGATGCTGCAGTGAGTTCTTGATGCTCCAGTGAGTTCTTGATGCTCCAGTGAGTTCTTGATGCTCCAGTGAGTTCTTGATGCTCCAGTGAGTTCTTGATGCTCCAGTGAGTTCTTGATGCTCCAGTGAGTTCTTGATGCTGCAGTGAGTTCTTGATGCTCCAGTGAGTTCTTGATGCTCCAGTGAGTTCTTGATGCTCCAGTGAGGTCTTGATGCTGCAGTGAGTTCTTGATGCTACAGTGAGTTCTTGATGCTACAGCGAGTTCTTGATGCTACAGTGAGTTCTTGATGCTCCAGTGAGTTCTTGATGCTCCAGTGAGTTCTTGATGCTCCAGTGAGTTCTTGATGCTGCAGTGAGTTCTTGATGCTGCAGTGAGTTCTTGATGCTCCAGTAAGTTCTTGATGCTCCAGTAAGTTCTTGATGCTGCAGTGAGTTCTTGATGCTCCAGTGAGTTCTTGATGCTCCAGTGAGTTCTTGATGCTGTAGTCAGTTCTTGATGCTCCAGTGAGTTCTTGATGCTGCAGTGAGTTCTTGATGCTGCAGTGAGTTCTTGATGCTCCAGTGAGTTCTTGATGCTGCAGTGAGTTCTTGATGCTCCAGTGAGTTCTTGATGCTCCAGTGAGTTCTTGATGCTCCAGTGAGTTCTTGATGCTCCAGTGAGTTCTTGATGCTGCAGTGAGTTCTTGATGTTGCAGTGAGTTCTTGATGCTCCAGTGAGTTCTTGATGCTGCAGTGAGTTCTTGATGCTCCAGTGAGTTCTTGATGCTGCAGTGAGTTCTTGATGCTCCAGTGAGTTCTTGATGCTCCAGTGAGTTCTTGATGCTGTAGTGAGTTCTTGATGCTCCAGTAAGTTCTTGATGCTGCAGTGAGTTCTTGATGCTCCAGTGAGTTCTTGATGCTCCAGTGAGTTCTTGATGCTCCAGTGAGTTCTTGATGCTGCAGTGAGTTCTTGATGCTGCAGTGAGTTCTTGATGCTGCAGTGAGTTCTTGATGCTCCAGTGAGTTCTTGATGCTCCAGTGAGTTCTTGATGCTGCAGTGAGTTCTTGATGCTGCAGTGTGTTCTTGATGCTACAGTGAGTTCTTGATGCTCCAGTAAGTTCTTGATGCTGCAGTAAGTTCTTGATGCTGCAGTGAGTTCTTGATGATCCAGTGAGTTCTTGATGCTCCAGTAAGTTCTTGATGCTGCAGTGAGTTCTTGATGCTCCAGTGAGTTCTTGATGCTACAGTGAGTTCTTGATGCTGCAGTGAGTTCTTAATGCTCCAGTGAGTTCTTGATGCTCCAGTGAGTTCTTGATGCCGCAGTGAGTTCTTGATGCTGCAGTGAGTTCTTGATGTTGCAGTGAGTTCTTGATGTTGCAGTGAGTTCTTGATGCTGCAGTGAGTTCTTGATGCTCCAGTGAGTTCTTGATGCTGCAGTGAGTTCTTGATGCTGCAGTGAGTTCTTGATGCTGCAGTGAGTTCTTGATGCTCCAGTGAGTTCTTGATGCTGCAGTGAGTTCTTGATGCTGCAGTGAGTTCTTGATGCTGCAGTGAGTTCTTGATGCTGCAGTAAGTTCTTGATGCTCCAGTGAGTTCTTGATGCTGCAGTGAGTTCTTGATGCTGCAGTAAGTTCTTGATGCTCCAGTGAGTTCTTGATGCTGCAGTAAGTTCTTGATGCTCCAGTGAGTTCTTGATGCTACAGTGAGTTCTTGATGAAATTGATCCAGTGAGTTCTTGATGCTACAGTGAGTTCTTGATGCTGCAGTAAGTTCTTGATGCTGCAGTAAGTTCTTGATGCTACAGTGCGTTCTTGATGCTCCAGTAAGTTCTTGATGCTACAGTGAGTTCTTGATGAAATTGATCCAGTGAGTTCTTGATGTTGCAGTGAGTTCTTGATGCTCCAGTGAGTTCTTGATGCTGCAGTGAGTTCTTGATGCTGCAGTGAGTTCTTGATGCTGCAGTGAGTTCTTGATGCTCCAGTAAGTTCTTGATGCTCCCGTGAGTTCTTGATGCTGCAGTGAGTTCTTGATGCTGCAGTGAGTTCATGATGCTGCAGTGAGTTCTTGATGCTGCAGTGAGTTCTTGATGCTGCAGTGAGTTCTTGATGCTGCAGTGAGTTCTTGATGCTGCAGTGAGTTCTTGATGCTCCAGTGAGTTCTTGATGCTCCAGTGAGTTCTTGATGCTGCAGTGAGTTCTTGATGCTGCAGTGAGTTCTTGATGCTGCAGTGAGTTCTTGATGCTCCAGTGAGTTCTTGATGCTCCAGTGAGTTCTTGATGCTGCAGTGAGTTCTTGATGCTCCAGTGAATTCATGATGCTGAAGTGAGTTTATGATGCTCAACTGTCAATCTGGATTTCTTCATTGTTGGTAAAATTTCGAGTGCTACCAATCTTCGAAGATTAAAACCACAAAAAGAAGAAGGGGAAAAAAGCTTAGATCGTGTCATTAGCTATTGCTCAGGCTAAAAAACCCAGTTGGTGCAGAGAAGAGAGCTACAACTTGGAGACATATCAAGTTCATAGAAGTCCACGTAGCTTTCGGTACATCTCTCAGCATGATGCTCATTGCCTTGCTGCTACTGCATAGCGATGTCTTTGGTTACCACACTTGCTTGTTACAATCCAATCCTTCTCTAACTTCTGCTCCCCATACAGCCAGGGCTGTGAACTGGGCAGACTCTTACATACATAGCATGGCCTCTCGATTATCTTCCATACCTTTCCCTCTGGTTTCTATTTGGAAAGACGGTCGATTATCCTCGCACAGTTGGCCATAAAAAAATAAATATTCTGAAACATCACAATCTTCAAAAATTTAATGGCACGAAGTATTTTCATGCTAATTATTTCAAGCATGAAGTCCTCTGGTTTGCAGTGCATTTGACACTCTACATGTCATACAGTATATATAGTTGTCCTTGAGCTATGCACTGAAAATTTACTGTTGAGCTGAAAAATTGTCTCCGGCCTCCTTGTGCTGTATTCTGCTCAATATTGACTCCAGAGATGGCTTGGGAAATTTGGAAGTGGTTAAACCTGAATGTGGATGTGGCATGGGTGTGGCTTTACATTAATTATTGCATGCACAATTGCCACGTAATATTATTTCACTGCAGAATCAAATTAAAATACTCGTCTACGTCCACCCCTTAGCTACTGAGTCATTGGCTATATCAAATTATTTCCTCCATTATGTGTGTCTTCTGAGCTTCCTAGCAGCGCATAATATTTGAGGGTATGAAGGTTGGATTAGCCCTGTTTGGATTGGCCAGTTTGCACTGTCCTTCATATGTAACTATCCAATGAAATGCTGTGAATGTCTGAACAAAATGTATTAAATTTGACCGCATGCTCTCTCTCCATCCATCCACGACTGTGAGAGTAAAGGAGTGCGTGTACAGCTAATGAGAGAGGGAAAGCGAGAGAGAGAGAGAGAGTGAGGAAGACAGGAGGGGAGTGAGACTGGTCCGCATGCATATTTGATGCAAAGTATTTTTTAATCTCTCCAGGGACACGTTGACTTCAGCTATGAAGTCTCTCGCTCGTTGGCTGCCTGTCAAGGTGTACTTCTCTTAGTGGACGCCCAACAGGTTTGTTAATAGACTTGACCATTGCAAGACCTACACCTCTGTCCCTTTAGCCATGCTTACATGGGTAATTTCTTGCCCATTCAGGGTTGGTTATAAATCACCAGGTGAGTGGATACACGATAAGATTATTCTTTAATCCCTGAGGTTTGAATCCGGTTTAAATGTCCCCAGTGAACATGGCTTTTATGGAGCAAGTATTTCACTCTACCCTTCATCTAATGCTCCACCCCTTACTCTCGCGAGCCGTACTTATTTTCGCAGGAGAGGGAAGGTCATATGAAGGGACAAGGGTTAATTAACAGCTTGTTAACTCTGGGAAAACTCGATGGGTTTGACGAAGGAAAGGAAAGAATGCAAATTTCACAATAATATTTAATTAAATGTGGGGAATATGTATGTGCTCCCACACCCTAGAGCCAAATCTTGAATGGCAGTGACCATGGAGCCAAGAATTTTTTTCCTTCTTTCTAAATGCCCCCTCAGTTTATTCTAGTGTCGCTTGGGGAGGGGGCTAGGAGCATAGTCCCACAAGGCATTAATATTCGCAGGGAATTGCAGGAATATGCATGTGTATGTAGCAAGGTTATCGTGAGACTCCACCTAAAGATTCACGATTCTGCAAATTATCATTGGGTCAAGTTCCATCTACTGACAAGTGCCGTCAGCTGGCACTCTAGTGCTGATCATTCTTTATCAATCTTGGCTCTTTTCACCTCATGTCAAACCTTACCTCTTCTTTTTGCTATGAATTTTTTCCTCCATTAAAAAAAAAAGAAGTTATTCATTTTTTAAAAATAATTTTTTTAAAACCTGCATTGATTTGCTACTAGAAGGGTTTCGTACAGAGGCAAGGACTCCCTGAGATTCCCCCCACCCACCCCAGAAATTTCTTGTAATGTGCCTAACACCAGCTATTCTACGATATTCTTGCTGTGTGATATGGAGCGCACAGAACTGCATGGTCTTTGCAGTGCTCCATTTTCAATAAGGGATGGATATATTATTTTTAGGATGGTGGAGGATGAGTAGGTGGGGAGGGGGAGAGGGGTGGGAGGTGGGAAAGGTGCCTTGGGGGAAGTTGGAAAGTGGAAAGGGTTTGTGGGCGTGCGTAGGAGGAGGTTTGGAGGTTGTTGTGGAAGTTATGCAGAGTTGGTGGGGATAGGGATGTGGGGGCCGAGTGTGCGACAGAGGGAGGGGATTGTGGGAGGGAGGAGGAGGAGGGTAGGGCTAAGTGAAGGGTGAAGGAGGAGGGTGGGAGGGTGTTGTGGAGGTAAGCTGAGCGTCTTGTGCGGTTGAGAGGATGCTGAGTGGTTGATACATGTGTAGCTAACATAAGTGTATACATTGGCTGGTGCTGACCTTGCAGGAGGTGTATAAGTGCATACATTGACTGGTGTAGTATCTGACCTTGCAGGAGGTGTATAAGTGCATACATTGACTGGTGTTGTATCTGACCTTGCAGGAGGTGTATAAGTGCATACATTGACTGGTGTTGTATCTGACCTTGCAGGAGGTGTATAAGTGCATACATTAGCTGGTGTTGTATCTGACCTTGCAGGAGGTGTATAAGTGCATACATTAGCTGGTGTTGTATCTGACCTTGCAGGAGGTGTATAAGTGCATACATTGACTGGTGTTGTATCTGACCTTGCAGGAGGTGTATAAGTGCATACATTAGCTGGTGTAGTATCTGACCTTGCAGGAGGTGTATAAGTGCATACATTAGCTGGTGTAGTATCTGACCTTGCAGGAGGTGTATAAGTGCATACATTAGCTGGTGTTGTATCTGACCTTGCAGGAGGTGTATAAGTGCATACATTAGCTGGTGTTGTATCTGACCTTGCAGGAGGTGTATAAGTGCATACATTAGCTGGTGTTGTATCTGACCTTGCAGGAGGTGTATAAGTGCATAATTAGCTGGTGTTGTATCTGACCTTGCAGGAGGTGTATAAGTGCATACATTGACTGGTGTTGTATCTGACCTTGCAGGAGGTGTATAAGTGCATACATTAGCTGGTGTTGTATCTGACCTTGCAGGAGGTGTATAAGTGCATACATTGACTGGTGTTGTATCTGACCTTGCAGGAGGTGTATAAGTGCATACATTGACTGGTGTTGTATCTGACCTTGCAGGAGGTGTATAAGTGCATTCATTAGCTGGTGTTGTATCTGACCTTGCAGGAGGTGTATAAGTGCATACATTGGCAGGTGTTGTATCTGACCTTGCAGGAGGTGTATAAGTGCATACATTGACTGGTGTTGTATCTGACCTTGCAGGAGGTGTATAAGTTCATACATTAGCAGGTGTTGTATCTGACCTTGCAGGAGGTGTATAAGTGCATACATTAGCTGGTGTTGTATCTGACCTTGCAGGAGGTGTATAAGTGCATACATTGACTGGTGTAGTATCTGACCTTGCAGGAGGTGTATAAGTTCATACATTAGCAGGTGTTGTATCTGACCTTGCAGGAGGTGTATAAGTGCATACATTGACTGGTGTAGTATCTGACCTTGCAGGAGGTGTATAAGTGCATACATTAGCAGGTGTTGTATCTGACCTTGCAGGAGGTGTATAAGTGCATACATTGGCAGGTGTTGTATCTGACCTTGCAGGAGGTGTATAAGTGCATACATTGACTGGTGTTGTATCTGACCTTGCAGGAGGTGTATAAGTGCATACATTGGCAGGTGTTGTATCTGACCTTGCAGGAGGTGTATAAGTTCATACATTAGCTGGTGTTGTATCTGACCTTGCAGGAGGTGTATAAGTGCATACATTGACTGGTGTTGTATCTGACCTTGCAGGAGGTGTATAAGTTCATACATTAGCAGGTGTTGTATCTGACTTTGTAGGGGGTGCAAGCTCAGACAGTAGCCAACTTCCTGCTGGCCTTTGAACGTGGACTGACCATAATTCCTATCATCAACAAGGCAAGGCTCCTGTATGTGGCATAGACACACACACACACACACACACACACACACACACATGCACACACACACACACACACACACACAGTATATTCACGAGTATACATGTACACACAGTAAGAATCATTCCAAACACTCAAAGTTATATACTCTATATACTCTAAATACCATACTCTATATATGATATACTGTATGTATTATATACTCAATATATTATATACAGTATATTATATACTTTATGTACATGTATGTATGAAATATACATGTATATATTATACTGTGTATGCATGTATATATAATATATGTATATACAAAATACTGTATATACATTTATAATAATACGTTTATAAAATATATGCATGATATACTGTATAATATGCATATATGATATAATATAATATATACATATATATATATAATATGTACATGTATATACTGTATATACATACACAGTTATATAGAGTATATAATATATACTGTATAATATGTACAGTATAATACTGCTGTATGCACATTCATTTATATAACATACATATATTATGATGTCATTGCTTGTCAAGCCACTTAGCAGTGCAGCCTGGCATAATTGGTTGTCATGGCTGTTAAGTGTTTGAAGTGCTTTTGTTCTCACCACCAGACAAGCTGTGCATGCGTAGTATACTGACCAGATACGGACCAGGGGGTAGGATGCAGGATATCAACCTCGTAGTTATTAGCCAATCAGGTCATGAGAAATAGCTTGATGGTATGAGAGAGACGCAGATACGGCCCATCATTTCCAGCTTAGCAAGCCCGTTTTGTGGTAGCATGCCTCCACAGCTAGAGCAAGCTGATGAACTGAGAAGATGAAAGAATGACACTCCATCATCCTTTCCTGTCAGCTGTGTATTAACAATGGAGCCCATTATCACTTGCTTGTCAGTTTTCTCTCCTCGATCTTGGAAGAGTCTGCTGCTCTAGCTTTCTCATCGCTATGGCAACCATTCCTTGTTGACATAAAGCCCGCATTATGCAATGTGCAGACCCGTTAGAGGTGAAGGTACAGGCACAGATGATACAGAGATACCCAGAGACGAGCATACATATGTACGCAGGAACGCCACATGTGCGACCCCACTGAGAGCTGGCTTCGTTCAGCCACAAGCACTACCATCTCTCTGTGTATGGTTGTCTGTGTATATGACCACTCTATGCATGGCAGAACGCAACGTCAGATTCGGACGAAACTTCACCTACAGAACCAGATGAATGCCCGGATGGGTTTTGTGAATTTTTAAAAATGAATGCATAACCTCCCCCTTTTTCCAAGCCCACCATCGCTAAGAATGGTGCGGCACTTGAGCATCATCGGCCATTTTGTTTAGGGCTGTACCTGCCTATGGTTTTGTCACGTTCCCGATGATTACGCTGCATGGATCTGTGACCAATGAACTAGGCTAGCTGTATGTTATAAGCAAGAAATTATTGAGGCTGCCTCTGTTCCTACTCTGTTAGTACATCACTTTAGTTGGAAATGATGGTTTTGAGCAAGTTGTCTTGGAGCTCCCGGGCAACTCTGTGGGATCTCTGCTAGTATACATGTATGTGTATAATTATATATATATACACTGCACTGCTAAGCAGGAGGGGTGTGGTGATGTACATGTGTATAGGATTTGGTGGAAAATGGTTTGGATTGGGGATGGTGGTAAACGTTCGTAGCAGTATTACTACAATAGGATGCAAAATATAATAATAATAATAATAATAATAATAATAATAATAATAATAATAATAGTAGTAGTAGTAGTAGTAGTAGTGGTGGTGGTGATGATGATGATGATAATAATAATAATAATAATAATAATTATTATTATTATTATTATTATTATTATTATTATTATTATTATTATTATTATTATTATTATTATTATTATTATTATTATTATTATTATTATTATTAACTGATATCTGCATATTAATGTGGTCTCCATATTAAACCTTAAAGCTTGTCAATGCTGCCACAGTGTGGACATTGGCCCAAGGAGAAGTCTGCCTTGCTAGGACTTTCACTTGTGCTTCTTCTCGCTAGTCTCTGCCTTTCTCTGTTCTGCTTTCTCCATCTGCTCTCTCCAGACATTTTTTTCCTTGTCTGCTAATGCTGGGCTTCTCTCTTGTTTTTACATTTTCATCTAATCAGCTCTTCTCCACCTCTGTCTCTCACGCTTGAGGCATTTCGCAGGTTAAAGGCAATTGCTATGTGTTGCACTGGGCATGCTCAGAAGCGTGACACACACAAGGATACACACACAAAGATAAGTAAGTGTATTATTATATAGTTTATTATTATTTTTTAAAAAATAAAAAAAATTTAAAATTATTGTCGTTGTTGTTGTTAGTATTACTATTATTGTTATTGTTGTCGTTGTTATTATTGTTATAAGTGTTTATAACACAACTTTCAATTTAAAATTTATTAGGCAACATTTCAGCTACCCTTCATTGAAGACTAGGTGTCTGGCCTGGACATAGATTAACAAAAAATTCTAAAATTGATATCGATAAAGTTGTTTGCATAAGTCAACAGAGAATTCTTTGAGAATAATAATTGTTCTTGGCGTTAGTATACTACTAATAAAAACATTAAATACTACTGCTACTACTACTACTACTATTATTATTAAGAGTAGTAGTAGTAGCAGTATTAATATTGGCTTTGGCTGGTGACAATGTTTGGTGGAATACTGATCCAGCACTGGAAATTTAATAATCCATGAAAAAAATTAAGATTTTCAACAAGTCCACTACACCAGGTTCATCCCAAAGAGCTGTGCTTGAATCGAAGTACAAATGTCACAGCTTTTTTGCCTAGAGCTGTTGTCAACCTGCCTCAACCCAGTGAGGTGTTGGGCCAGTGTGTGTCCCCATGGAGCTATTGTCAACCTACTTCAACCTGCCTAAACCAAGTGAGGTGCTGGTCCAGTGTGTGGCTCCATATAGCTGTTGTCAACCTATTTCAACCTGCCTCAACCCAGTGTGGTGTTGGTCCAGTGTGTGTCCCCATAGAGCTATTGTCAACCTACTTCAACCTGCCCCAACCCAGTGTGGTGTTGGTCCAGTGTGTGTCCCCATAGAGCTATTGTCAACCTACTTCAACCTGCCCCAACCCAGTGTGGTGTTGGTCCAGTGTGTGTCCCCATGGAGCTACTGTCAACCTACTTCAACCTGCCTCAACCCAGTGTGGTGTTGGTCCAGTGTGTGTCCCCATAGAGCTATTGTCAACCTACTTCAACCTGCCTCAACCCAGTGTGGTGTTGGTCCAGTGTGTGTCCCCATAGAGCTTGTATTGCCAACCTACATGTATGAACTTCAAATCACCTCTAAAACCATCCCGACAAGGAGGAGTGCATAGGCCCATCGGTGCTCCAAGGGACAATGGAGGGAGAGTCTGAGAGGGGGCAATCCACCTTTCAGTTCCCAGATGGCCGTATATGCATTTGCAGCTTTCTGAGCACAAATTTGGAGCAATTAAGGTCATCGGTAATGCTGCAAAAACTGAACTCTCTCGATCTTCGTTGTAAAATCGGCCACTCCCGCATCAATAGTTATCGCTTTCCCCATGACAACTGGCCTTTCTAGGCCCCCTCAACAGTCTCCTGTTCCCCCCCAGCCCCATCCTGGTGCCACCACTTCCTTAACACATTGTGCTGCTGGTCTAATATGTAAATGTTTTTCATGATCACTTCTAAATTCTGTGCAGTGCAGATTGATTTGGGATTGGCTGACATACCCATGGTCATTGAGCAAATGAAGAACGCATTTGGTTTCGACGAACACGAAATCATGAAGGTAATGGGTACAGGGTTGCTAATTCACAAGTGCAAGGTCAAAGTTTAAAATAGCTGACTAAATGATGTCATGTGTAGACTAGTTCTCTTTTTGTCCTTGGCTGACATAAATACAATTATTTATTAATTTAATAATCAGTAATTAATTAGAATTATGTTTTGTGAGTGACAATAGAAATCAAATGGCATTTAGAATATGCAACATTATTTCCCTGCAAGCTGACAGATTAGTCGGATAAACCACTTCCTATGCCCTCCACACTGTGTCTTCTGGTATTGGATTTAGCCAGCTACAATAAGCTTCACTATACTGGTCATAGAGATTGTTGCGTTATCTGACATAGTCGTTGCCATTGTACGAATCATGGAGTTCAACTATTCCCATGCACACGACAGCCTCTAACGATGCATGGAAAGGAGAAAGAAATGTCAGCAGCAATGGCCGCCTCTCTGATCGCAGGAGGCTACAATGGAAGGTGGTCGTTAGTTACAAGTGACGCGGTCGAGCGCAGAAATTTGTGGACCATGCCACATGATTGAATGCAACTGGTGCAGTTTACCTAATGGGTTGCTATGGGCACACAGATACAGGGTTTCATTTAGGGGGGCAGGGCTCCCCTTGGAACTTTTTTGTCCCCCCTTGGAAATTGTATTATTAAAATTCATTAGAAACTTTGTCACATCTTTAACCATCATGCTTCCCCCCCCCCCCCCCCATAAAATTCAGATTCCTCCAGTTAACCCCCCCCCCCCCCCGACAATTTTCTAAATGAAACCCTGAGATAGCTTGTGTGGCAACTGTTGGAATAAGGTAACTATGTACATCTCTCTCCTCTTCTAATAATGGTCGACACCCCTCCTCCCTTCCCTCCCGTTGTTCTAGATATCAGCCAAACATGGTACTGCAGTGCAAGATATATTTCCTTCGGTGATCCAAAGGCTGCCAAGGTACATGCAAGGTTAAAAGGTCAAGTGAGCGAATGTTGTTGCCATTGGTGAGGAGAGTATGTATGTATAGTGTTGTTAGTTCTGCTGCTTGATATTTCATTTCTACAAGTGATATACTACAAAGTTGCCCCCTGGCTGTGCATGGGCTGTGCATGGGCTGTGCATGGTGAACTAATAGTGTTTTACAGATACAATGTACTTTGCATGTGTGTTTGTGTGCATGCATGCGTGACCACAAAGTATTAGTGCCTCTTCCTCGCCAGTAAAGAGGCCTGGGGAGTTATTATGGGCGGGGTTTACAGTCTCCCAAGTGCCTGTAAAGATGCCTTCGGACTGCTGCAGCTCTGAAGAGAACTTGCGCTAATTTATAGGAAATTATAGCTCTGCCAACTTCTGTATGTGTGGTCATGAACCCACCCCCATTTTTTTTTTAATTGTTAAATTATTGAATTATGGTAATGTAAGGTTTTGTACGACATTATTATTAGATGGTATGTATATATATATGTTCCATCCAATCTATGAATCTGCCCAATCTATAGATTGTGCTGCACAATCTATAGATTGGGCAGATTCATAGATTGGATGGAACATATATACTGCACTAGAAGAAGTGCCAGCACCTAAAACTCAAGGAAGGAATATTGCAGTGCCCTTCTCAACAAAGGTCACTGTAATGGCCTCTATGTTGATCAAAACCGATATATTTCAGAAGACTTAGAAGCAACCATTGGAAGTAACTACAGTAGGTGTATTTTTCTAGTAGAGTAGGTTAGAGTGATTCCCACTAGCAAGCTGCGTACATTACGCGAGCTTGACGTAGCTAGTGTAGTTCATTAGTAATGTCGCCATCTTGTATAATTTGTGAGGTATTTCAGGGAATGTGAAAAGTGCATCGTGTCTGGCAGTTCATGACCCTAAACAAAATGTCTGACGATCGCAAGTGCCTTGCCATTTTGGCAATATTAGACTCGGACTCAAATCTTTTTTAAATTTTAAATTTTTTAATTCTAACCTAAAACCATCTCTTTGTCATGCCGACAGTTTGTGGGTGTGTTCCTGGGAGTTTTTGAGTGTACAGAGGCACAAATGGAGAGACGTGCAAGATTTATTATTGTATTTGAATTTGTTGTTGTTGTTGTTATTATTATTGCCACTCGGCTGCTATAATTTTCTCTGTAGTTATTCAGCTTTCATTTGAATGTGTAAAATTCCACACTAGTCCGACCAGTGACTCTGGCAAGCCTCTCAAGATGCTGCTGTTTGACAGCTGGTATGACCAGTACCGAGGAGTGATCTGTGTTGTGGCCATCACTGATGGGACAATAAAGAAAGGTCAGGGTTCAATACTTCTGCCAAGGCATCTGCTAGTTATTGCTTCCACACGAGTGCTCTCTCCCTCACTGCTCTCCCTCACTGCTCTCCCTCACTGCTCTCCCTCACTGCTCTCCCTCACTGCTCTCCCTCACTGCTCTCCCTCACTGCTCTCCCTCACTGCTCTCCCTCACTGCTCTCCCTCACTGCTCTCCCTCACTGCTCTCCCTCACTGCTCTCCCTCACTGCTCTCCCTCACTTCTCTCTCTCACTGCTCTCCCTCACTTCTCTCCCTCACTTCTCTCTCACTGTTGCTGTCGTCAAAAATTGGTGCGAGGGAAAGTTCGTGTTTAGGTTTGTCAAACTTTAGCCAACATACATCATTAGCATATTTCCACTTTTTTCACGAGTATACATTGGACAGCTATACTAAACTTGGACAGCTATACTAAACTTGGACAGCTATACTAAACTTGGACAGCTATACTAAACTTGGACAGCTATACTAAGCTTGGACAGCTATACTAAACTTGGACAGCTATACTAAACTTGGACAGCTATACTAAACTTGGACAGCAATACTAAACTTGGACAGCTATACTAAACTTGGACAGCTATACTAAACTTGGACAGCTATACTAAACTTGGACAGCTATACTAAACTTGGACAGCTATACTAAACTTGGACAGCTATACTAAACTTGGACAGCAATACTAAACTTGGACAGCTATACTAAACTTGGACAGCTATACTAAACTTGGACAGCTATACTAAACTTGGACAGCAATACTAAACTTGGACAGCAATACTAAACTTGGACAGCTATACTAAACTTGGACAGCTATACTAAACTTGGACAGCTATACTAAACTTGGACAGCAATACTAAACTTGGACAGCTATACTAAACTTGGACAGCTATACTAAACTTGGACAGCTATACTAAACTTGGACAGCTATACTAAACTTGGACAGCAATACTAAACTTGGACAGCTATACTAAACTTGGACAGCTATACTAAACTTGGACAGCTATACTAAACTTGGACAGCTATACTAAACTTGGACAGCTATACTAAACTTGGACAGCTATACTAAACTTGGACAGCTATACTAAACTTGGACAGCTATACTAAACTTGGACAGCTGTACTAAACTTGGACAGCAATACTAAACTTGGACAGCTATACTAAACTTGGACAGCTGTACTAAACTTGGACAGCTGTACTAAACTTGGACAGCTGTACTAAACTTGGACAGCTATACTAAACTTGGACAGCTATACTAAACTTGGACAGCTATACTAAACTTGGACAGCTATACCAAACTTGGACAGCTATACCAAACTTGGACAGCTATACCAAACTTGGACAGCTATACCAAACTTGGACAGCTATACCAAACTTGGACAGCTATACCAAACTTGGACAGCTATACCAAACTTGGACAGCAATACCAAACTTGGACAGCTATACCAAACTTGGACAGCTATACCAAACTTGGACAGCTATACCAAACTTGGACAGCTATACCAAACTTGGACAGCAATACTAAACTTGGACAGCAATACTAAACTTGGACAGCTATACTAAACTTGGACAGCTATACTAAACTTGGACAGCTATACTAAACTTGGACAGCTATACTAAACTTGGACAGCTATACTAAACTTGGACAGCTATACTAAACTTGGACAGCTATACTAAACTTGGACAGCCATACTAAACTTGGACAGCCATACTAAACTTGGACAGCCATACTAAACTTGGACAGCAATACTAAACTTGGACAGCTATACTAAACTTGGACAGCTATACTAAACTTGGACAGCTATACTAAACTTGGACAGCTATACTAAACTTGGACAGCAATACTAAACTTGGACAGCTATACTAAACTTGGACAGCTATACTAAACTTGGACAGCTATACTAAACTTGGACAGCTATACTAAACTTGGACAGCTATACTAAACTTGGACAGCTATACTAAACTTGGACAGCTATACTAAACTTGGACAGCTATACTAAACTTGGACAGCTGTACTAAACTTGGACAGCTATACTAAACTTGGACAGCAGTACTAAACTTGGACAGCTATACTAAACTTGGACAGCTATACTAAACTTGGACAGCAATACTAAACTTGGACAGCTATACTAAACTTGGACAGCTATACTAAACTTGGACAGCTATACTAAACTTGGACAGCTGTACTAAACTTGGACAGCTATACTAAACTTGGACAGCTATACTAAACTTGGACAGCTATACTAAACTTGGACAGCTATACTAAACTTGGACAGCTATACTAAACTTGGACAGCTATACTAAACTTGGACAGCAATACTAAACTTGGACAGCTGTACTAAACTTGGACAGCTATACTAAACTTGGACAGCTATACTAAACTTGGACAGCTATACTAAACTTGGACAGCTATACTAAACTTGGACAGCTATACTAAACTTGGACAGCTGTACTAAACTTGGACAGCAATACTAAACTTGGACAGCAATACTAAACTTGGACAGCTATACTAAACTTGGACAGCTATACTAAACTTGGACAGCTATACTAAACTTGGACAGCAATACTAGACTTGGACAGCAATACTAAACTTGGACAGCAATACTAAACTTGGACAGCTATACTAAACTTGGACAGCTGTACTAAACTTGGACAGCTGTACTAAACTTGGACAGCTGTACTAAACTTGGACAGCTATACTAAACTTGGACAGCTATACTAAACTTGGACAGCTATACTAAACTTGGACAGCTATACTAAACTTGGACAGCTATACTAAACTTGGACAGCTATACTAAACTTGGACAGCTGTACTAAACTTGGACAGCTATACTAAACTTGGACTTCTATACTAAACTTGGACAGCAATACTAAACTTGGACAGCTATACTAAACTTGGACAGCTATACTAAACTTGGACAGCTATACTAAACTTGGACAGCTATACTAAACTTGGACAGCTATACTAAACTTGGACAGCTATACTAAACTTGGACAGCTATACTAAACTTGGACAGCAATACTAAACTTGGACAGCTATACTAAACTTGGACAGCTATACTAAACTTGGACAGCTATACTAAACTTGGACAGCAATACTAAACTTGGACAGCTATACTAAACTTGGACAGCTATACTAAACTTGGACAGCTATACTAAACTTGGACAGCTATACTAAACTTGGATAGCTATACTAAACTTGGACAGCTATACTAAACTTGGACAGCAATACTAAACTTGGACAGCTATACTAAACTTGGACAGCTATACTAAACTTGGACAGCTATACTAAACTTGGACAGCTATACTAAACTTGGACAGCTATACTAAACTTGGACAGCTATACTAAACTTGGACAGCAATACTAAACTTGGACAGCTATACTAAACTTGGACAGCTATACTAAACTTGGACAGCTATACTAAACTTGGACAGCTATACTAAACTTGGACAGCTATACTAAACTTGGACAGCTATACTAAACTTGGACAGCAATACTAAACTTGGACAGCAATACTAAACTTGGACAGCTGTACTAAACTTGGACAGCTATACTAAACTTGGACAGCAATACTAAACTTGGACAGCTATACTAAACTTGGACAGCAATACTAAACTTGGACAGCTGTACTAAACTTGGACAGCTATACTAAACTTGGACAGCTATACTAAACTTGGACAGCTATACTAAACTTGGACAGCTATACTAAACTTGGACAGCTATACTAAACTTGGACAGCTATACTAAACTTGGACAGCTATACTAAACTTGGACAGCAATACTAAACTTGGACAGCTATACTAAACTTGGACAGCTATACTAAACTTGGACAGCTATACTAAACTTGGACAGCAATACTAAACTTGGACAGCTATACTAAACTTGGACAGCTATACTAAACTTGGACAGCTATACTAAACTTGGACAGCTATACTAAACTTGGACAGCTATACTAAACTTGGACAACAGCTGTACTAAACTTGGACAGCTATACTAAACTTGGACAACAGCTGTACTAAACTTGGACAGCAATACTAAACTTGGACAGCAATACTAAACTTGGACAGCTATACTAAACTTGGACAGCTATACTAAACTTGGACAGCTATACTAAACTTGGACAGCAATACTAAACTTGGACAGCTATACTAAACTTGGACAGCTATACTAAACTTGGACAGCTATACTAAACTTGGACAGCTATACTAAACTTGGACAGCTATACTAAACTTGGACAACAGCTGTACTAAACTTGGACAGCTATACTAAACTTGGACAACAGCTGTACTAAACTTGGACAGCAATACTAAACTTGGACAGCAATACTAAACTTGGACAGCTATACTAAACCATGTGCCCAGTTTCAGCTCATATGGTGAGCTTCAGCTGACCTCATCAAAAGCACCGTAGACTCTTCTTTTAATCAGCTTATGCTTCTTGCCGACATATATTAACCCCAAGGCCGAAGCATTTGTTGACGGAAGAAAAATATATGTTACTTTTCATGGCTAGCTCACCATCTCCTCTGTAGTCCCCCCTGTCATTATGGAAATTTGAAGGATTTGTGAGAAAATTGAGAAAAATATATGCTGGGTGTGTGTGTGGGGGTGTGTGGGTCTGTGTGTGTGTGGGGGGGGGGGGGGGGGGGGAGTGGTGATGGGAGGAGAGAGTGGTGGAGGAGAGAGTGGTGGTTAGGGGGTAGGTCGTGAGACACCTTGCAATAGATGTGGCACATAAAGTTGAACGATACTCATCAACAGAACACAAACATTTTTGTCTACTATTCTGTGCCACTGTTGAAATATATGTCCAGTATATACTGTTATATATATACAGTATAATAATTATACTAAGTATATATATATACTGTATATCAGTATATACAATTATATATCTATCTATATATATCAGTATATACAATTATATATCTATCTATTATATACAATTATATATCAATCTATATATATATATCAGTATATACAAATCTATCTATCTATATATACTATTATATATATATCCATATATCAGTATATACAATTATATATCTATCTATCTATATATATCAGTATATACAATTATATATATATATATATATATATATATATCAATCTATATATATATATATATCAGTATGTACAATGATATATCTATCTATATATATATACATGTATATCAGTATATACAATTATATATATATATCAGTATATATAAAGTATATACTTAAATGTATCAGCATATAAAAAGTATATAATTATATATATATATATCGGTATATATCGAGCCAGGTGTGGCAAGTTAAAAAGTATTTCTCGAGCAAGTGTGCATAATTCCATGAGCCGAAAGCAAATGAAAATAATCTTGTGATTGAACTGACTGACTTACTGACATATTCCCACAAGTCTGATGTATTGTATATCTCATATGCTCATGATAATCACTAGACCTTATAATGAGTTTATCGGTCCACCTTGGTGGGCAGTGAGTCCAGATGATAACATCTACTGTGCACATATTCTAGGGCTAGGGTCATTCTAGGGCTGGGGATATTCTAGGGCTAGAGATATTCTAGGGCTAGGGATATTCTAGGGCTAGGGGTATTCCAGGGCTAGGTTATTCCAGGGCTAGGGTTATTCTAGGGCTAGGGGTATTCTAGGGCTGGGGATATTCTAGGGCTAGGGGTATTCTAGGGCTAGGGGTGTTCTAGGACTGGGGGTATTCTAGGGCTAGGGATATTCTAGGGCAAGGGGTATTCTAGGGCTAGGGGTATTCTAGGGCTGGGGATATTCTAGGGCTAGGGGTATTCTAGGACTAGGGGTATTCTCGGGATAGCGATATTTTAGGGCTAGGGGTATTCTAGGGCTAGGGTATTCTAGGGCTAGGTTATTCCAGGGCTAGAGTTATTCTAGGGCTAGGGGTATTCTCGGGATAGCGATATTTTAGGGCTAGGGGTATTCTAGGGCGAGGGATATTCTAGGTTAGTGGTATTTAGGGCCAATCTGGCATGGTTCCACGTATCTAGGGATACAATTTTATCTTGTATGTATATCGCCAGTCACCCTGACTAGGAGAACAGGTTCTACCGGAGGGCTTCAGTTCTACAAATTCTGTCGTGGAGCCTCTGATTCTATAGGAGGGCCTCATATCCTTTCAGGCCATCAACCCTTATGTAGCACACCATGGTGACAGGTCCAGTACCCCCGGTCTTTGATGAACAGTTTTATTAAGTCGAACAAATAAACTGTAGGCTGGTTCAATGTGACTAATGAGGGTGTGTGGCCATGGAAGAGTTGGGGAGGGGCATGTATATAGTTAATTGCTGGTTGAATAAATGCCATGTATCGCTAGGGCAACGGGAGCCAGCTGCTTTTAAACAAGTTCTTAATGTTGTGAGGTACACCTCTTGTATAGATATAGTTGGCACCTCCAAACTATTTTTTTAACTGCTTATCACTGACCAAATAGCCCTAGCCCTAGCCCTAGCCAAAATCTAGCCCTAACTCTAGCCCTAGGTCTATCTGAAGCCTAGCCCTTGTACATACTGTATGTACCAACCCATTCATTTTTAAAGGACTCACTGAATGTAACTGCAATGGGTTAGCTCTGGAAAGTGATCGATCCAGCACCCAGTTCAACAGTTCCAGCCTCAAAGGCTCTGGAAAGTGACTGGTCCAGCACCTCTGTAGTTCCAGCCATGTAAACATCACAAGGGCCGCTGTGGATGATCTCATGCCATCCACAGGTCTCTATGGTTCAAAGTTGTTGCCACTCCCCCCTGCATGTGCTGTATGTACATACACATAATGCACACTGCAATACAAACCCACTGGCAGGAGTAGGTAAAGGGTCGTTAGAATCATAAGAGTTTATAAATCAGAGGTAGGCTGTGCGATTTCTAAAACTGATCCAGCTGCTACCTCCTGATACCTTTAAGCAGTGAATGCATTGTCAGAGTGTGGAGTGTGCTGGGGTCATCCTTAATGGCCCCAGTACGTGGAGGGAGGAGTGTTTTTGTGCATCTTGATCACATGTGATTGTCAGTGGCATCACTTCCCCACCTGGTCCAACCTGTCCTGCACTCTGTGTGCTGATGCTGGCAGTGCTTCTATGATGGTTATAATATTGTGGGTAGGATAAAAACCTTGCTAATTAACCAGAAAAGGAGCTATAGCATAATATAATCTATGTGCGAGCTACACTCTCCAGACTCTAAATATGAAAGAAATAGTGTGCATGTATCTTATGGGGGGGGGGGGACAGGTGTTTTGAAGTTAGTCTGCTTTTGTTTATGCTGTATGCATCTATTCTTATACCATTACGTTTATTATTATCGTATACTCTAGTTATAGGCTAGTATACTACAGGAAATATCTAGTAAACTACAGGAAGTGTCTAGTATACTACAGGAAGTGTCTAGTATATTACAGGAAGTGTCTAGTATACTACAGGAAATGTCTAGTATACTACAGGAAGTGTCTAATATACTACAGGAAGTGTCTAGTATACTACAGGAAGTGTTGTAATGAGAGTCATAAAGTAATAATCCCACAAACTCGAGCTAGTGGGTACTAGCATACCCTGCAAAATGTGTATACAGGAGACAAGCCACTGTGGAGCATGCTGGTGAGAGTGGAGTGCAACTCTCTGTTGGTACAGAGATGGAAGCTTGCAGTAAAGGCTGGTTGATTTTCCACGCACACTAGCAACGCATAAATTTTTTTTTTTTTGTAATTGTGGACGTCGAAATGCATTGCATGGTTTGAATAGAATCTAGTTCTATTTACTGATGCAATGTGATGCGATGTGACGTATTGTGAGCCAGCCATTTGGGTGATCGAGCAGCGGTTGACTCAAGTATAGGAATGAACGGAGCAGGAAACCTTCCGATTGCCAAACAGGCGCATTACAGTTGGCAAGGTCGGGACACTTGATTCATAGCAACGAATCTTAAAGTTTGGACCAAGCGTGTCATAGATTGTGTGGTGGTGTGCGATAGGTCCTTAACTCTTAGAACCCTAGCGGCCGGTTTTTCGGCCGCTATGTAGAGGCGTATTGTAGAGGCGTATGTACCCGAGCTGCCGATATTTCGGCCGGGAATTCCCCCCCCCCTTTTTTTTTTTTTTTTTTTTTTTTTGCATTATCAATAAATATAATCAACTTTGAAATTTTTGTTCTTTTTTCCCCCTCCAGGACCATAGGGTGGAGGGCATGCCCATGTTAGGGAGCATAGGGTTCTAAGGGTTATGGTCAGACAGAGGTCAAAACCCATGGCAGTTCTGGGTCATGTTTTTATTGTGTTTTTTCCGTTTAGCTACATGTAGGTGTTTATAGTGACCAAATTTGGGGCTTCCAATAATAATATTTTATGTGACATGTTCTTTCTTCATCCTATGCATCTGCTAACTTCTACTTATCAAGTTCAGTGGAGGGGGGGGGAAGGGGGACAGATAGAAAAAAACGTCGGTCCAATTTCGTAGCTCCAGATTCTTCATACTTTGCTTGATGTATAGCTAAAAAGGTGGATCTCTCTGTGTCTCATTTGAAAGTTGCAAGTATAACCATGCCAAAGCTATCTGCAGCAGTAGGGCACCTCGAACCCTCGCTGTCTGATGTAGCTCCTGATTGGGAAGTGCTTGACAGCTGAAGTTGGTATTTGAGTAGTGGTCAAGCGTGGGCGCTGAAAATATATTCTATTCCGTTGCAATTTTTTTGCCAGCTCCCACTCTGGACCACCTATTCACATTTTAGCGCCCAACGAAAACACTCACCTGTAGAGCAGAGCCTCCTCTTGCTATAGTAGAGCATCCTCTTGCCACAGCCCGTAGAGCAGAGCCTCCTCTTCCCACAGCTACACAGCTACCAAATTCAGCTGTCTAGCACTTTCCAACCGTAGCTGTACTTGCAGCCAGTTCAAGCACTCAAAGGTTTGAAGTACATCCACTTCAGCCAAAGTTATATATATGTACCTGTGCAACATTTTAGTATCAAAAGAGAGCACGCCGCTAATATACATAAAGTAGTGTGAAGAATCCATGGAGCTCCAAAGTCATACATGTAACTACATGTACATACTAGGTTTTGGGGAGATTTTTCTTTTGTGCAGAAGTAATTAGATACAAATTTATCATTCATAACCTTGGTAGTCCAACTGGACTTTTAACTTACTCCTCCCTCCTTCTCCCTCTTCCCAGACCTTTCAATCACCATCTTGTCTTCTCCACAACACTGCAGGTGATGAAGTAACTTCTTCTCATACCGGCCTCTCCTATGAGGTCAGTGAAGTAGGACTACTGCAGACCAGGCAGATGCCACAGAACATATTGTAAGAACCTAATATACGTGTATATAGCATTGTAGGCTTGTTGTGTACTCTGGAAACTACAACACTGAAGATACATACATGTACGTACAGTCTCTTGGATCCTTCTTTAGTGCCCAACTGCTTACATGGTAACCGCAGGTCATCTGGACAGGTGGGGTATGCGGTGATGGGGATACGCAAAGTCCATGAGGCTCACATCGGAGACACTTTTCACTACACCCACACTTCTGTTGACCCTTTACCAGGTTTCAAGCCGGCCAAACCAATGGTAATGACAGGACTGTGCAGTGCTATATTTAGTACTGTATATATATATATGTATGTATGTGTGTTTGCAAAGCACAAGTCAAGATGACTTTGGCATTCCAATGCATGACCTTGGCCAAACTAACGTTGAAACAATATATGGAGCTTTTGTGCACTTGAGTTCCCCTCTGATGCGAGCTACGTTGTACCGCAAATGTTCACTGTATTATGTTAAATCCTGCCATGCATGTACATAGGCCATGCATGTACATAGGCCTTGCATGTACATGGCCATGCATGTACACATAGGCCATGCATGTACATGTAGTCCGTGCATGTACATAGGCCATGCATGTACATAGGCCGTGCATGTACATAGGCCATGCATGTACATGTAGTCCGTGCATGTACATAGGCCATGCATGTACATAGGCCATGCATGTACATAGGCCGTGCATGTACATGTAGGCCGTGCATGTACATAGGCCATGCATGTACATAGGTGCAAGGACGGGCGCGTGCATTGATCAGCATGTGAATCCAAGCAAAAAATTGCTTGGATTCACATGCGGGTTGGACTTTTTTTAGAGCGTGCTACAGTACTAGAGTTGTTGTCTTGGATTATTCTGCCATTTTCTCTGCATGCATTGAAGGAAGCCATCTCTGAAAGCATCTCTGAAAACAGGAAGTTTCTCCCCCTCTGACTTGCTATATTTGTAATACTTGTTGTACTAGACATAGCTTGGCTGTCACTCGAGTCTGCTAGATATGGAGATAGTGAAAAGATGTATCTCCATGGGAACGAGGAGCTTCCACGCCTCCCTACGAAGCAACTCGACTAATTTAAAAACTCCATTTTCACGATTGCTCTCAGTTGCGGAGGCTTCCAGTTCAATTTGAGTCAATTTGGAAAAGATACCTAAAGGCCGTTCAGCAGGCTTCAGAGCGAATGAGATGACAAAGTAATGGTTATTAACACTATTCATAGAGTCATTTGGAATAACAATATATTATTACAATAACCTTCTCAATAATTAGCTTGAAATTGTATTCTCTTGACGTTTCGACTAGATGCTCTAGCCTTCAAGGAATAATGAGACGCTAAGACTCGCGTGAGCCTGCTATATACCAGTAGCAAGCTATTCACCACGTGCTACAAAAACACACCTCAGCACACGCGTCCAGCACATGAACCGGCTAGAGCTGTATAGAGATCGCACTTCCTCACGTTCGTCTTCCAAGTGCTTGGAGGTGATGAAGGCATAATACAATACCTACAGCTCATGCACAGGCAGATCCAACCAAGTTCATGTGATGCTACTGTAGGATCTGAGGTTCACACCGACCCAACAGATAGTGTTGTATATATCATTATATATACACTATACACACACATATATATATACACTGTCTGCCGTTCTCTAGATGTTATGCCCACGTCATGGATCCAGTTGCTTCTTTTTTCCTTTCATTTTTTCCTTCCGCTCAGGTGTTTGCTGGTGTGTTTCCCCTGGATACGGGCGACTATCTAGCCCTGCGCACAGCTGTGGAGAAACTGACCCTGAATGACAGCAGTGTCTCTGTGCACCCTGACACCAGTGTGGCCCTAGGGCAAGGCTGGAGGATAGGGTTTTTGGGACTGTTACATATGGACGTGTTTAGACAGAGATTGGAAGAGGTAAGGGTGGGCAGGGGAGAGGGTAAGATAGGGAGGGAGAAAGAGAGAGCAGGCAAGGAAGCGAGTGACTAAGTGAGCTGCAGTGTGTGAATGATCAAGTCTATAGTGCGCAGTGAATCCCTTTAGATGAGTTCAAACTGTGTTAGTTCATTGTAATTTTAATCCTGTCACAAGTGTTGTGTTGAGAAATTGATCAGTCAACTCGATAGGGAATGGGAGAGAACCTGCTTATGTTCAAGCTATCCAGGAATACTGTGATTATTACGCTACACCAGACACATGAGCACACATGTGTTCAACCTTTGTCATTACCCTGTACCAGACACATGAGCACACATGTGTTCAACCTGTGTCATTACCCTGTACCAGACACATGAGCACACATGTGCTCAACCTGTGCCATTACCCTGTACCAGACACATGAGCACACATGTGCTCTACTGGGCATTATATAAATATTTTTTATTGAATGTGGGGGGGGGGGGGGGGGGGGGGGGGAGGATGATGCCATAACTTACAAAACATATGGCTATGACTTTGGAGCTCCATAGATTCTGCACACTTTACTCTATGAACTTGATATATATATGTATACATGTACATAGCTCAAACAATAGATTTTTCCTTGTGCTATCCTTTGACACTGAAAAAAAAAGTTGAATAGGTTAACCAGCCAAAGTTAACTAAACTAAAGTAGTGGCACCTCAAAGAACTGACTGCAGATATTGGCTAGGCAGCTGAACAGCTGTAATTACTTGTGTGGCAAGAGGAGGCCCTACTCGTTAAAGTATTATTAGGTGGTCTAGCAGTGGCCACTGAAGATGTCAACGGGTTGCAAGAAATTTGATTTCATGAGGTGGCTACAGTCTAAGTGCTTACCGTACCACTTGCTTAGAGTACAGCTTCCTGTAACAACACTGTATACTATGCTTGCTGGTGCGAGTCACACTTGCAACAAATTCAGGCACTCTGATTTTGAGGTAACCACATTAGCTGCTGGTAACTGAGATAGTTGTACATATGCAACATTTTTTAGATTCAAAAGAGAGCACACAGAGAGAGATATCTTTTGAGATGTATATCAAGTCCATAGAGTGAAGTGCAGAATCTATGGAGCTCCAAAGTCGTAACCACAAGTTTTTGTGTGTGCTTGACTAGCATGTAAGCAGTGGGTTAGCCTAATCGGTACTAACCTAATCTGTACTAATCATTGGTTAGCCTAATCTGTACTAATGGTTAGCCTAATCTGTACTAATCATTGGTTAGCCTAAACTGTACTAATCATTGGTTAGCCTAAACTGTACTAATCATTGGTTAGCCTAATCTGTACTAATCATTGGTTAGCCTAATCTGTACTAATCATTTGTCCTAATCGGCACTAATCATTGGTTAGCCTAATCTCTACTGATCATTGGTTAGCCTAATCTGTACTAATCATTGGTTAGCCTAATCTGTACTAATCATTGGTTAGCCTAATCTCTACTGATCATTGGTTAGCCTTATATGTACTAATCATTGGTTAGCCTAATCTGTACTAATCATTGGTTAGCCTAATCTGTACTAATCATTGGTTGGCCTAATCTGTACTAATCATTGGTTAGCCTAATCGGAACTAATCATTGGTTAGCCTAATCTGTACTAATTATTGGTTAGCCTAATCTGTACTAATCATTGGTTAGCCTAATCTGTACTAATCATTAGTTAGCCTAAACTGTACTAATCATTGGTTAGCCTAATCTGTACTAATCATTGGTTAGCCTAATCTGTACTAATCATTGGTTAGCCTAATCTGTACTTATCATTGGTTAGCCTAATCTCTACTGATCATTGGTTAGCCTAATCTGTACTAATCATTGGTTAGCCTAATCTGTACTAATCATTGGTTAGCCTAATCTGTACTAATCATTGGTTAACCTAATCTCTACTGATCACTGGTTAGCCTTATATGTACTAATCATTGGTTAGCCTAATCTGTACTAATCATTGGTTAGCCTAATCTGTACTTATCATTGGTTAGCCTAAACTGTACTAATCATTGGTTAGCCTAATCTGTACTAATCATTGGTTAGCCTAATCTGTACTAATCATTGGTTAGCCTAATCTGTACTAATCATTGGTTAGCCTAAACTGTACTAATCATTGGTTAGCCTAATCTGTACTAATCATTAGTTAGCCTAAACTGTACTAATCATTGGTTAGCCTAATCTGTACTAATCATTGGTTAGCCTAATCTGTACTAATCATTGGTTAGCCTAATCGGTACTAATCATTGGTTAGCCTAATCTGTACTAATTATTGGGATAGCCTAATCTGTACTAATCATTGGTTAGCCTAATCTGTACTAATCATTAGTTAGCCTAAACTGTACTAATCATTGGTTAGCCTAATCTCTACTGATCATTGGTTAGCCTAATCTGTACTAATCATTGGTTAGCCTAATCTGTACTAATCATTGGTTAGCCTAATCTCTACTGATCATTGGTTAGCCTTATATGTACTAATCATTGGTTAGCCTAATCTGTACTAATCATTGGTTAGCCTAATCGGTACTAATCATTGGTTAGCCTAATCTGTACTAATTATTGGTTAGCCTAATCTGTACTAATCATTGGTTAGCCTAATCTGTACTAATCATTAGTTAGCCTAAACTGTACTAATCATTGGTTAGCCTAATCTGTACTAATCATTGGTTAGCCTAATCTGTACTTATCATTGGTTAGCCTAATCTCTACTGATCATTGGTTAGCCTAATCTGTACTAATCATTGGTTAGCCTAATCTGTACTAATCATTGGTTAGCCTAATCTGTACTAATCATTGGTTAACCTAATCTCTACTGATCACTGGTTAGCCTTATATGTACTAATCATTGGTTAGCCTAATCTGTACTAATCATTGGTTAGCCTAATCTGTACTAATCATTGGTTAGCCTAATCTGTACTAATCATTGGTTAGCCTAAACTGTACTAATCATTGGTTAGCCTAATCTGTACTAATCATTGGTTAGCCTAATCTGTACTAATCATTGGTTAGCCTAATCTGTACTAGTCATTGGTTAGCCTAATCTGTACTAATCATTGGTTAGCCTAATCTGTACTAATCATTGGTTAGCCTAATCTGTACTAATCATTGGTTAGCCTAATCTGTACTAATCATTGGTTAGTCTAATCTGTACTAATCATTGGTTAGCCTAATCTGTACTAATCATTGGTTAGCCTAATCTGTACTAATCATTGGTTAGCCTAATCTGTACTAATCATTGGTTAGCCTAATCTGTACTAATCATTGGTTAGTCTAATCTGTACTAATCATTGGTTAGCCTAATCTGTATTGATCATTGGTTAGCCTAATCTGTATTAATCATTGGTTAGTCTAATCTGTACTGATCATTGGTTAGCCTAATCTGTACTGATCATTGGTTAGCCTAATCTCTACTGATCATTGGTTAGCCTAATCTGTACTAATCATTGGTTAGCCTAATCTGTACTAATCATTGGTTAGCCTAATCTGTACTAATCATTGGTTAGCCTAATCTGTACTAATCATTGGTTAGCCTAATCTGTACTAATCATTGGTTAGCCTAATCTGTACTAATCATTGGTTAGTCTAATCTGTACTAATCATTGGTTAGCCTAATCTGTATTGATCATTGGTTAGCCTAATCTGTATTAATCATTGGTTAGTCTAATCTGTACTGATCATTGGTTAGCCTAATCTGTACTGATCATTGGTTAGCCTAATCTCTACTGATCATTGGTTAGCCTAATCTGTACTAATCATTGGTTAGCCTAATCTGTACTAATCATTGGTTAGCCTAATCTGTACTAATCATTGGTTAGCCTAATCTGTACTAATCATTGGTTAGCCTAATCTGTACTAATCATTGGTTAGCCTAATCTGTACTAATCATTGGTTAGTCTAATCTGTACTAATCATTGGTTAGCCTAATCTGTATTGATCATTGGTTAGCCTAATCTGTATTGATCATTGGTTAGTCTAATCTGTACTGATCATTGGTTAGCCTAATCTGTACTGATCATTGGTTAGCCTAATCTCTACTGATCATTGGTTAGCCTAATCTGTACTAATCATTGGTTAGCCTAATCTGTACTATATAGAGCATAAAATAAAATCATGGAAAATTGACTCTGTTCTTCTGTTCAGGAATACAATACACCTGTCCTCATAACTACTCCGAGTGTACCACATAAAGGTTCGTTGATGTTCTAGGCACTCAATTATCTTATGCTAATGTAAGGTTATTATTAGTATTGTAAATGCTGTGTCATGAAATGTGTAAGATAATGTATGTGAGCTAACTGTACTGGTTGTCAACTTAAAAATATTATATATATATATATATATTAGTAATTGACAAACAAGGCAAAGAAACATCGATCCTCAGCCCTGCTCAAGTAAGTGCATAAGGTTATTACAAACCTATACTTCATTCGGACGTAGTACTCCGTATCCTGAATCTCGTACTTTCTTATACGAGGGGGGAAATATTTTGTGTGCAGTAGTGTGCAATTTTTTTATTGGCCACGCCCACTTTATAATTGTTGTTAATCTTGGCAGACTAATGCGTATTGCTATCGAAGGACCTCGGCTCTCGACAGTTGACTGCACTAATTGAGGATGTGTTATATTATCTTAATATGCAGTACACAAGCATGTGTGTATTGGATCACCTGATCTTGATCATGGGACAATAGCTATTGCTTTTGTGACCATTCATCATCTGCTCGAGTTCCGACTCTCTTCCAGGTCAGCTTCATCAGTCGTGAAGGGATCGTCACTGGCCTCTCAGTATTATCCGGTAGTTTTGACTGGCACATCAGAGTGCTTCTCTATTGGCTGCTAACTGCCAAGAATGGAGGGGTGCAATCATATCTGAGTAATCTGTCATCACAGAAAACCACACACAACTATTATAAAAAAATGATAACCACTGACTTCATGGGATGGAAGTGCCATGGCCATTCTGTTCACAGATTCATACTTTGAGGCATTTTATTATATAAGCTTCATAATAACAGGCTGGGTTTCAGTATGAGCGTGCACTTTGCAATTATAGGTGGGAGGCGTGGCTTAATTGACGTCCCATGAACAATTCCACTTGCAATAGTAAATGGCGTGTGATCTACTTGAGGGCACGAGTTTGGGGGAGTTAGATATTTCAACATTCAAAATGTTCCCTGTACTCTGACTGTAACTAATATACCTGTAGTGTACGCAATACTGTATGGACATTGTATATATGTGGATATCCACGGTGTTCCTTAGTGTGAATAAATATGTCCATTTTATTTTCAATGGCAAGAACAGCAAAATGTATGGTACCAATGTTTAATAATTGCCCTAATCAAGAATAACAAGCCATTGATATCTGCCACAATATAGTTGAAATATCTAAGCTTCGGTCAACTTTGGAGTGTCAATGTTGGCATCAAACGCATCAACTCCAGACTATAGATTGCTTGTTTGTTTCTTTGTTTGTTAAATCAACGAACTAATTTGTTGCACATTATGAGGTGCTTATTTTTCATGCACTTATTATCTATTGCAATGTTTTTAGTGTGAAACTTTCAGTTCTCAACTTCTCTGGCATTTTCAGAGTTCTTTATTTTACCTGAAATGCTCTCTGCTCTCAGATCCATACGACTGCCACTCTTCACTTATTAATTCTCATCCTCTTCATGTCCTTAATGTGATGCATGCTGTTGTGTGGCTGGTACCTTCCATACCTGTCATGTCTTCATCTTCTGAGCCATCTGTTGTCACACAAATGCCACAGCTTGTGAAGGATTTGAGTTGTTGGCTGTGCTTCTCAGATGGATGCCCTCCCTCCCCCCCCCCCCCCCCCCTCCCCCCCCCTCCACCCAGCTGTTCACTCTCGGAATCACACACTTCAACACCCCTGCATTTATGATTGTATACATGTTTAAAGAAATACCTAGCTGAATTTCACTTGTGTGAGCATGTGCATTGCAGTGGAATTATCGTCTTAAAATCTCATTCCAGTCATGCACTATTCCAAGTTTTTGTCGTGCCAACCTTGCATGTTGGCATGACAACATGTGAACCGAGTCTAGTTTTGTTGGTCAATTCTGTGATAATTTTAAGTTAGTGATTTTTCTGAGATGTATGGATGCTTAAAAAAAAGGAAGCAATGGTTTGTGCCTATTAGTAGCATCATACATGATGACCAGTGTGTACATGCAACATGTAAAATAATAATATAATAAACAACAACAACAATAATAATAATAATTTGCTGTGATAATGTTTTTTCTTTTAGTTTCCTGAGTTTATCAGTTCCAAGACTCTATTGGAACCAGTGGTAATGGGCACCTTGGTCTTCCCGGACACTTATCTGGGGAAAATTATCAAGCTTTGTGAGGTACAGAATGTAGCTTAAATATTGTCTTTTTAATTTTAATTTTTATTTTTTAAATAATTTTTTTACTTTTTTTTATTTTTTTTTTAGTTGCCATATATCCCAAGGGCTCTAATTCTTGAGCTGCCTAGTCTAGGGACTATTCAAGGATGTGCATTAATTGACGCACACTGTATTATTTTAGCACGTGTTACGGGCATCCTCATAGTGTAGGTAGGTCACATAAAGCAATACCATATAGGGGGTAATTTCAGTGGGGAATTTTGTGTGGTTTTATAATGAACTTGCTAAATTACGCATGCGGTGTTTGATCACTGCACCTCTTCCTGGAGAGAAAGAAACAAAACACCTGGCAATGTTGAATTCTTTTCTAAGTAGAGATTGTGTTTGGACCAAACCGATAAAGATGCTGTCTTAGGAGAATAACTGCAGTGTTCGCCAGAGCCTGACAATCACACGGTCTTTTTGCTGTGCTGGTGCTGAAGTCTGGACATATAGCTGGTGACGTTCTTGGAAAGATATCTTCAGTATGTTCTCTATTGTTGCGACGAGGTTTAGTGATTCATTGCCTAGTTGCAGGTGTTGCCTTCTTTATTCGTATCAAATGGGGCTACGAGAGAAAAATCGCTTGCTTGCTAATGGTCCTGCACAATTCAAGGAATTATCTCCCTAGCCATGCTGATGGAGTGTGGGCATGGTTTTCATGCAATAAAATTCATATAAAGTCTCTGCGAACTAGACCCTTTATCAACTCACAATACTACATTATAGTAAACACTGGGTAAAAAAAATCCAGTGTTTTCTTTTAACTACAAAATCCACGAAATATTGCACCACGGAAATTACCTGCTCTAACGCTAGTAGGTCATGTGTAATAGGTCACACTATCTCACATAGTAAGTCACATAATAGGTCACATAGTAGGTCACATAGTAGGTCATGTAGTAGGTCACAAGGTACATAGGTCACATAGTAGATGACTGTAATCACAGTAGGTCACAAGTCACATAATAGGTCACATAGTAGGACACTAGTATGTCACAGTGTAGGTCATGTATATAGTAGATCACAGTAGGTCACAGGGTAGGACACATTGTAGGTTACATAGATCACATAGTAGGTCGCTACAATTGTTAGTGCGATATTTCGAGAATTATTTTATGCGTTGCTAATATTTATGTTTGTGGTGTCAGGTGCTTTGTGCTGCAAATATTTATGTTTGTGGTGTCAGGTGCCTTGTGTTGCATTGCTAATATTTATGTTTGTGGTATCAGGTGCCTTGTGTTGCATTGCTAATATTTATGTTTGTGGTATCAAGTGCCTTGTGCTTCTAATATTTATGTTTGTGGTATCAGGTGTCTTGTGCTGCTAATATTTATGTTTGTGGTATCAGGTGTCTTGTGTTGCATTGCTAATATTTATGTTTGTGATGTCAGGTGCCTTGTGTTGCGTTGCTAATATTTATGTTTGTGGTGTCAGGAGCCTTGTGCTGCGTTGCTAATATTTATGTTTGTGGTGTCAGGTGCCTTGTGGTGCATTGCTAATATTTATGTTTGTGGTATCAGGTGCCTTGTGCTGCAAATATTTATGTTTGTGGTATCAGGTGCCTTGTGCTGCATTGCTAATATTTATGTTTGTGGTGTCAGGAGCCTTGTGTTGCATTCCTAATATTTATGTTTGTGGTGTCAGGAGCCTTGTGTTGCATTGCTAATATTTATGTTTGTGGTGTCAGGAGCCTTGTGTTGCATTGCTAATATTTATGTTTGTGGTGTCAGGAGCCTTGTGTTGCATTGCTAATATTTATGTTTGTGGTGTCAGGTGTCTTGTGCTGCGTTGCTAATATTTATGTTTGTGGTATCAGGTGCCTTGTGCTGCATTGCTAATATTTATGTTTGTGGTGTCAGGAGCCTTGTGTTGCATTGCTAATATTTATGTTTGTGGTGTCAGGTGTCTTGTGCTGCGTTGCTAATATTTATGTTTGTGGTATCAGGTGCCTTGTGCTGCGTTGCTAATATTTATGTTTGTGGTATCAGGTGCCTTGTGCTGCGTTGCTAATATTTATGTTTGTGGTATCAGGTATCTTGTGCTGCTAATATTTATGTTTGTGGTGTCAGGTGCCTTGTGCTGCGTTGCTAATATTTATGTTTGTGGTGTCAGGTGCCTTGTGTTGCTAATATTTATTTTTGTGGTATCAGGTGTCTTGTGCTGCGTTGCTAATATTTGTGTTTGTGGTGTCAGGTGCCTTGTGCTGCGTTGCTAATATTTGTGTTTGTGGTATCAGGTGCCTTGTGTTGCATTGCTAATATTTATATTTGTGGTGTCAGGGGCCTTGTGCTGCATTGCTAATATTTATATTTGTGGTATCAGGAGCCTTGTGCTGCGTTGCTAATATTTATGTTTGTGGTGTCAGGCGCCTTGTGTTGCATTGCTAATATTTATGTTTGTGGTGTTCAGGGGCCTTGTGCTGCATTGCTAATATTTATATTTGTGGTATCAGGTGCCTTGTGTTGCATTGCTAATATTTATGTTTGTGGTGTCAGGAGCCTTGTGCTGCGTTGCTAATATTTATGTTTGTGGTATCAGGTGCCTTGTGTTGCATTGCTAATATTTATATTTGTGGTGTCAGGGGCCTTGTGCTGCATTGCTAATATTTATATTTGTAGTATCAGGTGCCTTGTGGTGCATTGCTAATATTTATGTTTGTGGTGTCAGGTGTCTTGTGTTGCATTGCTAATATTTATGTTTGTGGTGTCAGGTGTCTTGTGTTGCGTTGCTAATATTTATATTTGTGGTGTCAGGTGCCTTGTGCTGCGTTGCTAATATTTATGTTTGTGGTATCAGGTGCCTTGTGTTGCATTGCTAATATTTATGTTTGTGGTGTCAGGAGCCTTGTGCTGCGTTGCTAATATTTATGTTTGTGGTGTCAGGTGCCTTGTGCTGCATTGCTAATATTTATATTTGTGGTATCAGGTGCCTTGTGTTGCATTGCTAATATTTATATTTGTGGTGTCAGGGGCCTTGTGCTGCATTGCTAATATTTATGTTTGTGGTATCAGGTGCCTTGTGCTGCGTTGCTAATATTTATGTTTGCGGTGTCAGGTGCCTTGTGTTGCATTGCTAATATTTATATTTGTGGTGTCAGGGGCCTTGTGCTGCATTGCTAATATTTATATTTGTGGTGTCAGGTGCCTTGTGCTGCGTTGCTAATATTTATGTTTGTGGTATCAGGTGTCTTGTGTTGCATTGCTAATATTTATGTTTGTGGTGTCAGGTGCCTTGTGCTGCGTTGCTAATATTTATGTTTGTGGTGTCAGGTGTCTTGTGTTGCATTGCTAATATTTATGTTTGTGGTGTCAGGTGCCTTGTGCTGCGTTGCTAATATTTATGTTTGTGGTGTCTTGTGCCATTGCTAATATTTATGTTTGTGGTGTCAGGTGTCTTGTGTTGCTAATATTTATGTCTGTGGTGTCAGGTGTCTTGTGCTGCGTTGCTAATATTTATGTTTGTGGTATCAGGTGCCTTGTGGTGCATTGCTAATATTTATGTTTGTGGTGTCAGGTGTCTTGTGTTGCGTTGCTAATATTTATGTTTGTGGTGTCAGGTGCCTTGTGGTGCATTGCTAATATTTATGTTTGTGGTGTCAGGTGTCTTGTGTTGCATTGCTAATATTTATGTTTGTGGTGTCAGGTGTCTTGTGCTGCGTTGCTAATATTTATGTTTGTGATATCAGGTGCCTTGTGGTGCATTGCTAATATTTATGTTTGTGGTGTCAGGTGTCTTGTGTTGCATTGCTAATATTTATGTTTGTGGTGTCAGGTGTCTTGTGTTGCGTTGCTAATATTTATGTTTGTGGTGTCAGGTGCCTTGTGCTGCGTTGCTAATATTTATGTTTGTGGTGTCAGGTGCCTTGTGCTGCGTTGCTAATATTTATGTTTGTGGTGTCAGGTGCCTTGTGTTGCTAATATTTATGTTTGTGGTATCAGGTGTCTTGTGCTGCGTTGCTAATATTTATGTTTGTGGTATCAGGTGTCTTGTGTTGCGTTGCTAATATTTATGTTTGTGGTATCAGGTGTCTTGTGTTGCATTGCTAATATTTATGTTTGTGGTGTCAGGTGTCTTGTGTTGCGTTGCTAATATTATGTTTGTGGTGTCAGGTGCCTTGTGCTGCGTTGCTAATATTTATGTTTGTGGTGTCATGTGCCTTGTGCTGCTAATATTTATGTTTGTGGTGTCAGGTGCCTTGTGTTGCTAATATTTATGTTTGTGGTGTCAGGTGCCTTGCATTGCTAATATTTATGTTTGTGTTGTCAGGTGCCTTGTGTTGCTAATATTTATGTTTGTGGTGTCAGGTGCCTTGTGTTGCTAATATTTATGTTTGTGGTGTCAGGTGTCTTGTGCAATCTATTTTTGATTATTTTTCTTCCTATTGCTGTTGATAGGATCGGCGCGGTGTTCAGAAAGATCTGCTTTACTTGGATCAGCAGAGAGTTATGTTGAAGTATATTTTGCCACTTAGTGAAATTGTGGTCGACTTTTATGACCAAATTAAGACCATCTCTTCCGGATATGCAAGGTACGGTCCATTCAGTATCGACCATAAAGTCTGGCATTATACACACACTGGGTACAACCGAATAATTGCACTCTCCTGTGTGGTGGCCATGCTCGATGATTTACCACTCTCCAACCTCGGACTCCCACACATACCTTGGAGCTTGCCTTATGTGACATAAAAATACCACGCCCATAAAAAAAAGTATAGTGTTATTCAACAGATATTTCTGCCAAAATGCATTTCCCTTATTCAGAGTGAGAATTAATTACAAAGTTTCTTGTTAAAATTATTACGACAGTGAGAGTGAGAATTTCTTATAAAGCTTCTTGTTAAAATATCACATCTTTTTATTCTTTTTTTTTTAGTTTTGATTATGAGGATCATGGATTTGAAAAGGCTTCACTAGTAAAGGTCAGTGGTGTGATATTAACAATAGAAAACTCGAATATGCTATGATTTTCTTCTAATCAAAGTCACTAGAACATTGCGTTTCATTCTGTCATATTTTCCACACAGAAGCCTGTACTGCAATACCATCATGTTGATCCGGCATGCATAGTATTCCATAACTTTAGAGCTTGTAAAGTAGATTCTACCTATACACTACTCAATTAAGTGTGATGTTGATCTACACTGTAGTAAGCATGTGTAACCTCATAGAGCTACAGGGGTAATATTCTGGAATGTAACTGTCATTGACTACTTATAGCCGTTTGAGCACAATGACAAAAAATAGCCGCATTATCGGTAATTATGGGGTTAAAACTTATATTATTGTTACATATCTTAAACCATTCACCCTGCAGCTTGATATTTTATTGAACGGGTCTGCAATAGATGCTCTTGCAGTAATCGTGCACAAGGAGAAGGCATACGCTGTTGCCAAGAAGGTCTGTGTGAAGCTAAAAGAGAAGATTCATAGGTAAGGTATTTGAAGATGACTTTCTGGTCATGTAATTGCTTATACTTCCTCCTAAACCAAATAATTCTGCCCGTTAAAAAAGGTAGTGCTTCTTATAAATATAAGTATTGGAATTGATAGTCTTGGCTCTGTTAGCGATGGAAAATGAAATTTAATATGAAATTTAATTAGTGCTTAATTTTTACATTTTTGTTGGCGTTGTGAACGGGATAAATTCTCGTGTTTTCATGTCTTATTTCCGTATTATACTTCCTAAAAATACCCTCAGGATTAGTAATCAGATATGTTGTTGTTTGGAGATTAAAGGTCCTTCAGCAGTGCATTACGGATGACACAAAACTGTCAATGTAAGCCCGGGATACAGTCATCGAGTCAGTACTTAGCTTTGCCTGGCTCATGGAATGGTACATCTTTGACAGTTTACATAACCGAATTTTATATATATGGAACTAGCTACCATGTAAGAGGTTTTCAAGCTATGTATGTAGTCCTGAGTTACCTAGGCTAAATCCAGATGGGTGTCAAAATTAGCTTGAGTTTAATTGCTAACTAAACATTAGCCTTCTGCTAGCTACTTTTCTAAGTTCTCAGGAAAATCCTTACAAGTTTTGAATCCTTACAAGTTTTGTTGTTGTTCTCCTCTTCTGGAGAAAAAAACAAACATTCCATATTCTCAGGCAAGTAATTCTCCAGTAGACGCTCTTAAGTTCTCAGGGAAAATTAAATTTTTTCTCCCCTCATTTCATTTTTTCGTTTATATGGGATGATCTTTCTACGTTTTCAAGTGATACATTCTTAGGTTTTTCATTTTTTCTGTCTTGGCTCCAGTGTGCCGATAATAGGGTGAAAAGCATCTATTTTGTGTATGGGTGTTGTTGTTCATGCAAAATGGCAGGGAAAAAAAAATCCCACAATGCACAAAGAATTACTACGCAATGCACCAATTTGCTGCCCACAACTAGCTTGGAGCTGGAAGGAACCAGTATAGCCTCGCTAGCCCTGTACAAAAGAGCCATACTGAATGAAATGTGAGAAGCAGATTGAAGAGTGAGCTCTGACCAGCAGGAGCAAAGGCTGAGAGAAGCACATTAGCATGCCTAGTTTTATGTAGTAATAGTGGGAGATGAAAGCCATGAGAAGGGAACAATGAAGGGGAAGTTTGAGAAGGGAACAAGAAATGTAGGGGCAGTTTGTGAAGGGAGCAAGAAATGTAGGGGCAGTTTGAGAAGGGAACAAGAAATGTAGGGGCAGTTTGAGAAGGGAGCAAGAAATGTAGGGGCAGTTTGAGAAGGGAGCAAGAAATGTAGGGGCAGTTTGAGAAGGGAGCAAGAAATGTAGAGGCAGTTTGAGAAGGGAGCAAGAAATGTAGGGGCAGTTTGAGAAGGGAGCAAGAAATGTAGGGGCAGTTTGAGAAGGGAACAAGAAATGTAGGGGCAGTTTGAGAAGGGAGCAAGAAATGTAGGGGCAGTTTGAGAAGGGAGCAAGAAATGTAGTGGCAGTTTGAGAAGGGAACAAGAAATGTAGGGGCAGTTTGAGAAGGGAGCAAGAAATGTAGAGGCAGTTTGAGAAGGGAACAAGAAATGTAGGGGCAGTTTGAGGAGGGAACAAGAAATGTAGGGGCAGTTTGAGAAGGGAGCAAGAAATGTAGGGGCAGTTTGAGAAGGGAACAAGAAATGTAGGGGCATGTTTGGAAAAAATTTCTTTAAAGTCATTAATTTTTCCCATTCTTCAGAATATGCTCAAAAATATGATAGACCACATACAGCCACAAGCATGTATTCAGACATCGTTATCAAAAACTTTATATCAGAAGAACCGCACGCCATGAACGCTAGATTTCTTTTAACCTGCACATTCCCATTGGACGCACATTCCCAGTGGACGTTATGAAACAGTCAGAAAACTATACTTCCCATTTGAATGGGTAACTTTTTTTAAATATATAATGGAAATGATCGTAACTGCTGTAATGCACCACATCTTTCAAGCCTTGCTGCTCTTCTAGAAACTCTTCTATGAAAAAAGCTGCACAGGCACCTATGCATGCTGCCTACCAGGAACCACTGAGAACCACTGCTGTGTAGTAATGTGCATCTGGATGGATTTCTTTGCCGAAGTTTTCTGGTAGACGCAGCATGATGTAATGCTGTGTAGCTTTTGTTGGCCTTCCTCAACAGACCTCATTCTTTTACTAAACGCTGTTTATTGTGTCTGACATGAACAAATTATTATTCTCTTTTTAATGTTGCATGTAACTAACTAGAGATTTACTGAATTAAAGATGAGGTCAAGCCAGTTAGTTCTCAGGATAACTTCACATAAAAACTCCTTTGAAGTTTGTTGTACAGCTGACCGGATGCATTAGCTAAACTCATCAGCAGTTTGAACTTTTTATTGTTCATTTACAACTGCAGCAAAATCATTGCCCCCACCCCTTTGCCCCCAAAAAATATTTTTCTCTCTACTGACCCTATAAACTACCTAATAATAAATTTTTAATTTTTAAACACAGAGACATTTATCTTCTTTTCTTTAAAACATTTTTTTTTACTGATCTCACCATCATGGGGGGGGGGGGGGGGGGGGGGGGGGAGGGGTTAGCTACAGGGAAGAAATTATAGTTCCTAGAACATTGACCCCATATGGATTGCATTGCTGTGCATGGTGCATGTTTCTATATATGTATGTATATATTCACCACACATTCAACTTTATGAAATATGAAAAAGTCATTCAGAAAGGATTTACACATCAAAAGGTAAATGGTAGTCTTAGTAAAAAAAAGAAATCCGGGTTTTGATGGGATGCATAGGTAATAGCAATCCGGGCAGATATGTTGGAGTTTAATTATATAGCCACTCAATTTCTCAACATAGCTGTGTATGTGAGTGCATAGCTGTGGATGTGAGTGCATAGCTGTGGATGTGAGTGCATAGCTGTGGATGTGAGTGCATAGCTGTGGATGTGAGTAAATAGCTGTGGATGTGAGTGCATAGCTGTGGATGTGAGTACATAGCTGTGGATGTGAGTGCATAGCTGTGGATGTGAGTGCATAGCTGTGGATGTGAGTACATAGCTGTGGATGAGAGTACATAGCTGTGGATGAGAGTACATAGCTGTGGATGAGAGTACATAGCTGTGGATGTGAGTGCATAGCTGTGGATGTGAGTGCATAGCTGTGGATGAGAGTACATAGCTGTGGATGTGAGTGCATAGCTGTGGATGTGAGTGCATAGCTGTGGATGAGAGTGCATAGCTGTGGATGAGAGTACATAGCTGTGGATGTGAGTGCATAGCTGTGGATGTGAGTACATAGCTGTGGATGTGAGTGCATAGCTGTGGATGTGAGTACATAGCTGTGAATGTGAGTGCATGGCTGTGGATGTGAGTGCATAGCTGTGGATGAGAGTGCATAGCTGTGGATGTGAGTGCATAGCTGTGGATGTGAGTGCATAGCTGTGGATGTGAGTACATAGCGAGTGCATAGCTGTGGATGTGAGTGCATAGCTGTGGATGTGAGTGCATAGCTGTGGATGTGAGTGCATAGCTGTGGATGTGAGTGCATAGCTGTGGATGTGAGTGCATAGCTGTGGATGTGAGTGCATAGCTGTGGATGTGAGTGCATAGCTGTGGACGTGAGTGCATAACTGTGGACGTGAGTGCATAGCTGTGGACGTGAGTGCATAGCTGTGGACGTGAGTGCATAACTGTGGACGTGAGTGCATAGCTGTGGACGTGAGTGCATAGCTGTGGACGTGAGTGCATAGCTGTGGACGTGAGTGCATAGCTGTGGATGTGAGTGCATAGCTGTGGATGTGAGGACATAGCTGTGGATGTGAGGACATAGCTGGGGATGTGAGGACATAGCTGTGGATGTGAGTACATAGCTGTGGATGTGAGTGCATAGCTGTGGATGTGAGTGCATAGCTGGATGTGAGTGCATAGCTGTGGATGTGAGTGCATAGCTGTGGATGTGAGTGCATAGCTGTGGATGTGAGTGCATAGCTGTGGATGTGAGTGCATAGCTGTGGATGTGAGTGCATAGCTGTGGATGTGAGTGCATAGCTGTGGAGATGAGTGCATAACTGTGGATGTGAGTGCATAGCTGTGGATGTGAGTGCATAGCTGTGGATGTGAGTGCATAGCTGTGGATGTGAGTGCATAGCTGTGGATGTGAGTACATAGCTGTGGATGAAAGTACATAGATATGGATGTGTGTACACTACGTATTAATTTTGTCATGGGTGTGTAGAAACTAATCAAACATGTTCTTTGCATGTACAGCCATTGCTGGGTGATGTTCTCTTAGACAGTGAGTACAAAAAGAACACGTGCTGCACAGTTGGTATATACAGTCAGTACATAGTATGTACATGACCATTTGCATGCAGTCTGAGGGAAAATATGCTGATGATGGAGAACATTTGAACACAACAGATCAGGAGAGGGAATTGTTTTGAAGTTCTAATCTGTTTCTGCGTGGTCTTCCTCCAGCATTCTGACAATTCCATCAGCCATCAAGTATTGCCTGATGAACTCACTCATGCATCTCTTGTCAGCTTCTGCATGGTCATTAGTACCCATCAGCCAGCAAGTAGTACATGTACCTCATGCTCTCATTCTTATAGTGTGCTTCCCATCTTCAGGGAAGTTGCTTCAAGAAGTCTTAAACTCTGTCAGACATATTTCACACATACACTTCTATTGCCATCCCATTGTGTTGCAAGGCATCCAATTGAGCAACCATAATAAGTTAGGCAACTGTCAAGAGCATGCATGTACATGCATCATATACAACATAAATAATAATGAAGGGAATGAGAGAGTCTTGGCAAGGTGCTTCTGCTCACCACACATGCATTCATTTCTAGTATATACCTTTCTGAATATGCAGAAGACCTATATCCCATAGACCTCTCATTAAAATAATGATAATAATAACAACAACAACATAAATAATATATTATTGTATTTGGAAAGAATTTCAAATGGCCAGGCTGTGAATGTTCAATATTTATGTACTGGCTGCATGTCATGAATCTCAGGAAGTGGCTGTGGTCATTGCAGGTGCTGTATCAGCCAATCAGATTGATTGGACCCAACCATATATGTTCCTTATTGGTTGAACAATGCAAGCACATTCTGAAGTTGATGCAATAACATGAAACAACGCTGACCTACATACATGTAGTGTTTATATGGTGTATGTATATAATATTATATAAGCTCTCCCCCCCCCCCCCCCCCCCAAAATAAATAATAAAACCTTTAAAATAATTATGATCAATGCTGATTCAACACACACACCAAATAGCCGGTGTAGAGAAACTAAACAAGTAGCCATAAGTTATAGATTATTATATAATCTTTGCAGGCAACTTTTTGAAATTGCTATCCAAGGTGCTGTGGGGACTAGAGTAATAGTCAGAGAAACGTAAGTATTATTGGGAATACGGTTTTGTAATAGCTTAAAAGCTGGTTGTTTAGGAGATTAAGTTATAAGCCAGCAAAAAAAACTGCAGCCAAACAACGAGTGTGGACCTAACAGCAACTATAATTATATATATATATGTGTACCAGGAGGGTGTTGTGTTTTCCTTGTTTGTTTGCTTGTTGTTGTTTTTTTTGTTTTTTTTGGTGAGTGTTGCTTTTTGGTGAGTGTTGCTAGTGAAATTTGCTTTAAGGAGTGTCCATTATGGTTGGAAGAGTTTGGAAGATGGGTGAAGTTTGGCACATCAGTGTGAGGAGATGTCATGCGCAGACAATCTAGGTTTTATTGGAAGTGCTGCTGTAACGCATTTAAAAATAGTGGTAGTACATGTACACATACATGTACACACATGCATGTACACATTGCATACACATACATGCATGTACACTACACATACATGCACACTACACATACATGAACACATAATATGTATCACATACATGTACACTACACATACATGTACACATACATGCAGCTGTGCAGTGGTTACGATGCAAATAGAACTATCAGTAAAACGACAGGTGCATGTAGTACTCGTCCTCAACACATAAAGTTACGTCAAGATGGCGTTATAACTTTCAATCCCTCCACCTTGATCAGGATTAACGAACACTGCATGCCAAAATACTTTGCTTTCACTGACATCCATCTCATAGCCTTCATAAGTGCAGACAACGTCAGGGAGCTAGTTAAGCTCTAATGGAGCCTTCATAAGTGCAGACAATGTCAGGGAGCTAGTTAAGCTCTAATGGAGCCTTCATAAGTGCAGACAACGTCAGGGAGCTAGTTAAGCTCTAATGGAGCCTTCATAAGTGCAGACAACGTCAGGGAGCTAGTTAAGCTCTAATGGAGCCATCATAAGTGCAGACAACGTCAGGGAGCTAGTTAAGCTCTAATGGAGCCTTCATAAGTGCAGACAACGTCAGGGAGCTAGTTAAGCTCTAATGGAGCCTTCATAAGTGCAGACAATGTCAGGGAGCTAGTTAAGCTCTAATGGAGCCTTCATAAGTGCAGACAACGTCAGGGAGCTAGTCAAGCTCTAATGGAGCCTTCATAAGTGCAGACAACGTCAGGGAGCTAGTCAAGCTCTAATGGAGCCTTCATAAGTGCAGACAACGTCAGGGAGCTAGTCAAGCTCTAATGGAGCCTTCATAAGTGCAGACAACATCAGGGAGCGAATTAGCTCTAATGGCTTTAACAAAAATGTGTGCACTTGTTTAGTGAGGAGTGTTTTTAATGACTAGCATTACAGACATTCTCTAAAATGGTGATTCCTATTTAATTGACATTAGCGACTATTATTGCCCTCCAGTATAAAGCCACTGAGAAAAGATGTGACTGCAAAATGCGTAAGTTTCGTACCAGATAAGTGGGTTTATAAAGCCATTATTAAATGTTTTATTCGTATTGAGAAATATATATGTTATTTTGACTTGATGGAGTATATTGAGCTATGGAGTCATCCAATATGTAGTGAGTTGAATGGCAAGCGGCAACTACGATCTGTAGAGAGTTAATGTGGAGAGACTAGAATGAGATTCATGTACAAAGTGGGACTTGGACTGTAATTAAACTGATGACCACCATAAAGAAGATACAGCCACAAACTGTACATTGTTCACTTAACTGTGGGCATTGAATTTATATTTAATTAGTAAATACTGCGATGGTGATGATTTTATTATATTTATTTTTACTGCACATTCCCAGTGGATTGCTGACTGTCAAAAAACTTTACTTCTATTTGACTGGATGAGTAAATTTGACTGGATGAGTAAATTTTAAAAAAATGCTGGTGATTGCCTGCCATTGTTACTGGTCACTTTAGCTTTTCTGGTGTTTCTTAAGCTGGATAGACACCTATAGTCTGGTGGCAGAATGTCAATTTTGAGCTTGGGTGTGTTTTGGAGTACATACAATGTTTTATTGCTGATTCTGGTAGTACAAGCCCTACTGAACCCAAATCCACTTGATGCCACTCTGTCACCCTTGGGCAAAAAATTTTATACGCAAAATTCAAAATGGCCGCCATGAAAACTGAAAAATGGCTATAACTCTGTGAAAACTTCACCTAGAGACTTCTTTTCGGTGCCAAATCATACATTTTCTTTGTCAAGGAATCATTTAATGCACATACCGGACAGATCTACACCATCTTCACAAATGACCAGCAAATGTATCGTGTAGTTGTAAACATCACATGGGTGTATCCAGATCGTTTTCATAACTTCATACCAAGACTGGGGGCATGCATACTCTGATGAATTTTTCTGGAGCAGTAGGTACCTTGATGGCAGACACTGGACTGGAAAATATTCTACAGGCAGCATTTGGTGGTGTAGCCAAGCTGTTATCTGGAAAGAACTTTCCACAAAACATTCGGGCACTACGTCTGGTCACTGAAGAACGACTACGAGGGGATATGGATAGCACTGAATGCCACTCTGACTTGATGGAAACTCTTGCCGACAGGGAGACCAAAGTCGAACAGCAAAACTATGGGTGGATAACCTCATCAAGCCTGTGTTACTCATGATGATGTTCGTCAGATCTGAAAGGGAAGCTGACTGGCCACTGCACCTGTGGGTCATCCAGCAGATGATGCCTTACTTATTCTCTGCTGGTCACTTCAACTACGCAAGGTAGCACATAATACTAGCTTGTCAATAATCTATTCCAATATTTATATCTTAGTGAAGTTGTGCTTACTGCCAGATACTAGTCTCATGAACCAGATGTATATTTATGCGAGTGGAAGGTATGCACCTAATCCTTCGTGTGCACAAATATATGTCTGGTTCACGAGACTACATATATACCTCAATAAAATATCATCCAGTTTTTACGCTCAATGGAGAAACTGCCAGCTCCAATACTTGAGGAGTTCCTTCGTGGAAACCATGTAATGAGGCATCGACCTGGCATTTGGAGTGGGATATGGTCTGACATGGTTATTGAATCTACATTCATGAGGTACGGACACAGCCCTGGAGGTATCATAGGAATCACCCTGAAACCATCTACCCTGAAAAGATGGGCACTAGGTCTCCACATATGTAGTCAGCTTGTGAGAGATGTTTCTGAAATGCGGGACAATGATGGTCAGACATCCATCATAGTCCATAAGGAAGAGATGCCTGCACGATAACAATCTGATGCAGTTGATCGATGTAAACTATGCGAGAGATTGAGCACATGTATTGACCCACTTCAGCCTGAGAATCATCCCAATGGGCTTGTGAACATCGTAACTGGCAGAGTCACATCTCTTAGCACAGGCGTCAAGCAGATGGAACAGTATGAAGCACAGTGGCCTAATAGCTTCAACAAACCACTAAAAAAACAAGTTGTAACAATGGTGGTTTCCCGAAAGCATATAAAAATTGGACAAGTACCAGTTTATGACACTAAACTGATATACTCAAGGGTCCTGGGACTTCAATCTGAAAGACATATTGAAGTATGAACTAGCTCCAGTGCCACCATCTATGTTTGAGGACAATGGAGATATGAGGATTACAAAGTCAAAATCAGTTCTGAAAAATAAATTGCAAGTTGAAATATCTGATCGGAAATGCCCTGTTCTAGATGCAATCATTCTTGATGGTTGTGCAGTATTGTGGGTGATCCAATGGCCGTCGAATGGAACAGTTGAGGATTATGTTTTGAACCTACTTGTCTATGTAGCAGAACGATTACAAAAATGTGATACCTACCTGATCTTTGACAGATATCATGATGACAGTATAAAGAATGTTACACGTACAGCAAGGGCAGGTAAAGATGCCAGCCGGCGACACCAACTGAGCCTAAATATGCCACTTCCACCCCAGAAGGTGATTCTGACAGTCACAGAGAACAAAGTTCAGCTCATCAGTATCATCTGTACGTACATCAAAGAGCATGCTGAAATTTTGCCTAGGAATACATCAAGGCTTGTGATTACAGGGCTTGATCCAATACCTATTATGATACATGAGGGCACTGTCACAGAGCGAGTTGATCTCAGAACCACACATGAAGAGGCTGATGTAATTGTTGTTCAGCAAATGGTTCATTTAGCTGCTGAAGGATTTCAGAGCATCCAGGTTATTTCTGATGATACAGATGTCTTTGTGCTTCTTCTACACTTCTTTGCTCTGGAGAAGCTAACATGCAGGGTGGTCATGGTTGCAACCTGCCATGGCAGGTCATCAGTTGACATCACAGCAACAGCAGAGTTGCTTGCAGCACATGTCTTGTCAGGCTGTGACACAGTAGCATGTTTATTTGGGATAGGGAAAGGTACAGTTGTGAAAATCCTCAAGGGAGGCTACAAATTGAGTTTGCTAGGTGATCTCAATGCTCAGAGAGCAGATGTTATCACAGAAGCTACTCTCTTTTATGGTGCTTGTTATGGATCACGGGAGAGACAAGACATGTCTGCAGTTCGTTTTGATGTTTGGTCATCCAATTAAAAAACTAACCTCAGCCCCAGAATTAAAATCACTGCCACCAACCACTGATGCTTTTAAGCAACATGTTCACAGAGCTCATTTTCAAGCTACAATATGACGGTCTACCTTAGATGCTCACCCACCAGTACTCGATCCTTCACATCACGGATGGTTATGTGACCAAACATCAAACATCCTACTTCCGGTTCCTCTTCCTGCAGATGTTTCACCAGCTCCACTTGATGTTCTGAAGATGATCAGATGTGCATACAGCTCAGCACGACCTTGTTCGACCACCAGATGCAGTTGTTCTGCTGCAAGACTGTCTTGCTCCATGTTTTGTGGCTGTCATGCCATGGAAGAATGTCAAAATGACCAAACGAAAAATGTATTTGCAGATGACATTGATGACAATGATGAACTTGACAACTGATAAGGCACTGTATCTATTATCAATTGTGGAAACAAGAATGAAGATTGTTATTCGGTATATGCGAGTAAATCAGTTGACATTGCACAAAATATATCTGTTTTAGTGTTGTCTGCAATGAGGGTTGACCGTCAGTTGATAGGGACTCTTTGATCACGTGTTTTTTTCACATATGGTATTTAGCTAGCTACTTAGCTAAATTGTTTTTCAGCAATTCGAATTCAGTATAAAAAAAATAATAATAACAGAGTGGAGGTACAGGTTTTCTGTGTGCGACAAAGAAAATGTATGATTAGGCACAGAAATGAAGTCTCTAGGTGAAGTTTTCACAGAGTTAAAGCCATTTTTCAGTTTTCTTGGCGGCCATTTTGAATTTTGCGTATAAAAAAATTTGCCCAAGGGTGACAGAGTGGCATCAAGTGGATTTGGGTTCAGTAGGGTTTGTACTACCAGAATCAGCAATAAAACATTGTATGTACTCCAAAACACACTTTTGTCCACGGCTACCAGACTACTATGCTTATCGACAATCTCTAGAATCCCTGTTTTTTTAGAAAGGAGGCATTTGTAGATTGCTGTAAGTTTTGTAGGTATGTAGCTGCATGACTTTTGTTTGCTTACCTCAGTGAAGCTAATTATTATACCAAAATGCAGCTTAGTGTAGTCACATTCTTAATTTTAAATAACCAAAATAAAGTTGGTAGTCAATCAGTTAATTTTCTTATCATCCTACATCCTTCTCTGTGTAGATGCCCTTATTAGCAAACGTATTAAAGCAAACGTATTTTAATATCAGTTTTTCTTGTTTTTTGTAGTATGGTGGAGATATTTCACGAAAAATGAAACTCTTGAAGAGACAGAAAGAGGGGAAGAAGAGAATGAAGCTGATCGGTAATGTTGAAGTAAGTAAAGAAGCTTTCCTTTCTGTGCTGGAGAGATAGCGTTCCTCTTCTTATAAACCTATCGCAGTGTCAATCAATCAATAATGGAGAAAACTCAGATTAATTAACATTGAATATTTCATCATTTTCATGGAAGACCTATGTTGTATATTTTATGCATTAAAATATTTGACATGATGTAATATGAAGATGAGATAACGAAGGGTCTTTTAAGCCACGAGTTTTATATGGAGTAACTATTTATATGGAGTAACTACCACAGAAACAAAAAGAATTGCCAATTCTAGATATATCACCCATGAACTACCAAGTATGCAGCTACTAAAGTGATCACTTTTCAATATAGGCCAGAATGGGATTAAAACAGGTGTCAACCAATATGTCTACATGCCCAAATTATCGCATTTTGAAGGGGTGAAGTAGAGAAGTTGCATGCCTAGGTCAGACGAGACAACTGGTCTTTACTGTAGATCTGTATATACACCTTCCAGAACCATGTCCTTCGTGACATACTGCAGGCCAATCACAAAATCTGATGGTAAATATTAAATTTAAATTTCCCACGAAGTAGGGCCTAAATCCCAGCAGCTTGACTTCCCAAATGATACCATGTGCTCTCCCATGAAGCCAGACATTGGTGTGCACCTTGACTAAAAATGCATGATAGGATAACTATTAAAATAATGGCTTCATACAAAAATTAATGGGATCCTACTGCTGACCTAGAAATCAAGAGCCTATAACTCTAGAATCCACACCCTATGAAGATGACTTTACTACAGAATGAAGCTTTTGCTGTTATTAGTTGAGTCTACCCTCTCCATTCTCAGATACCAGTTGTCAGATACCAAATTAAGGCTGCCAGATCATCTATGCTTACACAATAATAGTTTCCCTTGTTCTGCAGTTAAATGTGGTTTATTAGCATGTTTTCGTAATAATAATAATTCTCCACATCTAATTCAAGTTGGTACCTGCGAAATGTAAGAGGGTTACACTTAATTAATATTATATTATATATATACTGTATGGATCATTAGGAAGTCCATAGCAAGAGCTACACTTTGGAAGCAAAAGCAACTTATATAGGATGGAATTCTCGAATTAGAGCTCTGAAGTGGGACCATGTTTAAAGTCAGCAGTAGGGTTCTTAATACCTATGTCATCACATCTTAACTGGAGACCTCGTCAGCTTGAAAACTACTACTGAATGACTTCGACCTACGTGCTTCTGGGTAGTAGCAGAAGACACAAGAGGTAAAGTGTTTGACATGATAGCTAATTTTTGTGTGTCATTTTTGTGTGTCATTCCGCTATCACCTGGAAGAAAGCTAAAGCATGTCGAAACGTCACATGATCCATAATATGTCTGATGGCTTCAGAGAAGGATCAAATTGTGTTTGGAATAATCATATGTAAAGTCCAAAGCGCGTCGGCCAAAAATGCTGGTTCAATTATCATTTTCAATATCATCATTCCCATCAGTTGATATTTTAAGGACAATTTATGAATCCTCCTCTGCTGTGGCATATCAACAAAATAAATTCTCGAGCTATCGCACATGTGTCGTCCAATACAGGAAGTGCTATAATGAGATTCAATCCCATCCGTTCTAGACAATTACTATATGCACAAAGTTTGTGTTTACTTATTGATTTTGAGATAGCCACCACAGAGCATGCTGGCGAGATTGGAGGTGCTGTTTGGAGATGGAAGCTTCAAGGAAAATTTGGTTGCAAGTCTCTGGAGGAGGCAGAAACTTCAAGTTTCGACCAAGTCGACTGAGCAACAGCATGCCATAGCATTGGACAAGCAGGAAATAAGCATCTAAGAAAGAAGTGATGGAGGTTCTTACCGACAAATTTATACAAGTGAAGTTCTTATACAATGCTCTTTCTCAATGAGTGAGTTATGTTTCGTTTCTTGCACAATGATAATTTTCGAAGACAGCTCTTGCCCCCCCCATGCATTTCCATATCCCCCCTCCCGTGAACTTAAGACTTGACTATTTCATGATAGCTGTATATATATACGCCAGGTGAGCGAGATCAATGTAACCCCATGAGCAGAAGCAAGGTTGGGAAGATCCCTGATTTTCAACTTCCAAATCCACATATTCGTTAATACTTGGCTGATTAGAGAGATTTATGTGAAGTAATTGATTACATCCGCATATAAGCGTTGCTTGTCCCCTGAACCAAATGTATATTTATGTGCGTCATATTTGCTTGTGTAATGATTTGCTCACAAGACCAAGGAATTGTTTACCGTGAAGTGCAGCTCTTGCTAACTGTTGCTAACAAGATCTTACAGTAGTATGGTCATAAGATCATAGTAGATTATACATTTGTCGAATTATTTACAACTACATCATAGCAAACTACATCATAGCAGTAATAAATTGTCTTCTGGCACGACACCAATGATAAGCGGTCTTTGCGAGATTACTAAAAATACATGTAATAGCTCCATGAACGTTACAATATCACACATATATCACTCGTTTATTAAACAATACAGTCAGTACAATAAATTCAATACTCAATATATAGCCAGTTAGGCAGAGTCATCATCTGTTCTCGTGGGCATGATGGACTTCACAATACGCAGCACCTCCTCAGCGTGAATTTTTGCACTCCCAGCTTCCTCTTCTTCGTAGTGGTCAGACGGAATGTCTGTGTAGCCCTCCCATCGATTTGGATAACGAGTATCTAAGTAGTAACTTTCAAGTGGTTCACTGTGCTGAAGAAGACTGCAAGATTCAACAGGCTTTACAGTCTGCAGTGCAAGAGCATTCTTGGAGAGATTGCAGTCTTCAAGGTTCCTGCTGTCCATTCCACATAGTGCATAAACTCCTCCTTTCAGTGCCTTCTCTGCCACCTGGTGCGCCATGAAGCACACATGAGCATAGTCCCGGTTGCCGCTTGCTTGGTTTAGACAGCTATAAAGAACTCTGAGGTCGACTTCAGCTTGCCTCACCCATCGCCTTCCTTCAGAAGGATTTCCTTTATCAACTTCTCTCTCGAAAAAAGGGAAAGGGTTACCGTGTGCAGCAGCACTCTGTGCCTGCCGCTCTGCCTTACGGTGTTTACTTGCTGTGGCATTCCAGTGATCATAGTCCCCCTGTCTACAGTGGCTCTTTGAACTGCAGGCTTTTGCTCTTGTAACATTGCTACACTGAACATCGGGGGCATCCAGTGGCTCTCCTTCATCCAAGTGCACAATCTGAGCTTGCAAGAACAAGAAAAGGATTTCAGACTCTTCAGGGCTATCTAAGTTTTTGTCAGGATGGTGTTTCAGATAAAGTCGTTTCACTGCTCTGCGTTTCAGTTCTGGGCTGAGTTTCCATATTTCCTTCAGCTGATCACAAATTTTGTTTTTCTTATCAGTTAAAGTTGATTCTTGCAAGGAGGCACTCAGGTTTGTCAATTCATCTCCATCATTTCGAACGACTAGAGATCTGTTGCCATCTTGAATGCCCTTAGATGTTACTTTGGGCTTCTTATGGCCGACAAGAAACTTGTACATGTCTAGAATGCTAACTTCTCTGCCCACTTTATCATCCTTCTTGACATAAATTCTATACTTTCTTAAGAATAAGCAGCTTTCTTCCTTGGGTGGGACAAGGTATACCACTTGTGCTACGATGATTTTGCTCTCCTTAATTTCATAGCCCACATATTCCATAGGTTTGAAGATGTTGCTGGGATCGTGGTCCAGCCGGTAATGGTAGGATTGTGGGATCTCAACACCAAGCTCTGTAAGGTCAAGGCCACAACCATATGAGATAGTCCCGACAATATCGAAACCCTCCAGTAAAACCATCTTTTTTGAAGGTGAAGATTTCAAGTAACGTGTTATAGAAGTAGTGAGCCCAGTTGTTGTACTTGCAGTTAAATTTGCGTCCATATACTGAGAAATAATTGTCATAATGAGCTCAGCTACTTTAAAAGTGATCGTATGGAGATCATTAAATTCAGAGTCTAAGTATAAATGATCATCACAATGGAAAAAAAATTCAGTTTTTAAACAGCCAATTGTGATGTTATTCTCTTCCAAGATAATTTGAGCTTTTAGATCGCAAACTGTGGTTATATGCATGGAAAATAAAAGCTTCTCGACCTGTTGCCCAAGATCTTCTTGATTTAGGTTTGGCACAAACTTATTGATCATTTTTACCAGATTTTCAGAATTGCACTGATCCTGGAAAGAAGTTCTTAACTGCAATGCCATTTCAGAACTCTCTACGGGCTGGCACTCTTCATGGAGCAATTGCTTACACTCTTTGGATATCCTTTTTGGGCACACTTGAAATGGCAGCAACCAGCATATATCGAGAGCACTAGAACCGTATGCATCTTCATTGAGGTCGAAGTAGGAGTAAGCGGTACCACTGAGATCCACTTTTAAAGTATCAAAGCAGCTGTAACTATCTCTGTAAAGCAAAGTTGTGGAAAGTTTCAGGTAATCTTGGGAATCAGGAAGATAAAGTGGTGCTAGATGCTGAGCACCATCAAGCTTTCCTGCATATGTCATCAGTAATTCTTTGAGCTTTATAATGGCCGACTTAACAGATTCTTTGGTATTGGGATCCAAAGATAAACCTTCACTGTTTTTATATGCCTTTTCCAGGACAATTTGCATGTGATGTAAGTTGATTGTTGCCTGCACACCAATCTCTTTTAATATCCCACTCAAACGAGAGAGCTCAGCAGGAAGCTGATGTAGGAAGGGATGAAACTGGTAACACTCTTCTCTAGAAGATACTACACAATTGGGCTGAACAAGCACCATTTGTTTCACATCTTTCTTACAGAGATCCACAAACACAGGTATGCAGGGAAGGGAATATAGTTCTGGAAGATAAGTTTGATCAGAACAACCAGAGAGAAATGTGAAATTCTCCTTTAATATCTCTAACAGGTTTGAAGCCTTTATCTCACCGGCAGGAGGAAACATTTCACTAGGATAGTTAGTGAATAATTGATGTTCAGAATATAAGCTTTTGCTGATGTTTCTGATGTTGGAAACTACATCAAGAGCACTTGGTTTAAATACCACTCTCAAATTTTGCCGCAACCCCTTAGCAATCTGGGTAATAGGTTTAGGAAGTCGTATAATGGGTCGAAATGTCCATACCAAATGCTCCCAACATACCAAAGCAGATCCGTTTAATTTGACAAGCTGGTTGGCTTGATAGGCTCCTGTAACAACCCAGTCAACTCTTGCAGCTTTCTCTGCGCATACAAATGCTATGTTGGAAACTTGGGCAAGAAATATCGTGCTCCTATGCCACTCTTTTTGCACTTTCTCAGAAAATAAATATTCCAGCAAAGCTGCCGAGGAATTTCTGTTGGTAATATTTGTTTTACTATCAGCTGTGTCTTTGCATAATTGTAAGTATTCTTCCTCAGTTAAATTTTGTTTTAGACCAAGGTGTCGAAAGAACGAAAGCCAATCATCTGACTGCAAAAATTCAGGCAGTTTTTTAAAATGCTTGGAAAATACACAAAATATATTATTTGTGTGGTCACAGAATGAACTAATAAGCAGCAGATCTGAGTTCCCTGAGCCAATGCACTTCAAGGTTAGCAAGCTATCATAGAATATCTGTGCCTCCTTCTTTTCTTTCCATTCCAAATCACCTGCATGCTCTACGAGATCCTGCTCTCTCTTAAAATTGACATTAGAAAATAAAACATCTCTAATATATTCCAAGTGCTCATAACGATCTTTTTCAGTCATTTTTCCAAAGTAAGGAAAAATAAACTTGTAATAGAATTCCACTGTTCTGATATTTTGTATGGAGAAATGTTCTGCTGTACCTATCAGAGTCCAACTGGAATGTGGTTTGATAAAAATTGCATTGCACCCAGTAAACCAAGATTGGTAACCAGCTAAACAGGAGTTAGGCCAGATGTAAGCTTCCTTGCCTTCAATGGATTGATAGACCCCAGTGAAATCTTCGAAGAATGGAAGCAACTTATAGTCCAGTGAATCATTCTTCAAACTATTCGAGTGAAAGTAGTCAATGAGTATGTCAATCTCACTTTTTTCAAGCACTCCGGTAAGAGAATTTTCAATGTGGATGTATATAATATTTTTCAATATTCTGGCATGGTCAGCTAATGTTGGATAATCTGTTAAAACAGTGACCACAGATGTATCCAAAAAGGGCATTTGTAACTTCATCATAACAAGTTCAGTTGCAGGTGTACTAAACTCTTTACTAAGATGGCACACAGGCAATAATTCAGAGCTGGTAGAGAATAATCTGTCATCCAAAGTAAGTAGCAATGCCACTTTCTGAAGGAAGTATGGAAGGTATGTCATGAATACTTGATCTTTGGAAAAGCATTCCCAGAATTTCACCAAACTCTGCTTACTTATTAGAGAAGAAGCTTGTGGGATGACACAATCTGATAGCATTTTTGGTGGGAAAGTGTCCTTAAATATTTCAAGAAAAATATCCAATATCTTAAATGCATTGGTTTTCACAGGATTACATGGACCAATGAAATAGGTTGAGTGCAACTTCAGGTCTCTTAACTCAGGATGCAAGAATTTGTCTTGATGATTAGCTGGAAAGAGGTTGGAAAAGTCCGAGCTAAAAATCTTGAGGTCTTCTTCCTCTTCAAATGTCTTCAGTTTCCCATCAGCAGATAATAGCAGGAAGTGTGAGAAAGGTGGTTTTGGGAATTCTCCTGTGTCTGCTCTGCTGAAATGTGAGCCAGAAGAAAACAAAGTGGTCGAAATAGACTCATAATTTTGAATACCAGATCTGACACTGCTGCTCCGAGAGTCCACTTCTTGTTCTGGTATCTTGGGTGGCATCTTGAGCAAGTACCTCAAGAAAACAGTGAAAACTTCCACATTGCGAAAGACGGTGTTGGACAGGAAACATGACCTCATTCCATACTCAGATGAGAAGGAACTGTACTGAGTGTAATACTCAAATACAGAAGTACATGAAATTAAAGGTATCTTCCTGTCGTCTTTGTCGATGAGTGCATTAAGACTTTGCCCGAGTGTTTTCACAGCTGAAGTGATATTCATCCCCAAACATTCCAGGACAGGATGAATGATCATACAACACGAGGTGTCAGACCCAAAGTACACCTGATCCGATTTACATTCTGAAATTATCGGGTGCCACTGGGTGGTTATGGAGCCACCCTCAGATACAAAGACACACAGAACTGCAGCTTTATCTTGCACTAAGATCTTGAAGACATTGCGAGATAACTGATTTTTCTCACTCTCTTTGTATATAGGAAAAATTTGGTAGTAGTTCGTTAAATCATTAAGTGCTGTTGCCATCGTTTGATAACTTTGATGAAGGTAGTGTTTCCTTCCTTTGATAAGCATGTCAGCATACAGGGAGGCAATAGCCTGAAAAAGATTTGCATTCCATCTGGACTTGTCGTCCATCTCATTAGGATTTGTGGCCTTCCACAGATCTCTTCTTGTTGAGTTCAGGATGAAGTTACCATGCACGTGAACTGGAACTTGACTCTTAACTGGAAGAGGCAAAAAACAAAAGAGTTGTCCTTGTCGGTCATCACTCAATTGTGGCGTCTTCAAAGGTGCAGCAATGCCATGCCTAGGCTTTACCGTCGTTACATATTGCCACACTTGTTCGCTGTTCCTCAGATCTCCGATGCCTTGCTGCACCAGCCAATTCTCCTGAGACTCATTCGGTTGTTCAGATTTAAATTCTGTGATTATTATAGGATACAATGCTGTAGATGTTTGGCAGTTTGTGACTTTCCTAAACTTGGAAATGGTACCTTTTAAAGCATTAAGTTCTTGTTCAAACTTTGATAACTCTGGAATCCTGCTTTGAAAGTGGTACACAGTTTTTAAAGTGTTGCTGTTTGGTTCTATTAGCATGTACTTGATTTCAGTTACATAGTTCAGGAAGAACATGGCTTGCTTCAAGCTAGGCATCCACTCTTCCAACTGTTGCGACAGAGCAACTGCAGTTAAAGGCTCTAAAGAGTTGTTATCCTGATCTAAAATCTTCGACGATTTCACCAACTCTGATGAATGACGAATGGGAAATCGAAATAATGATCCACCTTGCAATTCTCTAGGAATATTTTCCAGTCCCTCCTTGAGATATGATGAACTCATGTCAGAGAACTTCTCCCAAAATCCTTCATTCAGTTTATCATACCTTTGACCTGGAGATAATTCAGTAGCTCCATCAGCATACTGGCAGTGAGGGTCCATTATGCAAAGCGTCTCCCCACCAGTTATGAAACTGGGACAGTCAGTGAGATGATACACCACATTAAAACCAATGCCATACTGGCCAATAGTTTCAGCTTCAGAGCGCTTGCTACCAAGACCCAGCTCCTGGATACCTTTCAGGTCGTCCTCTGAGAAGGTGCTGTCATTCCAAACCAGAAGTGCAGGACCTTGGAGTTTCTGCCAGTTCTCCGATATCAAGCTTGTTTTACCATGGGTTCTCATGTCCAAAATGAAGTACATCTTCTTAGCCTTTGCATCATCAGCATTTTGTAAGAGTTCCTTGAGAATTGTTATGTCTAAAGGATAGTCTCTGAGTATGTTTTGAATTCTGCTAGTGAGATCTTCATGCTGGCCAAATTTAGTTCCCTCAAAATATGTTTCTTTTGAAATAAAGCTGTCAAGCATTTTGGATCGCATCAATCGAACACCTGAAGCTTCAGCAAGGTTTCTTGGAATATCCTTGTGAACATAATTGCAGTCTTTGTCTTTGGGAGCCCAACCAGCATCGTTGTAGGCTAGCTCTGCTGATCTGTGCAAAACAAAGTGTTCATCAGGTAGATAAAGAGCAAATTGGACTAATTGTTGTCGTAGGTCTTCATGTTTTAGTTTATCATGCAAATCAAAAGCTTCAGAGAATACGGTAATTATATCTTGGATCAATTGCTGACACTCGTGGCTAACTGGTTTATCATGGAAGTCATTTTTCATCATTTGTAGAGCTCTTTGAGCATCTTTATAACAAAAATTATTTTTTATATGAAGAGCATTCACAAGCTCCCATTTATCGGCAAGAATACCAGGAAGTGAATATAGGTAGGGGCCATCTTTCCGTCTCCAATATGTAGCTATCATGTAAGTGCTTATGAAGTCGTGTTCATTCCAGATGACTTGAATTCCATTGACATCCACACTTGTGCCACCTGATTTTAGAGCAGAGTCTAAAAAATCATAAATTGATCTGCAGGTTGCAGTGACCAACTCTTTATCAATAGACTGCTGATCAACTACATCTTTCAGATGTGCTACAACCTCGGAACTGGTTGGAGATAACCGCAAATGAAGCAGCTTTATGGCATTCCGGTCAATAATGCCACAACCCCCTTTATCAGGCATTGATTCACAAACAAAGGACGCTGTGGAACCAGCAATCAGAGGGTTATTAATGGTTGATTTACTCCCTTCTCCAGAAATCATTAGTTCTCTTCCACAAAGCAAGTGGTGATCTTCTCCATACCACCCAAAAGGGTAGTTTTCTGGCTTCTTTAGAACTGGCAGAAAGGGAATCGAATCTATAGTTGTTCCAGTGGCAGGTGGCTCATCTATAACATGGTTAGTGAGAGTTGCCAATAACAACATCACACGCTCAAGTGCTTTGATTGAGTTGGTCTTAAAGAGATTTGATATCGTCTGAGCTCTTTCCAACACATGCTTCCAAGGAAGGTGATCATGCATCATGCCTGCTTCTTTCAATGCCTCAGTGGCAATAGTTTCACTGACAAGTAGATTAATGGGAAACCTGCTTTCCGATTCGTCAAACAATCCAGAAAAATATGCCTCAGGATGGATTAGTTCACTGCATTTTAAGAGAGCACTTCCATTTGGACGACATGGAATGCAAGCATAGCTATTAAAGCAATCTGTCAGTTGGAGAAAAAGTGGCGAAGAACTACTCTTCTGATGAGTGTACGCTTTAAGCATGCAAAGAATAACTTCATCTCTGCTACACATTATGCCTTGATCAGACAGGTGGGACAGACTGTCGAAGAACAATTTGACAAAATCTTCTTCAGAGATAGTCTCATTTGTGAGTGACAGTCGAGCTCTATACAAAGAAGGAAGATGCACTAGGGGCGATTTAAGGTGATTGGTGACATCAACCACACAGGGCAATACACCAGAGTTGCAGAGAATGCCATTTTCGAGGAACCTACTATCATCCCTCTTTAACCAGCTACTGGTAAAATCTGAGTAGAACAGCTCTTCACAAGTTAGTTTGTTGTAAAATGCAGCTACAAATTCCTGCCATGGTTTTTTCATCTGTAACTCACCATCAAGAGGCCACAAAAAGTGGAATTGGTAGTTTTGAAGAAACCCATTCTTCTGCAAGTCTCTCAGACAGCACAAAAGCCGGATATAAGCCACGGGGACAACTTTAGTGACAACGTCGATGTTCCATTGCACTTCTGAGTCATATTGTGAAGACGCCTCTGCTGAAGTCCAAATTCCCCTGCGGTTGTTGGTAACTGCAAAATTGCAACTGATGTGAACTGGAAGTCCAGTGCACTGTGACAAAGGCAAGTAGCAGAACACCTCACCATTGAGATCACAATCTAGAGTGTACACATTATTGTTTTCATTTCTGCTATTGAGTAAGCAGGCCACACTGGCCACAGCTTGTTTGTTACTTTGTGTATCAATGGCCCATTTTCCTGGAGGAGATTTCTTTGATGAAATGTTAGCACTTGCCACAAGCCAATCCGTGCAATTTGGCATCATACCACTTAAATCTTTTGTTTCAACAGTGACCTTTGAAGTGAGGTATGTCTGATCAAGATGAAGAAGTTTAGCAGATGTGTATTTTGAGATTTCGTACAGAATTGTTGGATGACTCTGACCCTCTTCGATTTGTTGAATGGTGATTTTCTTTACATGCTGCAGGAACAGCAACAACTTATAACCACATAGCCTTATTTCATCAAAAAGCTCTTTCATGTGTGCTTTTGTATAGCATGTGCTGCTAAGCTCACTGGAAGCACTTCGAAATGGAAGACGAAATATGGTGCCTTGGAACTCTGCGGAGGAACAAAAATCAAAGAGTCCTTCATAGGGTGACAACTGGCAGGACTTCTGGATGACTTTGGAGAGAAATTTTACCATCTTTCCTGGCTGTGATGGGTTCTTAATTTCTTTTCTGAGATGTTGAAGTGTAGGATCAAAAATATACAACCTGTTTCGACTGATAAATGAAGGAATGTCTGTAATGTGATAAACTGAGCAGAATCCTATTCCAAACTTTCCAATCTTCAAATGCTTTTCTTGCTTTGTGGCAGCTGCTAGTTTTTGGATGTTGTCAAAATCCTCATCGCTGAAGGTGCTGTTGTTGTGCACCACTAAAGCTGGACCATGAGATTCGTGCATACCTGGAAAGAAAAGACTTCCCTGCTCAAATTTATGGCTGCGAGCATCGAAGCAGATGTTGATTTCTGTTGCCTCTGCATCATCAGCATTCTGAATCAGCTCCTTCACAATGGTTACACCATCTTTGTAGTCCTTCAAAATATTTTTCAAGCGAATGGTCAGAGGCTCATACTGGCCTGCATCAGCAAATATATCTTCAGATATGTCAAGCTCCTTGCTAAGTGGTGTGACTTTCATACACTTGGCCAAACTTGGACTGATGCGACTGTGAACAAAAGTTAGAGTTGGTTCACCTACACAAGATGATGATATTGCAAATTCTTTTAAGAAGTCACTATCAGCATAGACAAGTTCTTCTACCTCTCTCAAGTCAGGCCACTTGGTCACCGACTCTGCAGGCACCAGAATTGAGTCAACACTGATGCATCTTGTGCCATTGTCAGTCAACCAATTCAAGATGGCCATCAGAGTATCCCACACTAAAGAAGGAGCTGAAGTATGGCATCCACTGCTGATCTGACTTTTCATAGTGCCCAAAATCGATACTATCTGTCTCTCGGTGATAGACTTGCTCATGCCAAAGTAAGTGAACAGGGCAGAGTATCTTGAAATACTGTCAGGTAGAATATGAAGGTAAGGTTCAACACTGTGGTGGAAGTTTGAGTTCTTTTGTTCTGCTACGGCTTTGATATCGACAAATTTGCTATGTTTCCTGATGTAAATCCATTCCTTCACATTACTCAAGGCATCAATGTGACTTGTGTCATTTTTTTGCAGTAGTTCTTGCATGGCAGAGTAGACATTAGATACCAAATTCAGCAACGTGTCAGCGTCAACATCATTCTTGTGAGAGATAATTTCACGAAAATGTGGAAGGAGACAACCAGTTGGCTCATGAGAACCTAGCCACTTAAATACTTCATTATCAATGAGTGGCTTAGTGAAGTATGCTTGTGAGCCATAGAGGAGTGGAAACATTTTGCAAGATGAGCAAGACAAACATGTTGTACTGTTTAGAGACACAAAATGAGAAACACAGTTACTACCTTGCCATGGAAGACAGCTGGAATAAAAGATAGGAGCGCTGGCCTGAACTGGAAGCCAGCTTCTATTTTCTGAAAGTAGTAACAATGCTGCATCAAAAGGCAAATATGAAGGGTGGACAGACCTGTTAATTTTGTAGCTGCCTGCTTTTTTGCTCTTAAAGTCGTGTGTTTGGATATAGGCAGTGATGGCCTTAGCACGAATGATTTTCACCTTACTTACCAATTGTGGTGAAGGAAAACTACTCACACTGATTGAGAATATTAGGTCGAGGATCTCTTGAGCAGAAACAGATTCACGCAAACCACAACTTTGTAAAATTTTAATATAACTTGAAGTGTTATATGGTGGCTCTGGAAATACATTTTCTCCTTTGAATATCGAAGACATGGCTTGGCTGTCTGGATTAAAGAGCTCATGAGGGCATTTTCTCTGACCTAAACCATCTTTAAGGAATCGAAGATTCTTGATCGATTCAGTGATGAAAGAGTTATGGTAAGAGAGGATCTGAAAGGCATCCAGAACATTCCTCATTATAGAGTCAATATAAGGGTCACTGATTGTTCCATTTTGTATACAAGCAAAGATAAAGTCTTTCACAAAATTGGCCTGTGTATGAACACAGATTCCCAGCTTTTCAAGAAGCTGTAGTTGAATTGAGTTGCTATTTGCAAATAACATGATTGTATCTGGAAGAGCAGATATCAATTTTTGCAAGTGTAGAGGCTCCACTACACCTTCTTTCAGAATAGATTTCCTGCAAACATCATTGAGAGACAGGTTTCACCTTTTGTATTCTTGGATGTCTCGAAAACCTTGATGTTTCGCATTGCTGTCATATCAGGATTCGTTGCTTGTGCCAAAATACTTCTCAAGCACTTTGCTTCCTTGGAAGTAAGTTTAATAGCACCATAGAACCTATTCTTGCATATGACAGCAAGAATATTATCTGGACTATAGCTGAGGATGTAAGCTGCTAAGTCTGAATGGGACAGGTACGAAAACAATTTCTGTGAGCTGCACATAATTCCATATTTAGTCAACATTGACATTCTTTCGGGACCCATTGCCCGATGATGAGGTATGTACAACACTGCCTGCGATGAAGCAAGTCTGATCACAGAAAACTGATCAGGTGCACAAGGAGCCATTTTCTGAACAGGCACAACAAGTTTATTTGAGAAAAGTTCAAGATTTTTGTTGGAAACCCACTCCCAAAATATCTTGAACCAGTTGCTGGGAAATTGATCTCCACATGGAAAATGAACAATTTTGAGATTTCTCCACTGCTCTGGCATGGCTTCATCAATAAGTCTAGCAACATGGACTATACTGAGGGCTGTGAGTTGGGTTTGGTTTGAGATGGCAATGTATGCTAGACTCTTGTGAAGGTCTGCATCACTTGAAAGGTCACAGAGCCTGTGATCAAGGTTTGGTAGTAAAGATCTGGGGCATTCTGATGTGCACAAGTACACAGAGCTTAATCCAGACAACTTCTGAAAAGAACGAAAGCTTCCATTAGCTAATGGTAGTAGTTCCAGTTTATACAGATCAGCATAATTGCCATCTGACAAGCAGTATCTGAGAAGTTCAAGCTTTCCTACTGAGTCAACCTTCATATAACTGGAAATATTTGCACGCATTGAATCTCTCACAAACGTTGGACTCACTTCTTTCACCTTCACATTGACAAGCAAAAAGGAATCCCAAATATAATCAGGAACTTTGGCTAACAGAACTCCACAGCTTGTCAATGTCTTCTCGACAACTGCTTTCAGTCTGTTGATCGACTGTGGTACGTAAACAGCAGATGTAGGTTTCACCCACTCTCCAGGCTGCCGTATTGCCTCTGACCAGACTACATCGTTTTTCAGCAACTCCCTAAATAGAGGCTGCAAAAGACCTTTCCAGTGAGTGCTCCTTAGATCTTTTGCAATTGGCCACGCTCTATAGAAATCATTGGCACCCATTACCTTCTTGGCTTCCAGCAGAAGGTTGATGTAGCATGAAGGTACAACATTAATAACCAAGAGATCGTTCCAGTTGGCCATTGGATCATTTCTTCTTTCAATTCCTGGCCACTTGAGACTCCGTCGGTCATCGTTCAAGCTAAATGTACCGTTAATGTGGACGGGAAGATTAGATGCAACTTCAATGGGCATTGGAAGAAAACAAAAGATCCTTCCATCTCCGGGGCTGTTGAGTTCAAGAGCTGTGCCTACCCATGGGAAGACCTTTTGTTTCACAGAAGCTTCTCTTACCTTGAGAATAGAAGAACCCACTTGATTTGCCACTAGCCAGTGAGTGGTGGTTGTGGAGCTCTGCTCATATGTACTGACATCAAACCTGGCAATAAAGGAGTGGACAACTGAACTGTTGTACTGGTGTTGCTCGTAACTGGCTCCGACTTTCTGCATAAGATTGGATCGCTTCTGGATCAATTCTGGTAAAAAATGGTCACTGATTTTTGTCTGAAATAACAAAGATTGAATTCCATCGTTGTTGATTCCAAAAACTTCAATGGAAATTACTGAGCGGAGAAATATAAGCAACAGCTTGGCGTCTGCTTTTAGAGCATCGGTAAGCTCCAGCAACTTTTCCAATGTATACACTTTTTCTGAAAGATTAGATGCTGCAGTGCGAAGAGGAAAGCGAAAGATAGTTTTTGGATAGTAAGATGTGTTCGAGTGGAAATCAGCTATTCCATGAAAAGGGTTCAGATTATCTGTGCACAGTACTTCCGATAACTTGAACAGTCGTCCGGATTGACCATTCCATAGCTTCTCTTGAGGATCAAGATATGCCAGTTTGTCACTGCTTACTATGGAAGGCAGATCTGTAGAAGTAAAGTATACAGCGATTTGGATTGACGATTACATTATTGGCAAATCACAGATATGTACTGTAAAGTCTGTCGCAGACTTAAAGCAGTTTACACCATTTTTGAAAAAAATAACATTTAAACAAATATCAAGTTTTCAGTCTAACTTCATATATATGAACAAAAGCAATTTTTAAATAAAATTAAATGCCAAATGGTGCAAACTCAGAGATCATTGTGTGTGTATGTGTGTGTGGGGGGGGATTATATTAAATGGAAGAATTTGAACATTCTTCGTATCCACTTGCCCAATGGACTGCTCTAAATAGTCAAAAAAACTTACTTCCTGTTGGATGAGGCAAGCAAGTAAAAAAAAAAATTTAAGTATGGTAAAAAAATTATTATTACAATTATATTACATATAATATACAATAAACCACAAATAAAGTGGATATCAATAGGGGGAACAGTGCCTGAAAACCTTTTTTTTTAAACCATTTAAAGTACAATATCTTTGCACGCATTCATGCTATGGTCTTGGCGAGTGTAGTAAGCTTTCTGATGGCAGTTTTGTTTTGCCATATGTGTTTATCTTTTGGAACTGTGAAGTAAAATCACCCCCCAAATTCCGTTCGAGCAACTGCTTTCCAGCATCGAGTCTTGAATGGCTAAACAAAGAGCTGTATATACACACACCACAGATTGAAACTAGGGATTTTTAAGAGATTTTTAAAATCAAATTCATGTGAAGGGGGGGGGGGGGTCTAAATGAAACACTAACATAACCCTGTGGTTACAACTTCAGAGCTCCATAGATTCTGCAGTATAGCTCAAATGATAGATCTCTCGTGTGTTCTCTTTTGGTATTAAAAATTTGCATAGGTATAACTATGGTAAAGTTACTTGCAGCTAAAGTGGGAGTATCTCAACATCTGAGTGTTCAACTGGCTGTAGTTGTGGTTCCCCCAGTTGGAAAGTGCTAGCTAGATATCTGTGGCTAGAGGCTGTCATACTCTAGCATGTTCAGCAGGTGCTAAAAGTGATAAATTAGGGTGCTGAAAAAAAATTCTGAGCAAGAAAATTGATTTTCAGAACCCTGTGCTTGCCTAATTTATCATGTTTAAGCACCTAATGAACACGCTAGTTTAGTCGAGTGCTTCCTCTAGCCACAGATAACAATTTCAACTGGACAATCAGGAACCGCAACTATAGCCAGTTCAGGCACCAGGATTTGAGACCCCCCACTTTAGCTGCGTGTATCTTTAGCATAGTTATACCTATGCAACCTTTTTAATATCAAAAGAGAGCAGACAGAGAGATCTATCATTTAAGCTATATACCTAGTTCATACAGTGAAGTGTGCAGAATCTATGGAGCTCCAAAGTTATAGCCACAAGGGTGTTTTTTTTAGTATTTCCATTATATAATTTAGACCCCCCCCCCCCCCTTTACAATGAACATTAGTCGATTTAAAATTGTTATAGCCATTCAAGTCTTGATACTGGAAAGTAGTTACTCGAAGGTATTTGAGGGGGATTTTCCTTCTCATTCCAACCTGCAGTTCCAAAAGATAAATATGTATATATGGCAAAACAAAAAATAACATCACAAAGCATACTATTTTGATCAATGAATATGTGCAAAGATATGGTACTTTAAATAAAGCACAGTTTTCAGACCCCAATGTCCCCTACTTGTACTAACCCAAGTGTTTGTAGTCCCTAGCAAAGTATCATTTGCAAGTGCCTGTAGTCCCTAGCAAATATGCAAGTGCTATAGTCCCAAGCAAGCATGTATCATTTGTAAGTGCTTGTAGTCCCTAGCAACCATTTGCAAGTGCTTGTAGTCCCAAGCAAGCATTTATCATTTGCAAGTGCTATAGTTCCTAGCAAGCATGCATCATTTGCAAGTGCTTGTAGTCCCTAGCAACCATTTGCAAGTGCTTGTAGTCCCTAGCAACCATTTGCAAGTGCTTGTAGTCCCTAGCAACCTTTTGCAAGTGCTTGTAGTCCCTAGCAATCATTTGCAAGTGCTTGTAGTCCCCAGCAACCATTTGCAAGTGTTGTAGTCCCTAGCAACCATTTGCAAGTGCTTGTAGTCCCAAGCAAGCATTTATCATTTGCAAGTGCTATAGTTCCTAGCAAGCATGCATCATTTGCAAGTGCTTGTAGTCCCTAGCAACCATTTGCAAGTGCTTGTAGACCCTAGCAACCATTTCCAAGTGCTTGTAGACCCTAGCAACCATTTCCAAGTGCTTGTAGTCCCTAGCAACCATTTGTGAGCATGTATCATTTGCATTGACATTGTAATTAAAAAAAAAAGGTAAATGCAGCAAACTAAGATCAAGAAATTTGCTATATAGCGAGAAGTTTTAGATAACGGATATTTTGTTGGCACACCAAAAATCTCTTTTGCTTTGTGTACAAGCATTGATTCGGTCAAGTGTCTGGCTCGCATAACTATTTGAAGGCATGGGGTTGCCAGGTCCCCTTTTCACAAGGCGATACTTCTCAGTTGACGCATTCAATAGACATGATTAGCTTGAGGATCACTGCACTCTGTCACAAGGGGCTGAAAATAGGCATGGTTAATACCTCAAAGTGAACATTGCACAACTTATGAGTTGGATATATATGTTCCACTTCACTTACGAACCCAGTAAAACCACCGACTTTATTTGTGGTTTTTAATAAGCATAGCTATAACTTTTCAAACTTAGAATTCAAATATAATACGTGCAGTTTGATATAAGTTCAGCTCGATCGAGGTACTATCTAGGTCTCTACAACGAAACTTCAGCAAAGATATCCATCCAGGAGTGCCTTCTTTCTCGAGATTAAAGGGGGGAAGAGGGCTGAAAATTTATTGTTTTTCAAAAAAGTTTTTTTTCTACCCAAAAGTGTTGAGAATGTGTGTCTGCAGGTTGAGTTTCAAGTTTCAGAGCAAGGGAATACTTCTATCAGCCATATTTATACAGTGCATATTGTTCATTTCATTTCACTTCACATTCTAAAGAGGTTCTTCCCCCCAGTCTAACCGGTCTACAGTTGGGCGGTCGGCGATGATCGCCAACCCCAAATACACTTTTTATGTATCAAAATGCAGCCAATTTCACGAACAACCTTACCAGTCATTTGCGCAATGAATTGACCAGGCGGGGGTGTACTGCGCACCCGGAAAGGTGAGCATATTTTTTTAATCATGCTTTTTTTGAAACGTCACTTACCAAGAATTGCTGGAAAGGCGGGCACTGGGGAAGAGAAAGGAGAAATATTTTAAACAACGAACGCCAAGTAGTGAGAAAGACTGGAAGAAAACCTCTGCTAGCGGCTGTTGTTGAGCCTGTTACAGTAGCAAGTTTAATGTTTATCTCCGTACTAAAAAGTTACTTGCTGTTTCCTTCCTTTGTTAGTGAGTCTCTTGGATCCTGTAGGTAGTGCCTTCTGTGAACCTTCACTTACCTTGCAATCAATAGAAAGTGTCTGAAGAGAGGCCAGTTCAGTTCCAGTGGTAACCCTGACTAGGAAGAAGTTTACTCTCTTGGATCGTTCAGCTTCTTCTGGAGTGTTGCTACTGGCTCTACCTCTTCGGACTAGAGGGATGTTGTGGGAGAACTGGGTAAGGGTAATGACTTAGATAAGCTTAGACAGATCATAGCAAGTAGTATCAATGTGTAGCCAAGCTCACTTACAACTGAAGGATAAAATTTCCCGTAGGGCAGGCATGGTGTGTCATATTTTTACTTTTTGTTCAAATTGTGGTAACACTAAAGACGTCTCAAACCCTGTATCTGTAGAAGCCCATTGTTTGAACATCCAGTCAGTGCTGGGTGCTTGCTTGCTGGAATTAGTCATTCTGGTCTGGATGACATCACTGCAGTCATGGATATGTTGCCCCCTCTTAGTTCCACCAGTTTTTTTGTGCTTTTTTAAAAATATACTAAGACAATAGGGAGTGACCAAAATGCAGTCACAAATTATTATGTTGAATGCCGATTTTTATGGGGTTGGGCATGAAGACATCATTGATGTTAGTGTTATTGTTGATGGCACATGGCATAGAAAGGGCCACAAATCAAATTATGGTATTGCTCTGATGTCTTGGGACACTGGAGAAGTGTTAGGTCTTATGTCTAAGTTCGGTCAAGCTTGCGCACGAATACCCGAAGATGAGACAGAGGCAAGTTACAAAGAATGGTTTGAGGGTCACAAGGTAAGTTGTGAAGCCATTTGGTTCCATGGAAGTTGTAGGAATACAAAAACGTTTTGGGCATTCAGTGGAGAGACTGGAGCTTTTTGGTACACGCACATAATTAGTGATGGGGATATAAATGGTTGTCAAACCTTATGGTCCTAGTGTTGAACTAGAGAATGTAGAATGTATAAATCACGTTAGTAAGCATTTTTTAAAGCATTTTGAGACCTGCATTAAAAGGCGCTGTTCATGACGATGGTAAGCATGTAACCTTGGGTGGTGCTAGGGGGATTAGTCACCTGTCTATAATTGAAACACAAACCCACTATGGGGGAGCAATTACAACTAACGAGGACAACCTAGACGGGATGATTCGCGATGTGTAAGCATATGAGTGCGACAAGTATCAGGCTTGCCCCCTTAAATAGCATATATAAATGCACCAGTAAAAGGGTTAAATCAAACTCTCTTTCAAATTGATGCCGAATTGAGCTTCAAATTGAGACCAAGACATGCTATATATAACCGCATGCTATATGTAACCACATGCTATATATAACCACATGCTATTATATAACCACATGCTATATATAACCACATGCTATATATAACCACATGCTATATATAACCACATGCTATATATAACCACATGCTATATATAACCACATGCTATATATAACCACATGCTATATATATAACCACATGCTATGTATAGCCACATGCTATATTTAACCACATGCTATAATATATAGACACATGCTATAATATATAGCCACATGCTATATATAGCCACATGCTATATAGCCACATGCTATATATAGCCACATGCTATATATAGCCACATGCTATATAGCCACATGCTATATATAGCCACATGCTATATATAGCCACATGCTATATATAACCACATGCTTATATAACCACATGCTATATATACCATCCACCCATGCAAGGTGCATATGGGCATGGGTGGATGGGTTAGCCCATGATTTAAAATGAATATATATAATAAGTATTTATATAAAAAGACTTGGAAGTCCAGTTTCACAAACACCCACCCACCCACATATAAACACGTGCTACATAGACATGTTAGTGAGAACAACCTTGTTGCAGTGGGGTAGGTGTTACATAGCAACTGGTTTTTAACTTTGAACTACATCTAGCATCTAGTCTTCCCCCCCCCACACACACAAGTTGGCAAGTGTTTAGTACACAATCAATTATTATCAGGGAGGGGGAAGCACCAGGGACTCTCCCTATGTTAGGTCTCGTGATTGTTGCGGTATGGGCTATAACAACCAGAGAGTATATGACCCCATATTCCCATATTCAGAATGGCCTACTTCAACAAGAATATCTGGCTAAACTCACTTTGGCACCTACTTTAAGCTCCAAAAACACTTGAAACCTTCACCAAGGTATTTAACTGGCACCAACCCCATCCCCCCAAAACAATCAATACACCAACTACAAGGATGTACCTTCTATCCCCCCCACACCTATATGTCTTGTAGTGCAAGTCCTTTCAGTGCAATTTTATTTATAACCATAAGAGTCAATATGTTGCAGCAACTAATTTGCTTCTTGATTTAGCCAAGCACAGAAATCGGTGAAAGTTTGTCAACTCAAATAAACATTCTCAATGAACTCTCAGTTGACATAATAACATTAAAATCACCTTCTCAATAATCAACTTCAATTTGTATTCACTCGACGTTTCGACTAGATGCTCTAGTCTTCATCAGGAATAATGATGAAGACTAGAGCATCTAGTCGAAACGTCGAGTCAATACAAATTGAAGTTGATTATTGAGGAAGTGATTTTAATCAAATAAACATGGTTGCATAACAAGTAGCTTCTGCCTATCACTGCAAAGAAGTGAACAGCCATTGGGTTTACTGAAAATCTTACTTTTGTAACAACAGATCTTCAACAAAACCTGGCTAGCACCTGCAGCAGGCATTGCCCCTGATCCAACTCTTCTGGCTTCTCTGTGTGAGTGCCTATTGAAGACACAGAGAGACAGAAAGGGCCACGAGAAATAGCACTAAAGGGCCACGAGAAATACCACTGTGCTGACCTAGTTTGGGAATTATGGCTGTTTTAAAGCTTTGGCGACATGGCATGACTAGCATGGCCCATGGGCCCCAAACCAACCTGCCTATATTCTTCCCCTTGTTGAGTTATCCCTAGTCCACCCATGGTTGTGTCTGCCCTAATTTGGCTGCTTTGAGGGGAGGGGGGGGGGGGGGGGGGGGGCGTGGTAGGGTAGAGAGCCAAATCCTGCCCATGTTTGTACCCTGGTCGAGCAACCCCTACCACCCCTGGTCCTACCCTCTCTGGGTCCTCTGAGTGAGTGTCCATTGAGGACAAGGAAGCACAGACAGAGACACACACACAGACAGAGACAGACTGACACAGACAGAGAGATAGATAGAGACAGACAGACACACAGACAGAGAGAGAGATAGAGACAGACACACAGACAGAGAGACACACAGACAGAGAGATAGATAGAGACAGACACACATACAGAGAGATAGATCGAGACAGACACACAGACACACCGACAGAGAGACAGATGGAGCGACAGACACACAGACAGAGAGATAGATAGAGAGACAGACACACAGACAGAGAGATAGATAGAGAGAGACACACAGACAGAGACAAACTGACACAGACAGAGAGACAGATAGAGAGACAGACACACAGACAGAGAGACACACAGACAGAGAGATAGATAGAGAGACAGACACACAGACAGGGACAGACAGAGATAGACAAATGGGCCTAGAGAAATATTAGATGATTGGTTATAGTTCAGGAGTTATTCTGAGCTTCTAAAACCATAAATACCTACAGAGGCAAATTCAAACAATGTTCACAAGCAAATTAATGACTGTGTGGATTTTTACCTGCACATGCCCAGTAGAAGCTGAAGAAATACCATAAAACATATTTCTTGACAGTGGAGCAAACAGAATGAAAAAACAAACTGCTGATGAAGGCAACCACCATCATGAATGGTCAGTCTCTTCCAGGCCTATACTCCATTGTATTTTTAAAGATTTTCTTCAGAGGAAAGCTGCACAGGTACCTAAGCTCACCCGAATCGCTCTGAAGCCCTTCGCTATTGAGAAAGAAGGCGTCCTGGATGAAGCTTATCAGTTTAGACATAGAATGATATAGTGACAGAGCTTTTAGTTGCTTACTTCAATGGAGCTGATTCTTATGCCAAACTGCGGCTCATTGGATTTGCATTATAACAAGTTTATTTTTTGTTAGACAAAGTTAGAGCTATAAATATAATTTCTGACGGCGAATTACTTAAAACAAAATTGCTCGACTCAATAATTACAGAGAGGAAACGAAACAAAAGAGAAAAAAGGGAGAAAATGTCCGATAGTCAGACGAGGTTTCGCGTGGAGTTTGTAGTGGGTGCCTTAGGGGCTTCTCTCTGACAGCTGCTGGGTTGGTACATACGCACGGAGCTGTAGACAAACGCTGCTCTGCTTCTCATTAACAGTCAGTGGCTAGGCCAGAGAAGATTCCCAATCAGCACCATGTGACACGGACCTTGCCCCTTGTTCTGCCTCTCCTCTGGTCTCCAGCAGGCCAACACCCCCCGTCAGCCTCCTCAGGTCCATACCTCCAGTGAATGTTTTTAATCAAGAAGGTATGAAATGGGACACTATTTTGAAGGGTGTAGTAACAATGTCACTGTTTGGAAGAGGTTGTTACACTTCAGTACACAGTGCCTGAGGGTACCTACTCCCTGTGGCCAGAAATGGTCCTTGGCTGCCATGGTCCAGGGAGTTGAGAGAGTAGGAGGATCCCTGTACCATACCAAGAGGGGTGGGGGCAAACCGAAGGATCCCATGAGAGTCATTAGGCCACATACTGTATATGGATACTTTGCCCATGGCACTAACTTTAATTAAGAGAAGAGAAGACTTGTGGGTGTGTCTGTGGGGGGGGGGGGGCAAGTAGTTTTGAAATTTTGTCAAACATAATGCAAGGTTCAATCATTCAACAGATCCACCATTATAGTGGTGTGTGTGTGTGGAAGGGGGGGGATAATATTATTATGGTGATAGATATTTGGAATGCCAGCTAACATACACACGCACACAACACAGCAGGGGGGGGGGGGGCAAGGGACTCAACATTAACTAAAATGTGTGGTTTCATGTTTTTCAGGGCATGTAATTACACACATTCCAAGGAAAGCACCAGGGACTCTCCCTTACTACAATAAAGAATACAACACCACACATTTCTATCAGGGAAAGGACTCATGACCTCACCTGTACACCCTTTTCCCAGAGTAGCACAAGAAGTTAAAAGACAACTAACAACTACCACCCTGATATGATAAGCAGGTTGCAACTTGGCATGATGACAATAATTATTAGCATTTCAAATTCCAATTGCAAAGGCCTGGGTGTCTCTCTCAGTCTCTCAAGGTATCTTGGTTAACAATTTTATATACTGAGTCTGCAATATAATCAAACTGGACAGTTATGCCCTAATAACAGCCAGCATGTTAGCTCCTGCATCCTAGACTAGTAACAACACATTACATATCTCATTGTTGGTCTAAAATACACTCCCACTACCTTGAAACACAAAATATCTTATCAAAGTGTAGACATGAGGTGTACCTGTCAGATGGTAGACAGAATTGAATCCTATTCCAAACCGACCAACTTTGAATGGGTCCTCTGCCTTGATGCTCTGCTGCAGATTCTGTATCCCTTCCCAGTCATCGTCTGAGAACACAGCATCATTGGCCGATATGAGAGAAGGCCCTTGGAAACGTCCTAGAGAGGGGATCACCAGCTTTGAACACCCATGGTGCCTGTGGTCCACAAAGAATTGGACTTTTTTGGCTCCAGCATCGTCAGCATTTTGAATCATCTCCTGTTCACAAGAAAATCACAGAGCAATAGGGTTACTGAGGACATACTTAAGAAATAGGTGACCAGGAAACTGGAGCAGCATTCAATGCTGCATTTCAAAATGCTTCATGAATATTAAGATAATCATTGTAATATTACTCAGGTTATTGTTAATAGATCCACCTTCATTTACTAAGCACATCTTTCCCCAAAATAGTTGTCACAACCACTTTGGTATTACCATATACAACCATGAACCAGTTGCATTGCATTATAAAATGGTGGGCAGTGTATATAAAGTGGGGGGGGGGGGGGGAGTTGACAGAGCCTTCAAACAGAAATGGTGGATGTGAGTGAAGATGAGAATTCACTGCCTCAAGGCCGTAGAAGTAGAAATGGCATATTACAGAGCGTTCTTGACGAGGGTTTTTGCAAATGACGAAGTGTGAGCAGACACTTTACCAAAATCACTACGCTTGAAAACAAAGCCAGGAACTTGGATTGAATACCTGTTTTATTCCAAAGCAAAGAAAACTTTCTTGAAAACGGAAATGATATGACAATGTTGAATGGTCAGGAAAGAGTGGTTCCATGGAAACCCACAGAACCCCTCTGGATCTGTCACAGCTATGAATATCTGCTTTAGACCTTCCCGTGGTAACTGAAGTAGGTGTTGGAAAGAGGGAACAAGCATGTGGTGGAATCCAACTGCCTCCCTCCTCGGAGAAGGAGATTAAAATTGTCTGATGTACAAGTAGAAATGCTTGTGTCCATGTGCATGTCATGCTACTGAGCATGTGCAGTGCAACACATAGCAACTGCATTTAACCTGCGAAATGCCTCAAGTGTGAGAGAGACAGAGGCAAAGAATAACTGATCTGATGAAAATGTAAGAGCAAGCACCAGAATATGTAGCAGGAAGTAGGAAAGAAAGGGAAGAACGGCATTATCACATGAGGAGAGAAACATTCAGAGAATTCTAAACAGAAAAACAGAGACTAGTGATAGCAGCATTAGCAGGAATGTCCGGAGAGAGCTGAACAGAGAAAGGCAGAGACTAGCGAGAAGAAGTACAAGTGAAAGTCCTAGCAAGGCAGACTTCTCCTTGGGCCAATGTCCACTCTGTGCCAGCATTGTCATGCTTTAAGGTTTAATATGAAGACCCTGAGCTGCTGCCACAATGGCAAGGTTAGTCTACTAGCACTTGCTGAGTATTCACAAACACAAAAAAAAAGCTTGTGAAAACAATCGGTAAAGTAAAAAAATTATAAAGAAGCACCGAGTGAAGAGTAGTTGTGTTGTTATGCTACTGCACAGCACCGAGTGAAGAGTACTTGTGTTGTTATGCTACTGTACAGCACAGAGTGAAGAGTAGTTGTGTTGTTATGCTACTGCACAGCACAGAGTGAAGAGTAGTTGTGTTGTTATGCTACTGCACAGCACAGAGTGAAGAGTAGTAGTGTTGTTATGCTACTGCACAGCACAGAGTGAAGAGTAGTTGTGTTGTTATGCTACTGCACAGCACAGAGTGAAGAGTAGTTGTGTTGTTATGCTACTGCACAGCACAGAGTGAAGAGTAGTTGTGTTGTTATGCTACTGCACAGCACAGAGTGAAGAGTAGTTGTGTTGTTATGCTACTGTACAGCACAGAGTGAAGAGTACTTGTGTTGTTATGCTACTGCACAGAACTTCCTTTGACACAACGGAATGAGATTGAAAAGTCACAGCATGACATGACAATAGCACTCTGGACCAAGCAATTGCAGGGTCCAAACACAGAATAAACGGAGCTAATTGTATGCTCCCTACGATGCCAATATGGCATTTACTATTGAACTTTACCAATTTCTTTTGATACTGGCCAACTCGATGACAATCAATAAAGCACATGGATGGATATTTGAAAAACCTGGGATATCTCTGCCAGAACCATTGTTTGCACATGGCCAACTGTGTGTGGCCTTCTCCAGAGCTCAAGCTCTCGACAATGTGAGAATGAAAATTGTACTCAGACCAGCAGCAAGGAGGAGCAAGTGGACGAAATTTCACTCTTACATGTAATTTATCAAATGTTTTATAAAATCATGTTTGCATAATCAAGTGGCTTCTATATACCAAAACTAATTATTATTTGGAAGAATGAGATCTGATGGAAGTCATCCCTGGAACAAGTATATGTTGCTTTTAGAAGTGTTGTCTGGTGGTTTCAAAAATAGCCATTAACAAAAAAGATATGTTTGCATATGCACCACTTAACACCACTTAAGATGGCTAAGTGGCGTTATAGGATAATAAATGATATGATGTTGAGTGCAAGTTAAATTACAATGGTGCTAATATTTGTGGTTAGCATTTAAAGTTAATGGCTAAAAAACAAGGTATGCTTAATAATTAAGTTCCACGACTTTCTTTCGCATAAATGCTTTGTACCTTAAAAATCTGTCCGTCAGGGTAGCGCTCCAGAATCTGTTTGATGGAGACAGAGAGAGGTGGCCGTCTCTGACCGAAATGCTGCCCCTCTACAGAGCCATTCATGACTCTGAGATTTTAGGCGAAGCCAGCCACAAGTGCGAGCGTGGCTTCTTCTTTCTTCACAGCTAAAGGTCTACAGAGATCATAGTTAACAAATCATCGACCTGACCAAAAAGATACCCAGGCAGTTAAACTTACCTAGTGCAGTAATCCAGTTAAAGTCTCAGAAATCTGTGATCAGAATGAAAACCGAAGAGCAGGTTCGCGGACAAACCGAACTCGGCAACTAAAGGCAACGTCACTAGGAGATATTATTATACCGTCCGGTGTCGTGTCATAATTATTAGTCCCGCTGCCATATTAGTCCCTTTTGCTACACCGCGCAAGCGCAGCCTCACAAAATTAATATACCACGCATCGTGTGGAGCTGAATTGTGATGGTGAGGGCAGAGAAGGACCCTGCAGTATATCTGAATATTTCCTTAAGAATGGAAAATACAGTTGTGACACGAGTGCGAAGGAGCAGAGTGGAATAAGAAAAAGAATTGACAGATTTAAGCATAACCCATGGTCACCTTATAAGAGATGAATAAGTAAAATACTGTAGTCTGATGAAATATAATAAATACAAAGATATTGAATATATAATAGGGATTAGGACTTATGTGTGCATCCCATTACTCATGTAACTATATAGGGTGGCTTTAATAACACTAGCATTTGTTTGCTATTAGCTGCATCAATTTATAAAAAATATAAATAAATTAAAATAATTAAAATAACAGGTGAGACTAATATGGCAAGTGAGCATGAGACTAATATGGTGGGACAAATGTGGCAGGTGACAGGGGCAGATCTAGGGTATCAGTAAGCGGGGGTTTGGTATCAGTACTAAGGTTGCAGTTTTATAAATTTATAATTCCCTGGGACACCGGAACTGTTCTGTGCGGCGCGAATATTCAATGCGTAAACGCACGGCTCAAAACTCCTTTCGAATTTATATTTATATCAAAGAACTAAATTAAATTAATATCATACTTGCCAACTTTCCATAAGTTAATTCCGGGATACTGCCTGAGGTAACGATTTACACACTTCAGCAAGCTGAGCCATGTGTGGGGCAATGCTTAAAAATCACCCCTGGCTCAGTGAAAAGTGAACACCATAGGATGACAAATTGCTGCTCTCTTGCTGCTATGGAAGTAGTAGAATATGTCGATGAAGAGCTGGTCAATGTTCACTGGGAGTACCTTCAAACCAGCTTTGACTGTTAAATCAGCCAAATGGAAGATGCAACCAACATCATACAAAGTTGGGATCTCATCCTTAATCAGCTTCTGCACACCTGACCTCACTCCTTTCATAACATTGGTGGTATCGGACATGAAAGACACTGCATTGTCAAAGCTGAGCCCATTCTTAGTCAGTGACTCCTTCAAGGCTTGAAACAAGTTGGTAGCTATATCAATGTTCACAACAGGCATATCCAAGAATCTCGTCCGTACTTCACCTACCTGTGGATCAAGAAGCCCCAAAAGAATTATGCAAGACTTATCCCTCTCGTCATGGGATTCATCAATCATCAAAGAGAATAGACCACTTGACATTGACTCCATAACTCTCTGTGTGAAGTAAGGAGCAAGAGCTTTCTTCACTATGGCGGTGGATAATTTCTTTGCAATTTCAGAGTCTGGGAACATCTTGCTGAAAAGCTTGGTGGCATGGTCACTAGACAGAAAGGATATGTTGTGCTTAGCAACAAATGTAGCCCACCTGACCTCTGCTTCGATTACTTGATCACTTCTCTGATGTTGGAAGAGAGAGGTGATTGGAATAATTGATAGCACAGCCTTTGACATATCCTTATGTTTCTTGCTCTTGAGGTGAGATGTGACATCATCAACGGCCACCATGGGTAACACCAAAGTCGATTGCACACAGAGTACATCAGGCATACAAGTGACAAAATGAAGGCAAGACTACTGACATTACTATTGCATTGAACATAAGCAGCACACTGTACCCATGATGTTATTATTTACCCTGTATTTGAAAAATGCTTACTTACTTTGTCAATCAATTTCATTATATATTTTTTATTTATACCTTTGAAACTCTTGCCTATTCCTATCCCCTGAATTTGATCCATTTATTGTCAAAATGGCATTCTCTCCTCTGCTACACTGAGATTGCAGAAGTTTCACGTGAGTGCCGCACCTCCAATCGAAACAAGGTCAAAGGTTGTTTCGCACAACCGTAATTTTTATCTGAAGTTTTTCTCTGCTAAAAAGTGTCTGTTAAAGGACTAAAATAAACAAGCTTGAGACTGCAGTGGCCATCTAAGCGAGGGGAAGCGCAAGGTGCGCGTAGCTGTAAATTCCGGGACATTTCCGGGACAAGGACACCACCGGGACAAGGCTAAAAATTCCGGGACTGTCCCGGCCATTCCGGGACGGTTGGCAACTCTGACTTAGAAGTCAGTAGCTTTATGCAAGAGAGTGGCCTCTCAGCTCGCACAAAAATGGAATCAACCTTGCGCGCTCAAGTGCATGCTATGTTTGCCTAGTGGTCTGCGAATTGTAGTTTTTCGTAAGAAGGCAGAAGGCCGCGATATCTCTGCTAAGATCAGGACCTGTTACTCCCCTTCTTCATCTTCTCTTGCCACGCCTCCAGTGCCTTGATGGACCTCCTCGTGCTGCTCAAGCCCAGTGCTGCCGCTGAGGCTGCCGAGGTAGGAAAAGACAAGGACTGAATAGATACCTCTTTGGTATTTACGAACAACATCTAGGATCAACAAGGTTATTGATCGGAGGCTTGTGAAGGGGACGGGAAAACCATGTGAGGCAGAGTGGCTTTGCCAGCTAGCGATAGCCAGAAGGAATGCGGCAAGCTTTACTCAGCGGGAAGTACATTATTTGGTTCCCCCTGGAATAAAAAAATATGTTCCCCCTGGAACTTTTTACTTGAAAAAAAAGTTCCCTCTTGAAAAATAAAGGGCTAGGGCTAGAGCTAGGGCTAGGGTGGGAACAAAACTTTCAATAAGGAACAACTTTTGTGGGGGAACAAATTAAATGTTACAGGCCCTCTTCGATAGGAGGCGCTGCACATTTTTGTGCCATTTCCCCTACATTCAGAGCTGTGGTATCTAGTGCAATGCACCGAGTTAAAAATCACATCTGCATTCCACAACTGAACAGCTTGATGATATTACTTGTGTTCACAAGGATCTCATGGCTACCTTATACCTTCGATTAGACCGGGGAGCTCGGCAGCTCATAAGAACGTGGGCATAATTTAATTCTCAATGAACTCTCAGTTGACATAATAACATTATTATTGTTATTATTATTACTATTATTATTATTATTATTGTTGTTATTGTTATGTTATTGTTATTGTTATTGTTATTATTATTATTATTATTATTATTATTATTATTATTATTATTATTATTATTATTATTATTATTATTATTATTATTATTATTATTATTATTATTATTATTATTATTATTATTATTATTATATTATTATTATTTACTATTATTATATATTATATTATTATTATTATATAGAAATATAAGCGCATGCGCCAATTTTTTAACGATTTAATGTTGCTATTGCTGAGCCTGTTAAGGCCATCACATATATAATACAGCACAGTGTGAAACTATTTAGTAACTAACCTAATAACAATCTATATTTTAAAAAGAACTCAACAGTATTTAATTAATAAAATTATCCACAATATTAAGTTACGAGTGTCCCGCTGCTCAGGAAGGGGGGGACAGGAGTGGACCAAAGATCATTCCTCGGCTCACCATACAACAGTTCCTTTCTCCTCTGCCACCACTTCCCTACCCAATACATAACACACTCACCCACCTCCTCCATCACTGCATCACTTACTCCCTCCACATCTTTCCCCAAAAGCAATGCCACCTTTCCATCCTTACTCACTCTTCTCATCCACTGTCTTGCCCCTGCAATTCTGCGTACCTCATCTATCAGAACCAGCCGATCCCTCTCGCATGTCCCCAAGAAATGTTCCACATCCTCCCCTGCTCCACTATCACACATTATACACCTCTCATCCCTAACTATCCCACATCTCTTCTTATCCTCTAACAACCCAGCTGATGCAGTCCTCAGTCTAAATTGTAGCCGCACACCTTCCTGACCATGCATGGACCTCACATACCTCTCCACCCCTGCACCATTCTTTGCCGATTTATAATAATTCAGTGTACTTTTCCCCCGTCTACTTCCTCCTCCCAGTCCTTCTCATTTCTCACCTTCACTTTCCCCTTCCACTTGCGCACTGATCCAACCTCGTTGTTTATCTTGTACTTTCTCCTCAAGATCTCATATTCTTCCCACCATCCAATTCCTCCATCCTCTCGTAGTTTATAATTTACAACAACTTTTACCAATCTGCTCTGTTCCAACACCTCTATCTCTTGCCAAACAAAACCTTCATCTCTTCCTTCCTCTCCTCTAGCTTCCTCCACCCCATATCTCCCCGTATTGCCACTCCTGCTACTGTATCACTTGCCCCCAACAGTCTCCTACCCACTCTCATCTGTGCTGACTCCAACTTCTTGCGAGCATTCCGTCCTCCTGTCCACCACACTTCGGCTGCATGCTCCATACTGGGTCTCGCTAGAAGCTCCCACACCATTCTTCCTCTGTCTACTTCCACCTGCCCATTCACTCTACTCATCCATATTACCTTTCCATCCCACTCTTCTGCCTTCTTTGCCATCTTCTCTAACTGAACATTACCGCCTTAGCTTCATATCAAACCATATTCCTAAGTACTTGAATTCTTTGACCTCTTCCAATATCTCCTCACCAATCCTCCAATGCACTTCTGCTTCCTTCTTCGCTACTACCATGGCCTTGCTCTTCTTGCTATTAAATTTCATCTTTTAATTAATTTTTATATATTTTTTATATTTTTTTTTGTATATAAAATAGAATGCCTCGCTTTCGAAATAGATTTATTCAACTGCACCCGCGTGTGCAATAATACGCACGCGTTCCGCTGTCGTCTGTTCAGAAAAAATCTTATTTATAATTTTTGATAGTGCCACCTTGTTACCTTACCTGTAATTGAAAATGGCACAAAGTCATGCAGGACAAAAATTAGAAGCTTTACTGTTTCCCATAAATAAGCCCTTTAAAAAGAAAATGAAAGAGTTGTGGATGGAATGGCATAGGCAACAGTAGACATCACATGGCAATCTCAAGCAGCCCTCAAGACAACAAGCCATTGATTGGGTCTCTGCTGCCTGGGAGTCAATTCCAGGAAATTTGATAGAGTTCCTTTCTCTCTTGTCATCTCCAACAGCATTGATGGCTCTGACGCTAGTCTAATTAGAGATTGCATTCCGACGCAAGGAGAGAGATGCTCATTTGGATGAAGATTCCGACGCTGAGCGAAGACAGAGAGGAGAGAGATAGCGACGAAGATCCGTTCGCTGATTTGGATGAAGATGTGAACGACTTGGCGTCTTTCAGTGAACCTGAGCACTAGCTAAATGTTAGTTTCCAGAACAAAATAACATTTTACCATAGACTAGTAGAGATAGATATTTTTTGTTATGAACTCATTTGTTTCAAAACAGCCCGATGTGCGTTATTAAGAATTTTTTCACCAATAATTATCACTAGGCAACTGTAGCAAGCGCCCACAGGGAAGGAGGTGGAAAGGTAAGCGCCCGTGGGCGTACTTTACGGTACAAAAGCCACACCAAATGCTAGCATGGCATGAAGGCTCGCTTACTTGCACTGATCACAAATGAAATAAACACCTGATTAATCGTTGCCACATAAGTGTCGGCAAGAGCAACTATTAAACCTCATTTATTATTATTATTATTATTATTATTATGAACTTTACAGCCATGTTGACAGGTGTGAAATGTGTGTGAGTGATATTGGAAATAATGATTGCTGAAGGTCAATGAACCAAGAACTGGTGAAGCCTGAAAATGAAGAAAAGAAAAAGTAAAAGGAACAATACAGAGTTAATCAGGGGTCCTATTAATATTGATCATATGGCATGGTGCGCAAGGACAAAGATAGTGAAAAGTGCATGTGTCGGCTGGGTCAAAGTGATTTAGGAAATAATGCCATAAGTACGGTACCAGTTGTTTCTTGATAGATAATAGTGATTGTGAAATGTCAATAGGAGGCAGTGCATTCCATAGTAGTACAATGCGGTTGAAGTAGAAATGTCTACTGTTGGAGGAGCGAGTGAATTTGTAGTTTAATTTGTGAAGTGAAGATGACCGAGTAGGGTTGGTAGAGAATGATATGTATTTTTGTATGTCAAAGTTGCTCGAACGATCCTTTAACGATTTTACAAGGAAGAGGATGTCTTGCAGTTCGAACCAGTACATCAGTGGTAGTAAGTTTAAGGTAATGAGTCTGGATTTGTAGTCTGATGTGTGATCATTCAAAATGTATTTTGTAGTTCGACGTTGGACTTTTTCCAGCAGAGAGATGTCCTTTAAAAGGCGAGGTCTCCAAAGCTGAGAGCAATAGGTTTATTTTAGACCTTATCAATGAGATGTATAGGGATTTTTTTACAACTGTAGAAGATGAGGATTGGAAGGTTCTCCTTATCAGGTTAAGAGCAAAATAAGCGTTTCTGCATATTTTGGAAATATGTTCTGACCAGGAGAGGTTGCATGTGGTGAAGATTCCTAGATCTCTCTGACCATCAGTGTGAGGAATGACAGTTCCGTTTTCACTGTAAGTGTGGGGATCCTTTTTGGTTAGCGAGATTCTCATTGCAGAGCATTTAGATTCATTCAATTGTAGATTCCATTTCTTACACCAGCATGTTATGGTTGTTAAGTCAATCTGCAATAAATTATAAATTTCATTTCTTCCCACCCAAGGGAACCCAGCATCAAGGTAGCATTACCTCTCTGAATCAACACAGCTCTGCAGGAGGAATTGGAATGGTGTCTCCTCTGATTCTGTATGTAATCTTCTCCCTAGGTCCTTGATAAAGGTAAAGGTTAGGAGGCCAAAAGCCCTGAAGTTCCAACCGCCACAGGAACAAACTGGTATGAAATCTAAGTATTTGTATATGGTGCACTTCAGTTCCACAACTCCCTGGTTCTGAAACTGCCTCCCTCAAATTAGATGCAGAGAAGGTATCAGTACAGGTGACATCACAAACAAGTAGCTTTCCTCGTGACCATGACATTGTTGTCATCCAGTCTGGCCTCTTACCATCAGACCTTAGTAGCCAATAGGCTCCAGGCAGAAAGGAATCCTAGCAGAAGCCAAGGAATAATGAATGATGATGTCATTTAGAGATCCATGTAGAATATCTTCCTTGACTCTGCTTGCTTCAAACCATAAGTCCCTAGGTGGTCAACTTATTTCTTTTACATTTTCTCCCTTTTTAAAAATTATAATTTCTTTTTTACTGTGTTTACTGTGTCCAATATTATATCCAGTGAATACTTATTTAGTATAATAGAGTAAAAAGAGGGGAGGGAGGGAGGGGGAGCAGACTTTAATTATCTAGTCAAGATAAATATCTAGTCAAGAAGAAAGAAATTTTAATAATGTAGCCTATTTAGAGTCAAATATGGTAGAGATTTAAAGATCAGTATGAAGTTGGTATACAACATTTTATAAAGGCCAATATTTATTGTCTACATCGGTGAATTAATGTTTGCTTTCTTTTTTTGACTAATTATATTCATTTTCTTGATATTATATTTTTTTTACAGCTTTTTTCCCAATTATTATATTATTATATGCAAAATGCACAAGTAGTATTGATACAGAGTAGGAATTCTGGCACTCCTGACCCATATTATAATCTCACCAGAGCATATGTATAACCAGAAACCACCAAGAGGTCACTCAGAGGCTACTCCACAGATGTCCCCATCTCTCTCGTTGCTCCTACAAACTCATAGGGATGTCCAATTGGGAAATAAACTAGTCGGGCATACCAGCAATTGCCCCCATTCTTTCGCCCATCCATGGAGACTTCCTGTGCATATTATATTTAATTGTCTAACAAAAGTGTCGCTCCCATCACCCTATTGGAGAATACATTTCTAGGTATATGCGGTAGCGAAGGCATATTTATCCCATTGGTTTTCCCAATTAGAGAAATAAATTCCTAGCTAGCTATTTGGAAGGCATATCCCATCCCTCACCAATTAGAGAAATGAATTCCTAATTGTACAGAGGGGGTGTTTGGAAGTTACCCTCAGGTCCCACATTGGTCACACCAGAAATGAATTCCTAGGTTATACGGGAGAGTATTTTACTTGTGGTCTATCCAGGCATCAGAGGTGGAGGCCCAGCCTCTGAAACAACTGCTGAAGGAGTGGAAGTCCAAGTACCCCAACAGTCACTTTCCTGGAATCCATGGATTAGAAATCCATTGAAAAGTTACCAAAGCTTGTGAAAGAAGTAAATTCAACTTGCCTTGAGGATAGAGCTCGTGAACGTGGAACTAATGGCTAACAACAGATGACTGAAGTAATCTTTCCGAGCACCACCTGGAGTGCTTCTGCAAGTAGATGTGATACCTAAAGCTTTCCAAAGGGACACACCCACAATTCCTGGACACAAGAAGTACACAAGAAAGGGGTTGGCGCGGGGTATCAGGTGGATTAGATTGTTCTGGCTTAACTATGTGATGGGCTCCTACCAATGGTGGACTGGACTTGAACAAGAAGGCCATCATCAATGTGAAGAACAGGACAACAGGACAACCAGTTCCTGCACTGGTCCCTGCAGGTTGCACTATTTCCACCATTATTCTACTGGTTGAGTATGGTGTATGGTGGAGTGACAGAATGGACTGACCATGAAACAAGTGTGGCTGAAATGCTGGGATTGTGATGCATAGACTCTCTAAGGCCGAAAATGGCCGGAGAATCCACCTCTTCCCTATTTCCATAGCAGAGAGTCACTACTAAGTATAAATCAAGGATCTGTCCCAGTTCCTCTACAATTAGAGTGCCTACAAAAGAAACTAGCACTTTCTGTGAGTCTTGCCTCCATGGATTCACCCAGAAAATCCCTGGAGAAGCAAGTGCCTGATTGTTGAAGAGAAAACAAAGCCGCAATTGCCATTGTGATTCTCAAGCCCAACCAAATTTGAATCCAATTTGAGATCTATCAAAATTAGCTTAAGGCTCCAATATGTGATTTATGTGGACTTGAAGTTAACTTGAGAGAGAGCCAATCAAGGCCCTTCAAGACTAGCATGAAGCAGAAATCCCACCATGAAGCTTGTGCTAACTGCTACATGGCAATTGGAAGCCACAGCCACCTCTGTTGTATGAGGTCCAGGATCTGCCCTTGACATGGCATGTTCCTTAAAAAGATTCACCGCATCCTGTGGTTTCCGATGGAGCTCAACATACAAAAGAATACAGAGCACCACAAACAAGTAAGCCAAGATAGAAGTTCAAGCAAGACTTATTCGAATTGATGAATAACTTTGTGCTCAGTAAAATCATAGAGAACCTGTGAAAGCAGGTCAATGTAGAACTGGTGTGTGCAAGTGAGTCTGTCAGTTTGTCACAAATTCTTCCTTTGCTCAAGGCAGCATCTTCGATGGTGAACTCATAGATATCCACATGCGCAAGACTAGGCTTCTGCTGAATCACCTGATCTATGTGGGGATAGGCATCCTGGACCTCTCAAAACAGATGAGGTATGATTGATTCTAAATAAACTCGACTTCGAGTATGGAGAGCAGTTATAGGTTATCTACACCTGGCTCATTCTGGAGACTGGATCAAGCTGTTGTATGCTAGACTGGTATGACACCGGCAATTACCCGAAACAACGTCCATTCTATAACACCACCAACAAGAAAGTGTTACAGAATATCAGGGACAGATGTACAAACAAGCCCATCACAGAGTTTGTCAGCCGAAGTCCTAAGATGTATAGCATCCAACTTGAGATTGGTGCAGAAGGGGGCCAAGGGAATGGAGAAGTGGGTCATCCAGAATAGCATGAGATCTAGCTGTTGTGCATTCTGTCTCACATGGCGAGGGCACCAATAAGAATACTTATGACTCTCACCTGCTATGTGCGGGTGTAGGCCTAATAAATGGATTACGAGGACGATTGCCATACAGTTGTGCAGTCAGACCGACCATATATTTTCATGGAAAAACATTCACAGCCATCTCGGCATCACATGGGACAACCTAGGCTCTTTGCAAATTAAGGAATGCTTGGATCCTCTACCATCTGGTAGTGGTGTAAAGAACTAAAGGACAAGGTCTCTTGTCTTTATCACAGACCTAACTATGGTGCACTTAGTGATGGGTCAAATAGAATCCATAACTCAGCACTTATCCAACCCTCAAACCGTCCAGAGCACAAGACATCACTGGGAAGTCGCCTTTCCAGAAATCCAACTGGTTGGGATGCCTCACAGCATTTGGATCCACAAACTCACTGGCACAAATTAGCTAGCTACTTCTCTGGGCCTTCTTCCCAATAGCTAAGTGTGACACCTGCATAATTGCTGGACATCGCTACACACATTCGTATTGCAAGTTCCACTGCCAGTTCCGCAGTGTACTGGTGGCGAGACCCATTTGGCTAGGGTGCAATTCCAGTGTTCCACGATACCCTGGTCTCTGTGCACAAGTTGGCTAATGAAGGAGCCGATGCTCCCTCCCTGGAAAGAGCCACAACCCTCTACTTTCTCCTCAATCACTCTCTCGTGTTCCGGCCCCCAAATCTCTTCAGTTCAACCTGTGAGACATGCCTATACAGAGTATCGCTGTATCATTTTTTGCTTCTTTTTTATTGATTTTGTGGAGGTCAGACAATGATCAGTCCATGACAGGAGAGGGCTTCAAGGCAGAGGAATCGTTAACTCATCACTACACAGAATTATAGCATAGCAGTGTTTGTGCCAATGGGGAACTAAAATACTGCACCGAAGGTTCAACGCAATTTGATATCAGTCAGCACATTCATCAATGCCTCCTTAATGCTTCAAAGTATCAAACTGGTAAATGGGGAAGATACCATGAGAAATACCTGGCTCCCGTATCAGCCTCCTGGAAAATCATGTGGGCCAGAGAGAAGCTCCTGCTGGCACTCAAGTTATAACACTCCACTCTTAGTCGGGGAACTGGTGGGAGTTGTTGTGGAAGAAGTGGTAATGTCACAGGTTGGCAATGTTAGAAGATGTGCATTATATATACTGCAGTGGCTTTGAAGGAAACTAATACCACTACGGAAAGCTCCCTGGAAGGTTTGGTGGTAACTCATCTCAGAGTGCTTGTTTCTGGCATGATTGTTTGAAATGGAGCATGTGCACGTAAGAAGTTATGGGCTTCTTTTCTATCATGGTCGGCATTTTTAAGGATGGGAACCAAGAAGGAAAGATGTTCACAAACTTTCCTGAAGTCCATCACTTCTCAACGCAGTGCATTTTTGACAACTAGCCCATTTAAATCAAAATCTGAACTTTACACCAACGAAGTATAAAATAAATATAATTATTTTATGAACCACAGCAGTGTAGAGAGTGGCAACATGATAGCTAGTGACACTCTTGTCAAAGGCGCAGAGCAACTGATAGGTTGAAATGATCTCCGAAAAGCCCACGGCTAAGTTGGCACCACCATGAGCAATGATAGTTATGCATAAGTTAACTCACTCATATCTGTAGCTCTATGTCTTTGTACCAGACCATGCTTGTGCCATGGACCGCTCAAGAGGTCAGCACCAGCTGTGACAAACTGCACTATAGTTGCTATGACAGGTGCATACTGCTAGAGCTCTTTCATCTTGTTCTTGACCCAAACTGCACTGTCTCAAAGAGGGGCAACCCAATGAAATATTTTTACAGGCATCGTAAGTACCAGCATTTTTAATTACATGTCCACAAACCTTGAGCACACAACCTTGTGGAATCACAAGACCTGGTCTGAGTCTTTGGTTTCTGTCATGACCTGTTTCTAACCCGAGCTTTGATCACAGAGGTAGGCCTCCACTACTCCTGTCTCAGGATCAACCATCAATGATGGGCTCCTGATAGAACTCTGGGGCTGACATGGATTAGACCCGCTACTATGTTGAAGAAAAAACAACTCACTGTGGTCAACTGAACAACATCCTGCCGCTCCAGTGACCACTGCCAGCAGCAAGATTGGATTAAAGCCCACTAGCATGTGTGAATAATGCCTGCTTCCCAAGCGAGCAGAACTTTGGAGTGTCCATTTGGTTGCCCAATAAAAAGCCTAGGATGGAGTGATGGAGAAAAGATAGACTTTCTTTAGCTTCATCTTGCTGTGAAGTCCAGAGCTTCCAGGCATCAATTAAAATGCCCTTAGCTTTTAACCCTTGATCACTGCATTGATGTCTACTATGTTGTGTAAGCTGTCTGAGCAAAGGGGGATGTCCATCATATTCGAATTCTAGCTTGTTCACTGCAGTAATGATGTTGAGCTAAGTATCCCACATATTTGCCACCACTACCACCTCATATTGGTTATGGATGTCTGGGGGTTAGGATGGTAAGAAACTGATCATCAAGTCTAGGTCTGTGTCTCTGTTCATGGAGATAGCCTCTTTTTTTAGTCAACGATGAATGCCTAGCAGTCCACTTTAGACACTGTACTTTGTGTTTTTTATTATGTAGACATTGTGTGCTAGTGTAAAGAGTGGTGGGTGCATGACTACAACTGGGCTGTGAGGAGTGCTGTTGAAAATAAATATAGAACCTATGCAATGAGTGGGTAGTGAACGACTATGACCTGATGTCATGTCCATTATTCCTTGGTCAAGTGGTAGACTAGAGTCTCTTGGTATGGGATACCACTTGTGGAGACACCTTTGCCCCATCCAACCTTGTGGCTGCTGTCACTGAGGCTGGTGCAGTGGCAGTCCAAGTAGAGAGTTTGAAGAATGTGAAGTACGCCCACCTGGACTTGGCATACAGTTTTGTACCTGTGGCAGTGGAGAGATGTGGACCTTTTAGGACCTCAAAAGGGTAGTTGGCACCACCTGAAGTCAGCAACTTCTGATGAGAACTCACATCATCTTATTCAGAGGATTTCTGTGGTGACAATGTGGGAACGCTGCTTTGGTGTTGGGGTCTTGGCCTTTTGTTACCCAGTTGGGGGATGTGGAAGATAATTTATCTGTGTAGGGTTTTGTTACTATCTGTTATTAATTTAAACAAGCCAAATATAATAATAGATTTTCTTTGTTTTTTGTCTGTTTCTGGTTCTATTTATCCGAAGGATGCCTTTTTTAAATTTATTATTAATGTATTTTTGCCTCATCTTATTCTCTCTGGTTCACGTGCTGGACGTGTGTGCCAGGGTGTGATTTTTATCATGGGATGGATAGCAAGCTATATACCAGCATATAACAAGCTCATGTGAGTCTTAAGATCTCATTATACCTAATGAAAGCTAGAGCATCTAGTCGAAACGTCGAGACAAGTTGATTATTGAGGTCGTTGTAATTTCGTTGTCAACTGCGAGTTCGCTAATATTTATTTATACAGCATTAAAAAAAGAGCACACAAAGGTACATACATCCAGTAACAAGTTCTTGAAGGGTTTTGTGTTTTCTTTTGTTTAGTCTCCTCCACGGTATATACTTACTGAGCCTGTCATTTCTCTCAATGTCCCCTAAAAACATAAGGTGTATTTTCTTCCCTTCCACATAAATTCATTCAAATAAGGTGACGATTGCTGCTGACAGAATCCTCTCCTCTACTTGACTTAACTATGTGTATATAGTAGTCATGAGATTATTACTCAGATCGAAAGTCGATAAACCCAATTCTTCTACATGGGGTGAATTCCAGTCACGGTACAAACTCTATGGAGTAGTTCACCACCAGATGGTCTACCACCACTGTGTCAAGAGACGAAACTTAATGATATTGAGCTTATAAATCGATACTGCTATCAGCCACAACTGCTATCAGCCACAAGACAAGTCAGTCGAATGTAGATGCTTGTCTGCATTTTTGTTATTTTTACGATGACTTTGAGTGAAAAGTGAGAATGTTCAAGCTAAATATTTCAAGGAGCTGTTCTCATTCAACACTTCACGAATATTTCTACATTCCGTGATTATAATCCTTGTTGAAGGTATATATTTATAGCTTAGTAGCTAACTGTTTAATATGCATAGTGTTGCAGGCATAGTGTTGCAGAGTGTTGTTGTAATGGACATGTCTAGTTTCATACATTTGTAACCAAATAATTAACTTCTCAGAGCTACAAGCTTCCTATAGCCATGCATGGCATCGACAGACCCATGGATGATCAACTTCTCAGACCTACAAGCCTCCTATAAGCCATGGCCATCAACAGACATGAGTATGTTGAACTCTTTAATGTTGCATTCTAACAGTAGGCAGGGTTTTACTGCTCTCATAGCAGACAGCCCAATGGTGGAAACCTCATGGTAATTTTTGTGTGTGCACTAGAAATATTTTGTACAGTGTGTGCCAAGAATAAATCTACATCAAACACATCAACTGTTCTGATGACGTCAATGAACATACCATAATAGAGTTGCAAATGATATAATAATAACAAAAATAACAATAGCTAGTAAGGGCATGCGATAGGTTAAATGTTAGTTACAATCTTTGCATGTTTTTTCTACTCTAGAGAAGAAATCGATCACTAAAATTTTCCTTCAAGGTTCATCTAAGGAATGGGAAGAAAGTATGAACCCCTGAAAAGAGGAGAACACACCAGGCATTTTTTTAAATTAAGAAATGCTCTAGAGACTAACTTATAAAGTAACAAGAACAAAACTAGAACATAATAACTTGCTCATTAGTCAACACTACAAATTTGTTTCGAGATGTTTTGGCTAGATTCTCTCGGCTTAATCAGGAATAAATTATTCCCGATGTGGACTAAAGCATCTAGCTATATAGCTGAAATGTTGAGAAACAACAACTTTTAGTCCATTCTTAAGAAAGTCAAATTCTGTGAGTTCATTGAGACAACTACGTTCCAATAGAGGCATGTCACATGATTATGGCTGTTATGTAGAGGCATGTCACATGATTATGGCTGTTCAATGAGGGGAAGAGGGAAAAAATCTGCTGACTTTTTAAGGGGGGGGGGGGGGGGGGGGGGGGGCAATGGCATTAAAAAAAAAAAAAACTTGTGATTACCACTTTATAGCTCCGTAGATTCTGTAAACTTCATGGTATGGACTTGATATATGGCTCAAAAGATAGGTCTCTCTGTGTACTCTCTTTTGATACTAAAATATTTTTCATAGGTATAACTATAGCCAAGTTACTAGACCTAAAGTGGAGGGAACTTTAAAACCTGAATGCCTGAATTGACTGCATAAATCTCCAGATTGCAAAGTGCTAAAGATTTGAAATTAGCACCCGTGGCTAGAGGAAGCTCTACTCTATTCAATGAGTGTTTTCATTAGGTGCTAAAACGTAAGTGCGTGGTCAAGCATGTGGGTGGAAAATGAGTTTTATATACAAGTCCATACCATGAAGTTACGGAATCTACGGAGATATAAAGTGGTAACCACACACACACACACACACAAAAAAAAAAAATACATGTGGGTCACTCTCCCCCCCAAAATGCCATTGTCTCCCCTTGAGTGGGTTTGTCTGAACTTGCACCTGGCTTAGCTATACACATTCTGTGCCTTTTTTTTTTAACTCCCGCATTCAAAAAGGTTTTTTTGGGGGGGGGGGGGGGGGGACAGGGGACAATGATGTCCTAAATTGCAGTCACTTTTGCCAGTTGATGTAGTTTTGCAATAATTCACCTAGTGTGTATGTGCATGCAATTTCATTCATAACTCAACTTACTAAGTACTTTGGCTCGAGTTATTTATTCACGATTGGCTAGTAAAGCTAGCTCTTACCAAAGGAGTTAGATGGAGGTTTGTATAGCCTATTTGCGATGTACATGTGGCTATGTGTATACTGTATTATTATGTAAAGTATAATGAACATAAGTACATAGAATAAATTCCTCTTCCTTGGATTTCATTGAAATCACTATGTATATCCATGACTAAAGCCAGACTTCCATTAAACCATCTTGACAAGTATATACTTAATTTCTATACATACTTTCACACAACTTTTGCCATCAGTCTGATAGCATTATACAGTACCACTAGCACGAGCATGAGCAGTACATATATTATAATTATAGTATAGTCCTGATAATATAATTTATAGAGCACAAACAATATATATTTATACATATAATTATTATAGGCCTGACAATATAACCAGCCAGCTAAGAACTCCTGCCTTACAACAATTAATTCTTACCTGGGAATTTCCATCACAAAAGTATTCCTTCCTGAAAGATCCTACCCTAACTTGTTTGACCTCTGGTGAAGAAGTTAGTGAGGTATTTTAATGGCTAGGCTGCAAGATGTCTCCTGTTGTCTTTCTTGTGTATGTATTGGCCAATGACCAATCTCAACCTTTAGTCTCACAAGCAAATAACTACTAACCGATATTTCATTCCATAAGTACATGGAAATATTCTACACCTGGCATGTATCAAGGCCAGGCTATGAAATCAATCCCTGCCACTCAAAATTAAACCATTCATTTCAGTTCCAAAATTTGATACAGTCCAAATGGCATAAACACCCAACAATGTATAAGAGGTCAATACAAATCTATAAATCTATTTTAGCCATATACATACATACAGTATCATCATGTAAAATGACTCAACGTTTGACATTCACTAGCATTTGTTTTATTTCTTGTCCAATGCGATAGTCTATTACCTAGAAAATACAAAACAAAGACAAAGTAAGCCACATAATATCATTCATTGTGAAACAAATGTGTGGTGAGGTGGACCCCATTAATTAAGTGAAACACGAAAGTTCAGTCAACAATAACATATCACTGCTCACACTTGTCAACATGCCGGACAATGGTCTGCCATAATATACTAGTATAGATACTAGAATTTTTTATTGTCATTTTGTTCTAAAACCTCACTAACAAATCCTTATATTTTGCATTATAAAAATGGTCTCACATCCTTTTGTTCATAAGCCGCCATCGCTTCCAAACCAACTTTATTATTATTTATTTGGAGAAGCAAAAACACCATATAAATGTAGAGCAATCGGAGAAGAACTTGGCCAACCAATTTTGTGAGAGCATGCCGTGCATTGGGCAGTGTTATTACAGCCTAGTCTATCTCTCTCCACCCGTGTGAATCTCCACCCATGTGAATAGCTAGTTTGTGAAAAATGACGAGTGTATGACATGTACAAATGGTAGCTGACATAGCAATGGGATACAGGAAGGCATCCTCTCAGTATGGCATGCTTCATTCTTGTTCATACTCTACCAATAATGATCTGAAATGTTGGATGGTGTCAACTCTATGTACAAGAATATAAGAAGGCTGTATGGGTGCTTGGCTTCCTCCCATGCACAATATTTTGTGGTTTTGCTATGGGTTTATACTGAACTTCATGGTGCCATGCTACAGGCCCAAAGAGGAAGATGATCATAACAACTCCAGAATGAACGTTCAACTTGGACAAAGGTATCCCAAAGAGGCAGATGAAGATTATCATAACAGCTCCAGAATGAACGTTCAACTTGGACAAAGGTATCCCAAAGAGGCAGATGAAGATGATCATAACAGCTCCAGAATGAACGTTCAACTTGGACAAAGGTATCCCAAAGAGGCAGATGAAGATGATCATAACAGCTCCAGAATGAACGTTCAACTTGGACAAAGGTATCCCAAAGAGTATGATCATAACAGCTCCAGAATGAGCGTTGAACTTGGACAAAGGCAAATCACAAAGGATTAAAATTTTACTTCAAATAACTATAGACTTACTCTGCTCAAAAGTTCTCTCATTTATACACTCAGCATTTGTAAATAGCCATGGCCATTACCACTGATAGCCACCAAATGATCCCTCGATACTCACACATGCTATAAATTATTTCTTTGTAACTAATCATCTTACTAGCATTTTTTGTGTTCAGCTTCAGCCTCATATCTAAAGCATTTTAATTGTGTATTACAGAGGTATTGTAGAGGGAGATTGGCTGTGTCAACTCGGGAGGTATTGTCAGTTAAACCCTAACAGAAGTTTGCTGTGCCATTCCTAGACCTAGCTTGAAATAAATTCATATGATATATAGCCATGTTTTACATTTAGTGTCTTTACTATCTATGATCACATGATTGCGCGCACACACACATGCACACACACAGTTCCATTTGGACTTGGCATGCTATATGTAATTCTCTCCTGCTTTTCTTTACTTTGTGAATAATAATTATGTAAGATTATCACGAATACTTCCTCTAAAGATCAAGTACGAGTCAAGCTAAAATTCTGCATATACATTTCTGGAGGGAAATAGATGAGTCCGTGTATGTGAGCAAGGCCCACCTTTCAGAACTACGAGGTGGGGTAGCAATGCTACATACTTGCCAGTAATAATGGCCGAGCGCCTTAAACAGATTCCTCAGTTGACATAATAACATTGCAATAACCTTCTCAATAATCAACTTGAAATTGTATTCTCTCGACATTTCGATTAGATGCTCTAGCATTCATCAGGAGAGGGCTAGAGCATGTAGTCGAAACGTCGAGAATACAATTTGAAGTTGATTATTGAGAAGGTGATTATAACCTTAAAGAGATTTGTGCAGTTTTTAGCCTCTCTCTCTTTGTTATAATAACCAGAACAGATTACACATCCACGAATAGCTGCACAGGGACCATTATTCTGACATGTAGATATCTGAAGAGGAAGCTACTATCCATGGATTGATATCCATGTATAAGCCAATGCAAATTTTTCATATTCTAAATAAAGGAAATATTTCACGACATATGAATATGATGATGCACAACTCATTTTTTGACAACATCTGACACAAACTGCTATCACGTGTAGTATTATGTAATTTACCTTCCTGGGAGGAGATCTGTTGTACCACTTGTGATTAGGGTTCAGGAAAGTGTCCTTATAAAACTATATAAAGCAGTCATTTATGTAAACATTTGTAAGCATGCATCTACATACATCATGCAGTGATATGTGACTAGTGAAGAAACCAGGTCTAATAAGGAACAGAGACTTATGTACTTGATGTATTTTTGCACATCGTTTCAGTGCCACTCTGCATGCAAGGTTTTCCTACGGGTTTCTTTGGTAGATCAGTGATTGTTACAATTTCATCTGTGTCCAGATTTTCTATTATTTTCTGTGTTGAGACTATACTTCAGTGGGTTGATAGGTCAGCTGAGGCAATGTTGAGAGCTAGTCAAATAGTATATCAGCTATGGCAACATCGCAATTTACCAGTGGCAGTGTTATTCAGTATCTCGATGTCAAGAGCTCCTGAATAGAGTGGAAGGTCATCTCTGACAATGCTAATGGTTACTCAGATCTCCATGTCAAGTGCTGCTCAATAGAGTGGAAAGTCATCTCTGAGAAAGCTGATGGTTTATAGTCAGTGTCTCCATGTCAAGAGCTGCTCAATAGAAGGTCATCTCTGACAATGCTAATGGTTTATTGTCAGTAGATAAGAGCTGCTCAATAGAAGGTCATCTCTAATGGTTTATAGTCAGTAGATGAGAGCTGCTCAATAGAAGGTCATCTCTGACAATGCTAATGGTTTATAGTCGATTATCCAAGATGGAAGGTCAGTTGTTGACTAGAGTCGAGCATTAGTTGTTTGTCCAGTTTCATGCTGCCTTCAGTTACCTGGTAAGGGATTACATCAGCTATTAATCATGCACCCTGTTCTCACTTGCATAGCGTAGCCAGTCCAGTCTAGCTTAGCTTCGTATCTGCTACTGGGCATTCTCTTCACTATGATGACTATTCCTGGTTTACATAAGCCCACATTAAGTGACCCGTTCATATTTTTTTAATGTACAGTGATTACAAACATACATAAATTCATACGCCTAGCAAGGCAATACCAAGTTTCCCATCCAACTTCCCAACGTATGGACCACCAGTATTAAATAACTACATGTAGTAGGTATTGAGGGCGAGTGAAGAAAAAACAAAAAGCTAGAGCACGTTGATGAACTGAGTAAACTACATGTATGTATGTGCATCATCCTTTTCTGTCAGCCATGCAGCCCGCTCTCACCTCCACGTGCAGCACATTTATCTATTATTATCATCATTGTTACTATTATCAGTTGACATAATAACAAATCACCTTCTCAATAATCAACTTCAATTTTTATTCACTCGACATTTCGACTAGATGCTCTAGTCATCATTATGCTCTAGTCTTCATCAGGAATGAAGACTAGAGCATCTAGTCGAAACGTCGAGTAATAAAAATTGAAGTTGATTATTGAGAAGGTGATTTTAATTATCATTATTTTATTATTATTATTACTATTATCATTATTATTACTATTATCATTATTCATCCATCATCATCATCATCATCACTACTACTACTACTACTACTATTACTATTATCATTATTTTATCATCACCATCATTATTATTATTATTATTATTATTATTATTATTATTATTATTATTATTATTATTATTATTATTATTATTATTATTATTATTATTATTATTATTATTATTATTATTATTATTATTATTATTATTATATTGGTATGAGGGCTTATGGGGAGATAGTTTTGGAGGGCTTGTAGGAGTATATTAGGGTCTTAGTTTGTCGGTTGTCCTATTTCAGGTCAGCTTGTTCTTCTACCCCATAAGGAGTCGTCAAACTCGTGCGCAGCCCATTCTATGATGACCATTCCCAATTGACGTAAGCTCGGGTCATTTAAGGCAGGTACCACCTTAACATTTCTTATGGGTGAACATACAGTGAATACATACATAGATAGATAGATAGATAGATGCACCATGCACAGCAATACTAAGTTTTCCATCCAATTCCCAACTGGGGGTTCACTTCACTTGCCAATTAGGATGAGTATATGTACATGTAGCAAGCACCCAATATACCGACTCTGCAGGTACCACATGTGAAACCGACAAGAAGACACTTGGATAAAGCTAAAGTCGACAACTTGGAGGTTTTAGAGAACCAAAGGATCAAAGACAACAAGAACTAAACCAGAATCACTACTTAGCCATTAAAATAACCTGCAAATCCTCACCTAGAGTACTTGCTAAATCCAATGCAAATACCCATTGAGTGCGATTAATGCATAGTTGCATCATGCAAGTGTCCACCACTTAATTGAGTGAAAAGTTAAATACACTTTATGGTATATTCATCATTTCATGATATTATATAAACCAACCTCCTTTAGATTCAGATGTTTCAGTTCAGTTCCACTCTTCCTCCTACGTCTCTTCTCATCTCAAATATATGTTTCAGAAACTTCTTAATAATTTCTTCACATCCATCGATAGATGCTTCCGTTGGAATTAGCTCTTCTGGCACACGACAAGTATGCATCTCAAATATCAGACGGCCTTGAATTAAAAAAATAAAATAAAATAATAATAATAATAATAATAAAAGAAAAAAATGTTATCGTTGTCACCTGAATTAGTCGACTCGGTTATGGCAAAGTCATAGAATCAGGGTTAGAACAAGAGCTGTAGGCTCTAATTTTGCTTAATGGTGAAAGAATATTGTGTATGATCAACGTTCCTCAATAGGAAGGTGAAAATAGGATGGGGAATAATTTAAAAAAAAGTTTTTTTGCCAAATCGTAATTTGTATACAATATCCCGTACATTAATTTATTCAAGCGGAAGCCACAGCTACTAAACATTTAGGCTCAATGAGAGGAAGGATACCATTAGAAAAAATCTCAAATAAAGCACACCTGACTCTCGCTTGAATATAACTCGATTATACGTGACACAATGCATTTCATGTCAAAGCATTTCATGTTCACAATATCAATAAAATTGACACCCTATCACGTCACATTGCTAGTGCAACCAGCACATCGTGAACTAGCCTTAATGCTCACTATCACTAGTCATACAGAATAACGCCATCCTCAGGCAGGCCTAGAATACCCCGACCCCTAGGACTCATGTATGTAGTAGACCCATGTTGTATATTTGGTTATCCCCACTAGGGACATCACAGACTGTCTTGTGCTTCAGAATCCTCCATCAGATATCTGATTCAGAGAAATACAGACTGCACATATTTACCACACAACTGTAAGCTCTCGTCATGCAGTAAACTACCGAGAAATTGAACTGACACACAACACAACTTAATTCTGGATTTGGTCCCATTACTGTATGAATAATATCCAAATACAAAAACAGCGATTTGGAATAAGAACCGGCCTCATTTAAGAACCGGCCTCATTTAAGAACCGGCCTCATTTAAGAACTGGCCTCATTTAAGAACCGGCCTCATTGAAGTACATGTAAGCAGAATATAGCTATCTCCACAAGATTGCACTATAACCTTTAATAGAAAAGCAATTCACCCAGGGGCACCTTCTTTTCATGCAGCTCTCCTCAGCAGAAGAGCTTCCAAAATTACTCATACTGCCTGGAAGAGATGGTCCTCGACAGTAACTGAGCAATCTGTATTAGCATGTGCAGGTGTCCAGCTAATTTATTTTTGTAATATGATATACCCGATTCAATTTTGTAGGTATTTATGGCGGTAAATAAGTTCCCTAGGCATATCAGGAAAATGGTTAATCAGGTACATTTAGACTTAGGGATAAGAACCTGAAATTGACCAATTATATATGTTTTTTGTTGTTGTTGTGTGTGTGTGTGTGTGGGAGGGAGGGGGGGGGGGGGAAGGGACCCTTAACTGGGGGTATATCATCACCCATTACTCCCCCCCCCCTTCCCCCACCCCATTCCCACACACACACAACCCAACCCCCAAATAGAAAACACTCGGAATAAAATACAGAAAGTATATTATATTCATACCAAATATGATTGTGTCCATGCTTTTGAGCATATCACTCTCCTTTATCTCTTTGTAGAGACTTGTCCTGTACCCTAGCACTGTGTTGTCATGGCCACCAATGCGACAATCTTCCCCAACAATGAAAATATTCCCAGAATGAACGTGTCCCAAATGTGGGAAACCAGCTTCCTTGAGGAATATCATTGCCTATTGTGGAATAACAAAGTACTACACCATCACCATCTGCTGTAATTTGGGGAGTTGGAAGTTCATGTGAAAAAAATCTATGATTCAAATTAATTCCATACCATTGGCTCACTGGCTAATTTTCAAAAAAAAATCCTTTTTTTCCTTCCAGTTTATGAATCTATATTAAAAAAAGACAGTAAATTGGATACTCCTGGATTCTTTCCTCGAGGTGGAATTTCTTAGCTATAAATAGTTCAAAAAAAATAAATATATATATGCTTAAATAGATCGGCTTCCTACCTGTGATGTCATTGAATATGAACCTCAACCCTAGTATCCATGGCTACAAAATTGCTGCATCGCGGTTGTAAGGCCTTAGCCATGCCTGGAAGGTCAAAACCTAAGTTTCGAAGTGTGAGGAGGAAGAAGAAATCTTACCACCCTCCCAGAAACAGAACTGACTCACATGTGCTTGCTGATAATAGTAAGTTTTTGTCATTAGCTAGCTATTTTGGTCATTAGTTACGCTAGCTATTTTGGTTTAGTTGCCCCTTGTTGTAACATTATAGATTCTCCAGAGGGCTAATGCACTGCTCTCTACTTCCAGCAGCCCTCAACAACTGCCCTCTAATTCCAGCAACCCTCAGCAACTGCCCTCTACTCCATTAGCCCTCAGCAACCTTCTACTGCCTCCAGGAGGAATATAAACATTATTTCCCCATCAGTTTTACAAGAGGCAAGTGACGACTATGACTACTGTATCAAAGATGATAAGAGAACCTTAATTGATGGCATAATCGCTGGATTGACGCCCTTTTATGTTGCCCTAAAGTGCAAGTGTAAGAAGGTTTGTATGTAGCCCCTTGCTTTGAATGTAGTATATAGGTGTAACTTAGTTTCAAAAGTATCCTTTTTAGCAAGCTTGAGCCAAAGTGTAGGTCTCTTAAGCTCAATTGCACCTCAGTTTTTGCGGCTAAATGCATTGGCATAACACTCCCAGCTTGAAACGTTTTGTGCTGTTATGAATTTGCCTCATCCAGTTTCGGTAAATCGTTATAGTTCCCATGCAAAGGTTGTTGAAGATGCTTGTATTCTTGAAGACTATATAGTGAACATGGAAAAAACCTACGAAGATTGGCTCAGTATAGTTTCTGGAGCATTCGATCTACCTGCTGATGAGGTAGCTGACCAATCACCAGAGGAAGAGCAGACTATATACATCGCACTCCAAAAGGGCCAAACTAAATTAACTGATATTCTCCTTAGCTTAGTGTACTTGTCCTAACCTGTGTAGCTATATAGTTTTTGTGTGTTTTGCTTTTGTATGTTGGCTATAATAATGTTTTTAACAATACTCAAATTTGTTCCTCCTATTCCTGAAAAGCAGTTTTTTAGGCTTGGAGCAGTTCGGTTAAAGTATATATTTTTGGAATGCTCTCAATGAGCTCTATGCAATGAGTGTTTTGTTTGCTACTCGAAGTCAAATGGGAAGTAGTTGTATTTACAAGACCACCTCAAACTTAAATGACTTTTCTTACGATGGTGATAAGTAGTAGTTCATATACTAACACAAGTTACATTCCCTTAAGTGTGTATATTCATGAATCTGAATATAAATAATCTTGGAAATAGATTTTTATAGGTTATAGCACTTCAGCCTCCATTTTTTGTTGCTATGGCGGTTAACCACTCCTTTTTTAGCGGTGTACTCCAACCATCTCTCTACAACCTCATGAAATTTTACAGAAAAATACCTAAGTATGAGATAGATATGAATACTTTTGTGAAAAGTTTAAATTTAATACTAATAGCCAGTGAATCCCGCTTAATTTAGCAGATACTTACTGAGCCTGTCATTTCCCTCAATGTCCCCTAAAAAACATAAAAAATATAAGGTGCATTTCCACATAAATTCATTAAAATAAGGTGACGATTGCTGCTGACAGAATCCTCTCCTCTACTTGACTTAAACTATGTGTAGTAGTTATATTACTGAGATTAATACTCAGATTGAAAGTTGATAAACCCAATTCCTCTACATGTCGGGGTGAATTCCAGTCACGGTCCACAAACTCTATGGAGTAGTTCACCACCAAATGGCCTACCACCACTGTGTCAAGAGACGAAACTTAGCGACATTGAGCTTATAAATTAATACTGCCATCAGCCACATGACAAGTCAGTCGAATGTAGATGCTTATCTGCATTTTTGTTCTTATTATTACGATGACTTTGAGTGAAAGGTGAGAATGTTCAAGCTAAAGATTTCAAGGAGCTGTTCTCATTCAACACTTCATGAATTTCTACATTCCGTGATTATAATCCTACCTTGTTGTAGTCGCTTCATCTTAGTAGCTAACTGTTTAAAGCATAGTGTTGAATATATCACATGAACAAGAGTGTTGTTGTAATGTGTCTAGTTTCATACATTTATAACCAAATAATCAACTTCTCAGAGCTACAAGCTTCCTATATATAAGCCATGGCCTTCAACAGACACGAGTATGTTCAACTCTTTGATGTTGCATTCTAACAGTAGGCTGGAGAAGTCAAGGTTTTACTGCTCTCATAGCAGACAGCCCAATGGTGGAAACCTCATGGTAATTTTTGTGTGTGCACTAGGAATGTTTTGTACAGTGTGTGCCAAGAATAAATCTACATCAAACACATCAACTGTTCTGACGACGTCAATGAACACACCATAATATAGTTGCAAATGATATAATAATAATAACAAAAATAACAACAATAGCTAGTAAGGGCATGGGATAGGTTAAATGTCTTTGTATGTTTTTTCTACATCCATGTGGAGAAATCGATCACTCAAATTTTCCTTCAACTAATTCTAAGGAATGATAAAAGCTAAGGAATGGGAGGAAAGTATGAACCGCTGAAAAGAGAACACCCCAGACATTTTTTTATTTATAAAGAAATGCTCTAGAGACTAACATGACTTGCTCATTAGTCAACTACAAATTTGTTTCGAGATGTTTTGGCCAGATGCTCTCGGCTTCATCAGGAATAAATTATTCCTGATGTGCTGAAATGTTGAGAAACAACTTTTAGTCCATTCTTAGTTAAGAAAGTCAAATTCTGTGAGTTCAATGAGACAACTACGTTCCAATAGAGGCATGTCACATGATTATGGCTGTTCAATGAGGGGAAGTAAGGGGGTTTTTCGGCTGATACCTAGAGTGGTATATACCCGAGCGGCCGGTTTTTCGGCTTTTTCCCCGTTTTTTCCCTTTTTTTTCCTTTAATTTTTTTTTCTTTAATTTTTTTTTGCATTATAATCAACTGTAAACTTTTTAGAATTTTTTTTTCTCCAGGACCACAGGGTGGCAGGCACACACATATTAGGGAGCATAGGGTTCTAAGGGTTAAGGGGGGGGGGGGGGGGAACAATGATTAATTTTTTTAACTTGTGGTTACCACTTTATAGCTCCGTAGATTCTGTAAACTTCATGGTATGGACTTGATATATAGCTCAAAAGATAGGTCTCTCTGTGTGCTCTCTTTTGATACTAAAATATTTTTCATAGGTATAACTATAGCCAGTTACTACCTAAAGTCAAAACCAGAATGCCTGAATTGGCCGCACAAATATCTCCAGATTGCAAAGTGCTAAAGATTGAATTAGTACCTCTACTGAGTGTTTTCATTAGGCGCTAAAACGTAAGTACGTGGTCGAGCGCGTGGGTGGAAAATGAGTTTTATATACAAGTCCCTACCATGAAGTTTACGGAATCTACGGAGATATAAAGTGATAACCACACACACACACACACACAAAAAAAATACATGTGGGTCACTCTCCCCCCCAAAATGCCATTGTCTCCCCTTGAGTGGGTTTGTCTGAAGTTGCACCTGGCTTAGCTACACACATTCGGTGGCATTTTTTTTAACTCTCGCTTTTTGGGGGGTAGGGGGGGGGGGGTGAAAGGGGACACTGATGTCCTAAATTGCACGCTTTGGCCAGTTGTAGTTTTGCAATAATTCACCTAGTGTGTATGTGCATGCAATTTCATTGATAACTCGACTTACCAAGTACTTTGGCTCAAGATATTCATTCACGATTGGCTAGTAAAGCGAGCTCTTACCAAAGGAGTTAGATGGAGGTTTGTATAGCCATGCATGGCCTATTTGCGATGTACATGTGGCTATGCCAGTATGTATGTATGTATGTATACTGTATTATTATGTAAAGTATAATGAACATAAGTACATAGAATAAATTCCTCTTCCTTGGCTTTCATTGAAATCACTGTATATCCACGACTAAAGCCAGACTTCCATTAAACCATCTTGACAAGTATGTATATACTTAATTTCTATACATACTTTCAGACAACTTTTGCCATCAGTCTGATAGCATTATACACTACCACCAGAACGAGCATGAGCAATACATATATATATATATATAGTAAAATTTATAGAGCACGAACAATATAATTATATATATATATATACATATATATTATAGGCCTGACAATATAACCGGCCAGCTAAGAACTCCTGCCTTACAACAATTAATTCTTACCCATCACAAAAGTATTCCTTCCTGAAAGATCCTACCCTAACTTGTTTTATATACCTCTGGTGAATAAGTTAGTGAGGTATTTTAATGGCTAGGCTGCAAGATGTCTCCTGTTGTCTTTCTTGTGTATGTATTGGCCAATGACCAATCTCAACCTTTAGTCTCACAAGCAAATAACTACTAACCGATATTTCATTCCATAAGTACATGGAAATATTCTACACCTGGCATGTATCAAGGCCAGGCTATGAAATCAATCCCTGCCACTCAAAATTAAACCATTCATTTCAGTTCCAAAATTTGATACAGTCCAAATGCCATAAACACCCAACAATGTATAAGAGGTCAATACAAATCTACAAATCTATTTTAACCATACAGACATACAGTATCATCATGTAAAATGACTCAACGTTTGACATTCACTAGCATTTGTTTTATTTCTTGTCCAATGCGATAGTCTATCACCTAGAAAATACAAAACAAAGACAAAGTAAGCCACATAATATCATTCATTGTGAAATATATGTGTGGTGAGGTGGACCCCATTAATTAAGTGAAACACGAAAGTTCAGTCAACAATAACATATCACTGCTCACATTTGTCAACATACTGTCTGCAATAATATACTAGTATAGATACTAGAATGTTTTATTGTCATTTTGTTCTAAAATCTCACTAACAAATCCTTATATTTTGCATTATAAAAATGGTCTCATGTCCTTTTGTTCATAAGCCGCCATCGCTTCCAAACCAACTTTATTATTATTTATTTGGAGAAGCAAAAACACCATATAAATGTAGAGCAATCGGAGAAGAACTTGGCCAACCAATTTTGTGAGAGCATGCCCGTGCATTGGGCAGTGTTATTACAGCCTAGTCTATCTCTCTCCACCCGTGTGAATCTCCACCCATGTGAAATAGCTAGTTTGTGAAAAATGACGAGTGTATGACATGTACAAATGGTAGCTGACATAGCAATGGGAAACAGGAAGGCATCCTCAGTATGGCTCCATAACCATGCTTCATTCTTGTTCATACCAATAATGATCTGAAATGTTGGATGGTGTCAACTCTATGTACAAGAATATAAGAAGGCTGTATGGGTGCTTGGCTTCCTCCCGTGAACAATATTTTGTGCTTTTGCTATGGGTTTATACTGAACTTCATGGTGCCATGCTACAGGCCCAAAGAGGAAGATGATCATAACAGCTCCAGAATGAGCGTTGAACTTGGACAAAGGTATATTGCAAAGGATTCAAATTTTACTTCAAAAACATTAACTATAGACTTACTCTGCTCAAAAGTTCTCTCATATATACACTCAGCGTTTGTGAATAGCCATGGCCATGACCACTGATAGCCACCAAATGATCCCTTGATACTCGCAAACAGGCTATGAATTATTTTTCTTTCCTCCTAGCATTTTTTGTGTTCAGCCTCATATCTAAAGCATTTTAATTGCGCATTATAGAGGTATTGTAGAGGGAGATTGGCTGTACCAACTCGGGAGGGATTGCTGTGTATCAGTTAAACCCGAACAGAAGGTTTGCTGTGCCATTCCTAGACCTAGCTATGCATATGATATATAGCTCATGTTTTACATTTAGTGTCTTTACTACCTATGATCACATGATTGCGCGTGCACACACGCACACACACATTTCCATTTGGACTTGGCATGCTATGTGTAATCCTCTCCTGCTTTTCTTTACCTTGGGACTTGGGAATAACAAATGTAAGATTATCGCGAATACTTGATCAAGTACGAGTCAAGCTAAAATTCTGCATATACATATCTGGAGGGAAATAGATGAGTCCGTGTAAGTTAGCAAGGCCCACATTTCAGAACTACGAGGTGGGGTAGCAATGCTACATACTTGCCAGTAATAATGGCCGAGCGCCTTAAACAGATTCCTCAGTTGACATAATAACATTACAATAACCTTCTCAATAATCAACTTGAAATTGTATTCTCTCGACGTTTCGACTAGATGCTCTAGCATTCATCAGGAGAGGGCTAGAGCATGTAGTCGAAACGTCGAGAATACAATTTGAAGTTGATTATTGAGAAGGTGATTATAACCTTAAAGAGATTTGTGCAGTTTTTAGCCTCTCTCTCTTTGTTATAATAACCAGAACAGATTACACATCCACGAATAGCTGCACAGGGACCATTATTCTGACATGTAGATATCTGAAGAGGAAGCTACTATCCATGGATTGATATAGCTACATGTATAAGCCAATGCAAATTTTTCATATTCTAAATAAAGGAAATATTTCACGACATATGAATATGATGATGCACAACTCATTTTTTGACAACATCTGACACAAACTGCTATCACGTGTAGTATTATGTAATTTACCTTCCTGGGAGGAGATCTGTTGTACCACTTGTGATTAGGGTTCAGGAAAGTGTCCTTATAAAACTATATAAAGCAGTCATTTATGTAAACATTTGTAAGCATGCATCTACATACATCATGCAGTGATATGTGACTAGTGAAGAAACCAGGTCTACTAAGGAACAGAGACTTATGTACTTGATGTATTTTTGCACATCGTTTCAGTGCCACTCTGCATGCAAGGTTTTCCTACGGGTTTCTTTGGTAGATCAGTGATTGTTACAATTTCATCTGCGTCCAGATTTTCTATTATTTTCTGTGTTGAGACTACTTCAGTGGGTTGATAGGTCAGCTGAGGCAATGTTGAGAGCTAGTCAAGTAGTATATCAGCTATGGCAACATCGCAATTTACCAGTGGCAGTGTTATTCAGTATCTCGATGTTAAGAGCTCCTGAATAGAGTGGAAGGTCATCTCTGACAATGCTAATGGTTACTCAGATCTCCATGTCAAGTGCTGCTCAATAGAGTGGAAAGTCATCTCTGAGAAAGCTGATGGTTTATAGTCAGTGTCTCCATGTCAAGAGCTGCTCAATAGAAGGTCATCTCTGACAATGCTAATGGTTTATTGTCAGTAGATAAGAGCTGCTCAATAGAAGGTCATCTCTAATGGTTTATAGTCAGTAGATAAGAGCTGCTCAATAGAAGGTCATCTCTGACAATGCTAATGGTTTATAGTCGATTATCCAAGATGGAAGGTCAGTTGTTGACTAGAGTCGAGCATTAGTTGTTTGTCCAGTTTCATGCTGCCTTCAGTTACCTGGTAAGGGATTACATCAGCTATTAATCATGCACCCTGTTCTCACTTGCATAGCGTAGCCAGTCCAGTCTAGCTTAGCTTCGTATCTGCTACTGGGCATTCTCTTCACTATGATGACTATTCCTGGTTTACATAAGCCCACATTAAGTGACCCGTTCATATTTTTTTAATGTACAGTGATTACAAACATACATAGATTCATACGCCTAGCAAGGCAATACCAAGTTTCCCATCCAACTTCCCAACGTATGGACCACCAGTATTAAATAACTACATGTAGTAGGTATTGAGGGCGAGTGAAGAAAAAACAAAAAGCTAGAGCACGTTGATGAACTGAGTAAACTACATGTATGTATGTGCATCATCCTTTTCTGTCAGCCATGCAGCCCGCTCTCACCTCCACGTGCAGCACATTTATCTATTATTATCATCATTGTTACTATTATCAGTTGACATAATAACATCACCTTCTCAATAATCAACTTCAATTTTTATTCACTCGACATTTCGACTAGATGCTCTAGTCATCATTATGCTCTAGTCATCATTATGCTCTAGTCTTCATCAGGAATGAAGACTAGAGCATCTAGTCGAAACGTCGAGTAATAAAAATTGAAGTTGATTATTGAGAAGGTGATTTTAATTATCATTATTTTATTATTATTATTACTATTATCATTATTATTACTATTATCATTATTCATCCATCATCATCATCATCATCACTACTACTACTACTACTACTATTACTATTATCATTATTTTATCATCACCATCATTATTATTATTATTATTATTATTATTATTATTATTATTATTATTATTATTATTATTATTATTATTATTATTATTATTATTATTATTATTATTATATTGGTATGAGGGCTTATGGGGAGATAGTTTTGGAGGGCTTGTAGGAGTATATTAGGGTCTTGGTTTGTCGGTTGTCCTATTTCAGGTCAGCTTGTTCTTCTACCCCATAAGGAGTCATCAAACTCGTGCACAGCCCATTCTATGATGACAATTCCCAATTGACGTAAGCTCGGGTCATTTAAGGCAGGTGACACCTTAACATTTCTTATGGGTGAACACACAGTGAATACATACATAGGTAGATAGATAGATAGATGCACCATGCACAGCAATACTAAGTTTTCCATCCAATTCCCAACTGGGGGTTCACTTCACTTGCCAATTAGGATGAGTATATGTACATGTAGCAAGCACCCAATATACAGACTCTGCAGGTACCACATGTGAAACCGACAAGAAGACACTTGGATAAAGCTAGTCGACAACTTGGAGGTTTTAGAGAACCAAAGGATCAAAGACAACAAGAACTAAACCAGAATCACTACTTAGTCATTAAAATAACCTGCAAATCCTCACCTAGAGTACTTGCTAAATCCAATGCAAATACTCATTGAATGCGATTAATGCATAGTTGCATCATGCAAGTGTCCACCACTTAATCGAGTGAAAAGTTAAATACACTTTATGGTATATTCATCATTTCATGATATTATATAAACCAACCTTCTTTAGATTCAGATGTTTCAGTTCAGTTCCACTCTTCCTCTTCACCTCAAATATATGTTTCAGAAACTTCTTAATAATTTCTTCACATCCATCGATAGATGCTTCCGTTGGAATTAGCTCTTCTGGCACACGACAAGTATGCATCTCAAATATCAGACGGCCTTGAATAAAAAAATAATAAAAAATATATATATATAATAATAATAAAAAGAAAAGAAAAAAATGTTGTTGAACTGTCACCTGAATTAGTCGACTCGGTTATGTCAAAGACATAGAATCAGGGTTAGAACAAGAGCTGTAGGCTCTAATTTTGCTTAAGGTGAAAGAATATTGTGTATGATCAACGTTCCTCAATAGGATGGTGAAAATAGGATGGAATTAAAAAAAAATTTTTTTTGCCAAATCGTAATTTGTATACAATATCCCGTACATTAATTTATTCAAGTGGAAGCCACAGCTACTAAACATTTAGGCTCAATGAGAGGAAGGTTACCATAAGAAAAAATCCCAAATAAAGCACACCTGACTCTCGCTTGAATATAACTCGATTATACATGACACAATGCATTTCATGTCAAAGCATTTCATGTTCACAATATCAATAAAATTGACACCTATCATGTGCTTCAGAATCCTCCATCAGATATCTGATTCAGAGAAGTACAGACTGCACATATTTACCACACAACTGTAAGCTCTCGTCATGCAGTAAACTACCGAGAAATTGAACTGACACACAACACAACCTAATTCTGTATTTGGTCCCATTACTGTATGAATAATATCCAAATACAAAAAGCAGCGATTTGGAACAAGAACCGGCCTCATTTAAGAACCGGCCTCATTGAAGTAAGCAGAATATAGCTATATCCACAAGATTGCACTATAACCTTTAATAGCAAAGCAATTCACCCAGGGGCACCTTCTTTTCATGCAGCTCTCCTCAGCAGAAGAGCTTCCAAAATTACTCATACTGCCTGGAAGAGATGGTCCTCGACAGTAACTGAGCAATCTGTATTAGCATGTGCAGGTGTCTAGCTAATTTTTTTTTGTAATTTATGATATACCCGAGTCAATTTTGTAGGTATTTATGGCGGTAAATAAGTTCCCTAGGCATATCAGGAAAATGGTTAACCGATTGCACGCCGTATTCCTAGTACCCGCGGGCAAATTATTCATGAATTAACGAGGTATTTTACTTATTATTTTTATATCTTCCGTTCTGCAGGGACTCCACCCATGAAACTTGGGTCATATTCAGCCACATGATAGCTCTACTTCCTGTAAAAAAATCGAGCCTTCCTTACCAACTGGGCAGAACTAACCAGCATTATAAAACCTTGTCATCTTCTTGGGGGTGAATATTTTCATATTTTCACACTATTATACACACATTATAATGCCAACACAAGATGGAGCATCTATTTACAAACCCTCTACCAGCTGCAAAGCCAGTGGGTTGTTTTCCCCATCAAAATGCTAACACATAATAATACAAAAAACAAATTATAAGAGAGTGAAAATGCTAACACATACTAGAATAAAACCATAATATAAAACACAATTATGTAAGGGAGTGTCTTGGGTAGAGCTCCGGTCTTGCTGTCACGGGTAGAGCAGAACTTGCTCAGTCTTGGGTATAGCTTGCTTGGTCTCCGGCATGATATTTCACCATGTTTTTATTCTACACAAACATGAGATACCAGGATAAGAATAACACTTGAATACTGGAGAGACGAGAGAAGTAGACGAAGGGACAGGGAACGAGAGAAGTAGACGAAGGGGCAGGGAACAAGAGAGAAGTAGACGAAGGAGCAGGGAACAAGAGAGAAGCACAGAAAGGAGCAGGGGGTGCATAAACATTACTGATAGTCCACCAAGGTATGGTATTTACGAAAACAGTCACGGCCTGTTGATCCACCACACAAAGGAACCTTACAAAAACAACACTGGGACCTTGCCTCATGCCTGTAACCTTTACTAATGCAAACTACACAGCGCTTCTTTGCACAGCACTGTGGGAAATGACCTAGTTTTAAATTGAGGCGATCTAGCTGACTATTTGCCTGACTACAACGTTGACCTGCACGCTGCCGAGAAGAGAAAGAACCAATCAAAGATTTAGCTAGAACAATCCTAGCTTCTAGATAATTACCCTTCCTTACTGATATTGGAGCTCGGACAGAAGAAAACAAAATAAATGAATTCAATAAACAAGCTTCTATCAAATACGAAAAAACCCTTTTCCACCATCTCCTAGACTTTCTACCCAAATTATAGTAGCCTATTCTCTGATCTGCTCTGTCCACACCTCTCATGAATGACTGATAATCAGGCAAACATGGGGGACATGGCAGATCCTCTCTAGAACCATCAATTTTGCGCCTTTTTACAGTAGGAGGTACTAAATTATTTTCCGCGGGATGTATATTAGTTATCATGTAGATTGACCGTTTATCTACCCAAACTAAAGCCAGGAGTGCACCATTAGACCTATAATCATAATAACCTCTATTTCTAATCGAAGCTTTTGTTACTAAATCTGGAGGAAAGTTCCTCCTAGTATACCTAGCTGTACCACATGCACCAAAGCCTTTACTTGTAAGCGTTTGAAATAAATTAGGACTAGTATAATAATTGTCCATGTACACATGGAAGTTCTTATGTTCTAATCCTTCTAACAAATCTAAAACAACTCTACTACACAAACCAGTTTTATCAGCTACTTCCACGTTCTTACCTGTATAAATCTGCAACCGATAAATGTACCCATTCCTAGCATCACAAAGGACAAACACTTTTATCCCCCATTTTATTGGTTTGTCCTTCATATACTGTTTGAAGCCAAGCCTACCTTGAAAGGGAATCATAGCTTCATCAATACTAAGCTCTTGATGCAAGGTATATTCACTCTCAAACTTAGGAGTAATCAAATCTAAGAACTTCCTTACCTTATAAAGCCGATCATAATTCAGGTTACCCTTTGTAACCAACAAACCATCAATAGAATTTACATGTACATAACGCATTAGCCGAGTCCTAGGCATTACTTTACGAACCAAAGATCCAGACAAATCCGAGTGATTAGTGGACCAGTACAATTCTAAGTATGGAAGTATGGAAACTCCCATTATTATCAACATTCCTACAAAAGCTTTCATTTCCTCTATATTAGTATCTACCCATGGCCTGGAGAGACTAGCCATCCTAGAAACGTAACTGTTCGTCTCTGCTACTAGGAGTTCCCACACTTCAAGAGTAAAAAAAAGGTAAAATGCATCTAAAAATGTACTTGATGCACCAAGCAATGAAGAAGTTGGACCAAAGGTTGCTGTATAGTCCAATTTCAAAGGAGTTGGCTCCTTTATTTCCCACTTACCTGTGACCTCAGTTAGCCTAGAACCAGTGCCAGATGCTTGGGCAGAACCAGTGCCAGATGCTTGGGCAGAACCAGTGCCAGATGCTTGGGCAGAACCAGTGCCAGATGCTCAGACAGAACCAGTGCCAGATGCTCGCACACGCCTATAACCTCTGGCCCGCCTACTACCAGTACCTTTTGGAGGACCACTAGCAACACTTACGACTCCACTACCACTTGAGCTGCTTCCCCCTTGGCCAGTACTCCCTCGCCCGCCTCTCCCTCGGCCAGTACTCCCTCGCCCGCCTCTCCCTCGCACAACTCCAGCACCAGTCGTGTTCCCACGCCCTGTAGAGACTTCAGGCAAGGCTTCCTCATCCTCCAATGTAACAAAAGGAGTCATAGATGCCTCATCTCCACTCTCATCATCTGATGCTGTAGGAAAAGTAGTGGGGAGGGTGGGAAAAACAAGAGATATATATATATCAAGTTTGTGGTCAACATTTGAAAATTCAAATTCAAATGAAAATCAACATCAACAACTCAACAACTCCAACCTACACTCTTAGCTATAACTTTTTTTCTATAACTATCCTGTCTGAATTTGGAATACCAACAGAATAAGCTAGTATTTGGCAATAGTACACTCTCAGTTGACTATGGTAAACAAAGGCTATGAAGCGCTAAGGTTAGAAGAAACTTACAATCGAGAAGTCCATCCAAGCGCGCCTCTTCTCTTAGAGCAACTGGATCCAGAGTGTTTCCTCGGTATGCATAGATGTCTTCACCTTCTTCCCCAAATGAATCTGACCCAGAATCGCCAGAATCGTCGGCTAAAAGTTGAGAAATAACGTCCTCACAGGAGAGCATCTTTGAGCAGTTAAAAAAAAAAGCTCGACCAACAAAAATGGCGTTCAACCGCAGGATTTTTGTTGCACGATGCATCAACCGGAAATAATCATTTTTGTGACGTTCTCTAGTCTACTAGGCATGTGCAGAACCCAACCGGGGCTGTTAGCTCGTAACGGTTCATTTTATATATTTTTGTGTGGCGAAGGATGTAAGGTCTCGCGCCATATGGCGCTTACGGCGTTTAATCGGTTAATCAGGTACATTTAGACTTGGGGATAAGAACCTGAAATTGACCAATTATATATGTTTTTTGTTGTTGTTGTGTGTGTGTGTGGGAGGGAGGGGGGGGGGGGGGGGAGGGACCCTTAACTGGGGTATATCATCACCCATTACTCCCCCCCCCCCTTCCCCCCCCCCCTCCCACACACACACACACAACCCAACCCCCATATAGAAAACACTCGGAATAAAATACAGAAAGTATATTATATTCATACCAAATATGATTGTGTCCATGCTTTTGAGCATATCACTCTCCTTTATCTCTTTGTAGAGACTTGTCCTGTACCCTAGCACTGTGTTGTCATGGCCACCAATGCGACAATCTTCCCCAACAATGAAAATATTCCCAGAATGAACGTGTCCCAAATGTGGGAAACCAGCTTCCTTGAGGAATATCATTGCCTATTGTGGAATAACAAAGTACTACACCATCACCATCTGCTGTAATTTGAGGAGTTGGAAGTTCATGTGAAAAAAATCTATGATTCAAATTAATTCCATACCATTAAGGATTAGAATCTAATAAAATATATTTTATTCAGTAGGTCTCCCAGTGCAGTGGTCATGTACAGAAATTATGGTAGGAACCATAGCTTGGAGTACGAATGGCAGTAACAAATTTGAGCTACAACTAGCATTTCTTACAGTATATGGACCTTAATTCATCCCCTTATTTAATTCAATGGCCTTTCCAACATACTGACTCACTAAAGGAAGTGAGTGATTCATTATTACAAGAGGCATCATTACAAGAGGCAACTCCTGCAACCTAGTGCAGTCGAAAACAACAAAAATCAAATGGCATCTGCAAATCCATTTCAGTGCTCTAATTATCCCGTTAATTGTTAAAAAAATTATCTTTTCATTTCATACTACTATGAAGTAGCACTATACCGCATGTATGTGAAAAAAATAATAATGATGATAGCGAGGGGAAAAAAGGAAAAAAATCGCAGAAAAGGTAACCCAGGTAACCCCTCAAAAAATATATTATAATAATGATGATAATAACAACAACAACAACAATTAACAACAAAAATTAACAACAATAATTATATAGTATTAGAAAAAATATTTCTTAAAAAAATGCCAAAAAAAAGGTGACGGACCAAACCAAACCTTAACAAACAAAGCCTATCCAAAGTTTAAAAAAAACATGTTAAGTGCACAGTAAAGGAGGAGAAAGAAGGGAGGAAGGTGAAAAAAGACTTGATGTGATGGCAGCAACAACATTGAATGGAACTACAACCAAACTGATGTACCCATTGTTGAAGTTCTAAGTATATGGGAAAAAATTCATCCCATGTTTAATTAGTGTGTTGGTCACCAAAATAGCAAATAAATCGAGGCATATTATGGTTATCCACAAAGAAGGTAATCGACCTTCCATGGGCAGAGCTATATTTGAGTTAACACACAGTACATGCTAAAACTCACTGTATTGTAGAGATAGGAGTTTAAAAAATAAACAAATAAAATTTTAAAAAAGGTGAAAAGAAAGCCAGAAAATGCAAGAGGAAAAAGGGAAGAAGCCGAGAGATTAAAAAGGTACCTATGCTTGGGATTACGTTCAGACAAGACATGGTACCCTGGAAGAAAAAGAGAGTAGTAGAAAAGTGGGAGGAAAGAAAATTGTTGCAAGACTATAATCTATAGAATGGTAAGAAACTCCAGGGATGAGTCGTTCACTATTAGAATCACAACAGAGCACATTACAACCAAAAAAAATTACATAAAGATATATATATTTTTGCCTTCCCGCCTGAACTCGGAGAGCTGTGTTGAAAGAGCATCGCTATATATATAAGTAGCGTGGCTAACCAAAGACCTGATGCATAGAAGATTTGTTTTCATTGTTGAGCCTAGTACAGTCATTAAGTAGCACAGCCAACCCAAGACCTGGTGCATAGAACGTCATTGTTGAGCCTAGTACAGTCATTAAGTAGCACAGCCAACCCAAGACCTGGTGCATAGAAAGTCATTGTTGAGCCTAGTACAGTCATTAAGTAGCACAGCCAACCTAAAACCTGGTGCATAGAATTCAGTGTTGAGCCTAGTACAGTCATTAAGTATCCAGCAGCAGTGCTAGATATATCTTGATCCATCAAGGAGACAGATACTGCATGAGGTTAGGGTATTCAGCTGGCAACAATGCACTATGCACCTAACAGAGAATATGTGTCTACCACTCAACCCATCCACGTGCATGCCCAACATGTGGTACGCTCTCCATGTGCATTGACAATATATATATATATATATACATTCCTCTATACACCACCGACTAGAAGGGGGTTACAAGTATAGCGTAGCACAGGATCACTATTGCTGATATAAATCTACACTAATATTATATTCCAAAATTTTGCTGAGATACGTTTTTTTACACACTTTGCATCAATACTGGTAAAATTATTGAAGATAAATGGGATGGTGCAAATAATGAACAAGACTGCAGCTAGCCCTTCACATGCTCTTTCTCACTCTGCATAGAATCACAAGTCGTGATATTCATAATCTCTGTAGAACCTCTTCCTAATTGGGGGAAGGAGATTCGGTTAGCATTCAATGTTTTGCTACCCCTCTCTTAGTCATATATTTTTTCCACTTCCCCGGCAATAATACAAGTCCATCAGCACAATGCGCTTCATGCATGAAGGTTCAATGATTGAATTACAGAAAACATGAGAGTATGTGCCTACAACTGGCATAAATGCTTAACATAAGCTTGTGCACAACCCAATATTACAGTATGTACACTTTGATGACCAACATATTGTTTCAAGAAATACCCCACCCTCCCCCGAACTATATATATGTAGTATATACATGAACACTTACATCTAAAATGTGCCTCCCATAAAGTAGGATGCGATCAATAGGCAATCCACTTCCAGCATCATAAATTTTTTCAGACCAGCTTACATCGTATCCCTAAAGAGGTATCGAGCGATAAAAATAAATAAATAAATAAATGAAATTCAGCAAATTATCTTACAGTTTGAAAACTTGATCCAATACAGATAGAATTATTGGATAGAGAAGCAAATAAAAATTATACAAAATGAAGTCGTTATACAGGATATTGCAACTATGTATGCAGGGTTCTCTACTATTGTACTACCAAATACATTAATCCTCTTACCAACAAGTTCCCAGACCAATTATTAAAATTACAGTTAAAATCAATATATAATCAGAAAATCATTACTGCCCTTGCAATTAAGTTTCACGATACTGTTAATAATTTGACCATAATTTTAGCAAGACAACCATTTTTTTCGTCCATGTTTATTAGGGATAGCGAGAGATAAAGTCACGGAAGAAAGAGAAAAAGTAGAGGAGACATAAGCAGATGTGCGGCAACTGCGATGAAGGTGATGCTACATCTCGCGATCTTGTAAGCACATGCGTACAAATACTATTAGATACTGGAAAAGTGGGAAAGAGGGAGGGATACTATTGAGGGCATGACCAGAACTGGAGTGACCAGAACTAGAGTGGCCAGAACTGGAGTGGCCAGGACTGAGGGAGAGTGGCAGGTGCATCACATAGCAAAGTAGGTGGAGCTGGAGCCTCATCGTCTACCAAGTCTGTCAAACAAAATGATTTTCAACACAAATTTCAACACAAATTTCAATGTAAGTCAAACATGACAAATTTCATTTAAAAACCATAGCTGGACAAGCAGCCCTAGCTCCTCCTCCAGTCAATCCTGCAGGAACATAATTAAACCGCACACTTATCAACACTTGCATTCATCAAGTGAACCACATTAGTCACATGTCCCTGCCTCATAATCTTGTTGTTTCCTGTATGTGAATGTTGCATTGCTAACACTCAAGTTGTATCAATCCTATTGGTCCACTAGGACACACCCTTGTATGTTTTCCCCGCTCTTTTCTCATTCTATAACATCCATCCTCATGACTTTCTCAAGTCAGTCTGCAAACTTCCTCTATCGCTTCTACAACCCGTTCATGATTCGCCTTTAATCAACAGCTCTACAATTGTCAGCAGCTGAACTGCTCATTGTAACTTGTTATTGTCGGATTGCTCCCTGTCATCCTATCTTTCCCTCTGTATTTTCTCTGTTCCCTACCGTTGTGTGCAGGCTCCAGACATTGGTCTGAATCTCTCTCTCTTTACATTTGTCTATGAATTATTAATTGTTTAATCTACTAGTCTGAACTGATGCAAAGGTGCAGCCTTACAACCTGCAACCTTCACTAGGAAACTTAAGCAGTTAAACCAACACATAACATGGTCCTTCGAGCCGGATGGTAACGAACAGCAGAAGACTCGAATCATCCGAATCCTAAAGTGAAGACTTCAACCGAAGACTAATCGTACAGTCGAACAAGTCGACCGTCATACAACAACCAACAACAGGTATTCAGGTACACTCCTTTTTACTTAACTCATTCTCTCTACCCAGAACAATCATGAGTTTCGAGGCATCTCGAAAAAGCAGGTCCTCTCACATTGGTGTCGTAACCAGAGAGCGTAACAAGTGCCAGATTCTTGAGCGGGAGGATCCAGCCACCTATGATCTGGACAATCTCGAATCAAGACTGGAACGTTTCACCTTGAAGGCAGACGAGTTCAGTGCCATTCACCAGGCAGTCTGTAACCATGAGGAGCAGATCAACCAACACGAGGAACAGGAGGTGGCCGACCGCTACGACGAGAACCTTGAAGCCACTCTCTCTCTACTGAGGCGTCTGATTGCCATGCAGAAGGTCCATCAGCAGATCAGCGAGCTTTCTCCCTACATGAGGGAACTGGAGGCAACCATGGGGATCAACCCCACGCAGGACCACTCCACATCGGTCAGCCACCTCACTCAATCTGTCAGAGACCTGACAGCCATCCTCAGGAGATCTACCATCCCACCAGAGCATCCAATGCGACGTGAGGTCCATGATATACAAGCCCATTTAATCACTTTGTCAATGGTTGAAAGGGCTCCAACTCCTCGCAAGGAGTCAGCGACAGACGCCACACCCAACAAGAAGACTGTACATCTGCCCAAGATCGCCCTTCCACGCTTCCGTGGAAACTTGATGGAATGGGCGTCCTTTTGGACTCAGTTTGATGCAGCAGTCGGATCTAATGACTCTTAGCAAGCTCTCGTACCTTAGAGAGTCTGTGAAAGATCCTGCCACCCACAAGCTACTATTCAGCAGGGCAGAGACAGACAGCCTCTATGAGGAGGTGGTTGCCGTGCTCCAGGAGAGATTCAACAAAAAGAGAGAAGTCCACGCAACCTACTGCCAGGCCATCTTCGACTCTGGTCCCGTGAAGCACACTCAAGCAGACCTCACTAGATTCGCAGATACCCTCACCGCCTCGGTGTCTGGTCTTAAACACACTGGACAATATACAATTGATTATATATTAACCTCTGTTCTTGCTCCCTACCTTCCCAAACCCCTGCAGGAAGAATGGGTAGTAAAGACTGAAGCTTACACCCAAGTCCCTCCGTTTGATGAACTCATCAAGTTTATTAGGTTCCGAGCATCCGTCCGAGGCAGCGGAACTACGACCAAGCCTCAGGAGGAAAGGCATGAACAGCAACACAGACAGAAGAAGTACAAGTCTTCTTTCAATACCTCTCAACCTCGACCAGCCAATGGTCCAGCTCAAACCTACAGGTATGATTGTGTCCTTTGTACTGGGGAGAAGCATCCTCTATTCCAATGCCCTGCATTTGGGAAACTTAGTCTTAGTCAGAAAGGAGATCACATAAGGACTCACAGACTATGTTACAATTGCCTAGTTCCAGGGCACAGAACCAATGATTGCAAGAGTGGAGCCAGGTGTAGAGCATGTGGGGGCAAGCACCACAGCCTTATCCACAGGGAGCATAGTAGTTCCCCAGCAGCCTCAGCGGCAGCACACCCAACTAGCGTTGAAGTTCCACCAGACTGTAGTGCAGTGGTCAACCAGACGTTGGTAGAGCATGCATCTGAAGCTCCCATCCTCCCAGTCGCCTTAACCATGACCAAAGTTTTGGTGAAGGGCCCAGGGGGGAGGCAAATGATCGCCAGAGCCTTACTAGACACTGGGGCAACCATGTCGATAGTGTCCCACCGAGTGGCCAGAACCCTACAACTGCCCCAGCAAGGACCTCGAGTAACGATTACTGGTGTGCAGGGCAGAACCAGCCCAGAATCATATCCTATAGTGAAGCTTTCGTTGTGCCCGGTGGATGCCAGCAGCCCCACCGTCAGTCTGACAGCCACCTCTGTTCCTAGAGTGGCAGTAGACCTACCCCTGCAAGGAGTCATGGGAGTCAAGGAGTTGGCCCACATCCAGCCCTTAAAGCTAGCTGACCCTACCTTTAATTCACCAGGGCGCATTGACGTACTGATTGGCACAGAGGTCATGCACCAGGTGTTGATGTCAGCTGTCAGAACCACAACACACAGTGAACCCCAGGCCAGAGAGACCATATTTGGTTGGACCATATTGGAGTCATTTACTCCCTCCTCAATAACCTCAGCGGTGGCAGTGCAACAAGCTACAGTCACAGACACTACTGAAGCCCTCCTCTCCCAGTTCTGGGAGATGGAAGAGAATTTAGCCCCTGCTAATCCATTTACACAGGAGGAGCAGGATGTGCAGACTCACTTCCTAAAGAGCCACCAGTACGTAGAGTCACCAGCCCACTACCAAGTGTCCCTTCCTAGAGTTGCCAACAGTTTGCCTCTGGGCACCAGCAGGTCCCAAGCGGTGAATCGTTTTTTGTCCAACAAAAGGTCAGTATTGAAAAAGGGAATGTGGGAGGAATTCCAAGCTGTAATGAAAGAGTACATGGATCTAGGACACGCAGAGCCGGTGCCTGAGCATGAGTTGACCCCAGCCACAGAGCAATACTATCTACCCATGCATAGTGTCGTTAAGACCAGCAGCACAAGTACCAAGTTGAGGGTGGTATTCGATGCCAGTGCCCCCACCTCAACCAATCTCTCTCTCAATGATCGATTCCTGTGGCGAGACCAACCCACCGGGTCCCTCAAGGATTACAGGATGACCAGGGTCACCCTCAAGGATTACAGGATGACCAGGGTCACCCTCAAGGATTACAGGATGACCAGGGTCACATTTGGTGTATCCTCTTCTCCTTACTTGGCCATCCAAGTGTTGCACCAAACAGCCATTGACTTTGGTCGGGCCTTCCCAAACGCCAGTCCCCTAGTGTCCACGGCTTTCTATGTGGATGACCTTCTGACAGGGGCAGATACGCCTGAGCAGGCAAGTTCTCTACAGCAAGAGATAAGAGCATTACTTTTGAAGGGGGGGATTGATTTAAGGAAGTGGCGGAGCAACTCTGAGGTTGTTCTACAAACCATTGAGCCTTCTCTTAGGGAGAAGGCCACAATTCAGGATCTTACAGGGGTCCAGTCTCAACCTAAAGCTTTGGGAGTAGAATGGGACTCTATCAATGATACCATGTCTACATCTTTATCACTCTCCTCCCAATATACATCAACAAAACGTGGTATGATGTGGCCAAGACCTTTGATGTCTTAGGATGGCTGGCACCAACCATGGTGCAGATGAAAATACTCTATCAGAAGCTCTGGGAGCTGAAGTTGGCCTGGGGTGACCCAATCCCACTCGAGCATCAGGCCCAACACAAGGAGTGGAGAGAACAACTCCCTCTCCTAATCGGGAAAAGACACCCCAGATGTTATTTTGTGCCCGGGCAGAGAAGGGCAGTGCAGCTACATGGTTTTTGTGTTGCCTCCAAGGAGGCATTCGCAGCTGTCATCTATTTACGAACAACCTATGATCACCACCCTCCCACATGTATTCTGATCAATGCCAAAACTAAGGTGGCCCTCTTGAAGAGGAGGTCTATACCTCAGCTAGAGTTGTGTGGGGCTAGGCTGTTGGCCCAACTGATGGGCAAGGTGAAGAAGGCCCTAGATTTGAAGCAAGTGAGTGTCCATGCCTGGAGTGACAGCGAGATTGTTTTATGGTGGCTAGATGGCAAAGTGAGAAAACTCAAGACGTTCGAGGCAAACAGAGTATCAGCCATTTTGGAGAGCCTTCCCCCTCACACTTGGTACCATGTGTACCAGGCAAGGACAATCCTGCCGATTGTGCATCCAGGGGTATTTCACCCAGAGAGTTGAAAGATCATCTACTCTGGTGGAATGGTCCTCCCTGGCTAGCCCAGGAACCCCTGAGCAAGCCATTTCAACCCTTTGTGTTGCAGCACAAACTCGATGAAGACCAGGTAGCATGTAACATAGCATCTCCTAGCCCCTCTCTCCTACCATACCAAGGCCGAACCAACAATTATCATGCCTTTGTGCGAGTTGTGGCTTGGGTATTGAGGTTTGTAGGCAACATCAAGAAGTCCCTTCATCATCAAGCAAGGCAACCTGGACCCTACCTCACTGTGGCAGAGATTGGCCAAGTAGAGCAACTCCTCTTCAAACAGTCGCAGGAACTCAGCTTCCCAGAGGAGAACTCTCTCGACTAAGGAAGGGGAAGGCAGTCAAACTCACAAGCCCTCTCAAGGCATTATCTCCATTTACAGATAAGCATGGAGTCATCAGAGTGGGTGGTAGGTTGAATCACTCTCACCTCTCTCAGTCCCAGCGTCACCCCATCATTCTGTCAGGAAGGTGCACACTCACCCATATGATGTTTACCCACAAGCATATCTCCCTTGGCCATGCAGGCCCTAGTCTCATACTCTCGGCCACAGGTGGCAGGATCCATGTGCTGGGAGCTCGCAAGCTATCCCGCACCATCTGCAGGAGCTGCATCGTTTGCAGGAAGGCCAATGCCCAGACTGAAGGGCAAATGATGGGACAGCTCCCCAGCCAGCGGGTCACACCGAGTCCCCCGTTCAGTGTCGTTGGAGTGGACTATGCCGGGCCCTTCTTACTCAAGAAGGGCCATACCCGTAAGCCGGTCATCATCAAGGCTTACCTTGCCATATTTGTTTGTTTCAGCACCAAGGCTGCCCATCTAGAGGTAGTTTCAGATGCCACCACTGAAGCATTCGTCGCTTGTCTCAAAAGGTTCGTCTCCAGACGGGGACTCCCCACCAACCTCTATTCTGACAATGGAGGAAATTTCCAAGGCACCCACAACGATTTGCAAGACCTTTACACCCTCTTGCAAGCCAGCACCACATCCATCAACAACTACCTGCTCCCCAAACGCATTCAATGGCACTTCTCCCCTGACAGACCTCCCCACTTTGGTGGCCTTTGGGAGGCTGCGGTCAAGTCAACCAAACGTCACCTCAAGCGCATCATTGGCACCCAACCACTCGATTTCGAGGAACTAACCACCATAGCTGCTCAAATTGAATCCTGTTTGAACAGCAGGCCCCTCACAACTATCACCAGCCATAAACCAGACGGCATCACGACACTAACTCCAGCACACTTCCTGATAGGACATGAGCTCTGTGCGTACCCGGAGATCTCACTGAACAAGGACCCATCACTGTGCAGGCGTTGGACACTCTGTCAATCCATCACCCAGCATTTTTGGAGGAGATGGTCCTTGGAGTACTTGCAACAATTGAAAAAGATGCAGAAGTGGCGCAAGCCATCCTCTAACATCCAAGAAGGGGACATTGTGGTCATATGCGATGGCCAAACGTTCACCAACCACTGGCCCATGGCCAGAGTGTTGAAAGCATTCCCTGGCGATGATGGACTTGTCAGGGTGGTCACACTGAAGACCAGCCAGGGAATTCTAAAGCGACCAGTGACAAAGGTTGCCCTTCTCCTCCATCCCGACCGGACTTCGCCAGAACCAGAACAGACGCCTCGGCCGTCACACTCGCCCCCCCCCCAGTATGTCTGGACAAGCAGCCCTAGCTCCTCCTCCAGTCAATCCTGCAGGAACATAATTAAACCGCACACTTATCAACACTTGCATTCATCAAGTGAACCACATTAGTCACATGTCCCTGCCTCATAATCTTGTTGTTTCCTGTATGTGAATGTTGCATTGCTAACACTCAAGTTGTATCAATCCTATTGGTCCACTAGGACACACCCTTGTATGTTTTCCCGCTCTTTTCTCATTCTATAACATCCTCATGACTTTCTCAAGTCAGTCTGCAAACTTCCTCTATCGCTTCTACAACCCGTTCATGATTCGCCTTTAATCAACAGCTCTACAATTGTCAGCAGCTGAACTGCTCATTGTAACTTGTTATTGTCGGATTGCTCCCTGTCATCTTATCTTTCCCTCTGTATTTTCTCTGTTCCCTACCGTTGTGTGCAGGCTCCAGACATTGGTCTGAATCTCTCTCTCTTTACATTTGTCTATGAATTATTAATTGTTTAATCTACTAGTCTGAACTGATGCAAAGGTGCAGCCTTACAACCTGCAACCTTCACTAGGAAACTTAAGCAGTTAAACCAACACATAACAAGTATCCCTAGGCTATATTTAGATTTATAACACATTTACACAAAATTTTGAATTTGAATTCAAGCTCAAATAAAATAAAATTCAAATACAATAACAAGCTAATTATTCTGGATGAACACCCCCAAGCTATTTAGGGAATAAGTCTAATACTACAGTATAGATAGTTGCACAAACCTGAGAACCCTTCATTGTCCATCTCTTCAGCAGAATCTTGATAAAAAACTGTACCTGTTCGCAGCCTATCTTTGTGCATGAACTAGGTGGAGTGTCCAATAGTTTGGTGACCTCACAAGCTGCAGTCAGTATTCCTAGGTAACTATAGATTCCTTCACCTTCTTCCTCATCAGAACCTTCCTGAGGAAGAGCCATATCATCTCTGGTGACTGGAGCAACAAGGTCGTGGTTAGTTTCTTGTCTTTAGCGATGATCAAGGTTACAGATCGTCAGTAGAAACATTGAGGTTGCCGACGTCTCCCAGCCTTAATATTCGGTACAATAAAGCAACATCAACAGGTTCTTGCAATGTAAAAATTATAGCGATCGACCAATTGTGCGGTTATTTTAGCTCTGCAATATGGCGTTTACAGCAGTGAGAGGGTTAAACACAACAGCACACAAACAAAAACAAACAAAAAAAAGAACACGGAAAATGCTAGGAAAACACTCGGTGTGTAAAAAATGCGAGCAGGAAAAAAAGAAGAAGAAATAACTTTATGAAATGGTATCCCTTACAGTGTGACGAGGTGCATTTCTGGAATTTTTCTATTCTATGTAAAGCAGAGGTGAAAATATGACATAAGTTCCCCATTAAATTGCAGGTTGATTTATAGCCACACAATTATGACAGTCCTTCACATTTTGATGGTTTGGTGTTGACCTACTGAGATTCCTTCCTCCAGAAAAGTAAGTGCCTTACCACAAATATCCATGAAAATCTAAGGCATGTGACAGAGGTTATTTCTATGTCTGAGAGTGCATTTCACATGAAAAACTCAACAAATACTGATGAAAAGAACAGGAGTCGAGGTAAAGCTTGGTCTCTTAAGAATTTTTTTTTGAGTGTCTATACTAGTCCCACATAGCCAATCCCTCATCTCCATTGTGGGCAAAAAAGAGGGTCTGAAAATTCCAGCATAGTAAAGTGATCCTCGCTGCAAGGCGGTATCTTAAGCCTAGTTCACAATATGATGCAAGTCAATATGTTGTGTACATTATATCCTTCCGATCTATTACACTGAAATTGTGAACCAGAAGGTGGCGGACTATGGATCTAATGGATGGGAACAGATGTGAAATGCATCGCATCAGACCAATCAGACTCCTAGAACATACCAAGTCTGGAACTTTACACACTTTCTATGGTGTCTCTAGAATTATTGAAGCGGTGAGGAGCTTTTCCAACCACTAGGAGGTCTCAGCTAGAGGCTATAAAGATCTTAGGGCCAAAGAAAATACCTGGAAGGAAGTGGCTGTCCAGGTAACTAGCTAGCTACTATCAACTATATAAATACCTGGGAGGAAGTAGCTGTCTAGGTAACTAGCTAGCTATTACCAGCGATATAAATACCTGGGAGGAAGTGACTGTCCAGGTCACTAGCTAGCTATTACCAGCTATATAAATATTTAAGCTAGTAATTCCTCTTTCTGCACTTCCTCCTGCTAGCCAATAGCAAAATCAAATTCAACTCTTCCTCACTGCTAGTACTGCCGTCCATTGTATAGGTCAAAGTTGAAATGCAGCGGACTCAACAGATTCAACGCAAATATTGTGAAACATGCAACAGAACGGAACAGATTGCACAATACATGCAATGGAAATGGATTCAACGGAATGGATTGTGATCCATCATATTGTGAACCAGCCTTTCTGCTCGGTGCTCATGACATTTTCATATCATCCCATTTCACAAACATAAGAAATTAAAGATTCAGAAATTAGCTTCCTTCTTCTCCATGGAGGAGATGCCCTCACAGCTCTAGCAGAACATGCAGAAAAATCTTCTCTCGTCTCCATTTATGAAGTCAGTTTAGGTCCTCCCTCCATTGACGACAACTCCAGCCAATTAGAGCATCCGGTAATGAACATACCACCAGAATAAATTGAGAATTTAGTGTGCTGGAGACCCTTCACTGAAAGGCAAGCGTTGGCATTGTCCATAGAGTATGTCTGAGGTTGGCAAGAATAACAAAAATATAGAAGGAGCCCCAAAAACGTTCGGGTTCTGTTGCGTTAATATTCCATTGGCATTTCTGAGCAAAATCGTCCCAACACTGTTAAATAACGACCGCGTTCCAATGGCAAAGAATATCTTTTTCACATTTTAAACTCGTTCGCGGGTTCAATTTCCCCACCCTTGTTTATACGGTCATTCATCAGCCTCATGCTTCAAAGGACAATTGGCTTTGTGCTCCAGCTTCTTCCAATTTTGTTGTCATTTGGCTGCCACTCGCTTCTTGTACTGTTCATGTCATACTTCAGTGGAAGGCTCTTGATATTAATGCCAGCCCCAAAGAAATAGAGGAGCAGATGAAGCTGACTGATGAAACAACTTTGACTAGCTCCAGTGTCTTGTACAGACCAAGCTATGGTTAAACATTTACTGCACACCATACTACAGTGCACGGTGTTTGCATTTTACCCGGGTAAAACCTATTTAACCCAACCCAGTGGGTAAAACCTGTGTTTTAGGTATTTCGCCCAGGTTTTACCCCTATTTTACCAGGGTATTTTACCTGGGTTTAACCCAGGTATTACCCAGTGATATAAAACACTTATTTGTACCCTATCACATCCCTGTCCCAGAGCCACAAGTGTCTGGGTGGTGGTGGTGGACACCAGGGCTATTTAAAAGGCAAGCAAATACCACAGGCCATTATTCACTGCTTACAGTTTAGTAAGTGTACTGCAATTACAAAAATGAGAAAGCCCAGAAACTCGTCTTCTGCCAGGCTCCTGCGAGGACCTCAGGAGATTGACTATTCAATCTGTTTAACTTGCATATCAATTGGACTTTAATCCCATGAATCTTGTTTAAATATTTAAATAAATCATTAAATAAAAAATATATACTCTAGTAGACAACCTTGTCACTTGGTAAATAAATGCTGAGTGAAACACAGCTCCTGTTTTTGTCTAGTTCTTTACAGTTGCCATTTATTGAATGTCTTACTTCCCGATTACAGAGTTAATTTCTTATAATATCTTTACAGTTTATAATAAATCTATTGTGTCTATTATTTTATCCTGGGTTGTATCCGTGTTTGGGTTGTATCCATGTTTGAGTAAAACCTGGGTAAAATCCGGGTAAAAGGTATTTAACCCAACCCGGGTACACCCAAGCCCGGGGTAAAACCTGCGAACTCTGACAGTGCAGGACTGCTCTATGTAGGATAGACCTTCTGATGTAGCTCTACTGTCAGCTCATACGCAGAACAATGTAAGTTGTCTCCATTTCTAAAGCTTGCTAAGCTTGGTTTAGCCATTTAACCTGACAACCTGGTTTAAGCTTACAGTTATAAGCTGGTTGGCTTGGCTAAGGAAGCTTGAATGATGAGTCTATTTGAAGGGTAAGCTTAAGAGCATAGCTTTGCCTGGGTTGGGGCTTGGAGTTTAGCTTGGAGTTTAACTTGGGGGCTTGAAGGCCAGCTTAACATAGGCTAAGACTTTTTAAGACAAACGTCTTGACTGCTTAGCTTACTCTTTAGCAAGCCAGTGAAAAATTTGGTTTTCCAAATCTTAAAGGCAAGGTAAATAATATTACAATAATATCTCCTCCCTACCCTACCTACAGATGAAAACATTCGAGTGAATATGGAATTTTCTTGGCGAGGTGACTAGTGGTGTAGAGGATGTTAGATGGAATGATGAATGCAGTCCAACTCAAGATCCATAGACTGCACTCAATTCTTCCAAGGATTGATTGTTCAACTACAAGGAGCAGCAACTGGCTATTGAATGTTGTTGTACTTATTCACTGGAACTATCATGACAATTTAACACCATATTATGCATGGCTTGTGTTGTGGTTGGCTGTCACAACCGAGACTACCCAATTGGCGCGACACTTTTTTTTTGGTGTGAAGCATGGTCTCTTACTTAGCTAAGCCACAACCAAGTGTTTGAGTGTCGAGTGTGTGTATACCACTTCTCTGACATTTGCATATTTTTTGTGAAAAGTATATATGAACTTGCCTTGTAGTAGTTCATATCTTCATATAGTAAAAGATGACAGTCAGTTACAAAACTAACACAATAAACATAATTTTCCATGTCATTACTTTATTTTCCAAGCATAAACACTTATGCTTGCTGGATCGACTCCAAACACTTCTGCCATACAGGCTCAAATGCAATAGTGTCCATGGAGAGTAGGCGGTTGTAACCAGTGAATGTAAGGGAGAAGTAGACTAGTTGATGGGGCCATCAAGGACAAACTTATCCTATAACTCAACCATGAAAGTCTGAGGTCCTGTTGCATGTACATATATATATAATGAAGACATCCACAATGCAATAGAGTAACGCATTGCAGACATTTTACACTCGTGACATAACTTTTCCGCTCTTACAGTACACCTGTCACCAACCACATAACCAATCTTCCACTGTACTTAGGGCACCATCACACTGAGTTCTCCGTTGGCCAAAATATCAATGCGTAAATGCATCAGATTGAGGTGGGGCCTACTATTCTATATTATTATACGTGGCTTGTTACATACAAAAACTTAGCTAAAGGTTCCGAGAAGTTTAAGTTTTTTAAAGGCAAGTTTTGCTAAGCTACTAGATATTTTATAAAATCTTCAATCTTTCTAAGGCAAGGCCTGTTAAGCTACTCTGTGAAGTTTCTCCAAGACAAGGCTTGCTAGCTATAAAGGTTCTATGAGGGCATTAAAAGCGGGGGGGGGGCTTTGTTTTACAATGCTTAATGAGTCTACACCAGGCTTTGCCTAACACTATGCTTGCAAACCTAACCCCTACAAAACTATATAGCAAGCTTTGTCTAATGTATCTTAGCTACACAGTATAGCAATGAACTAGAAGGCAAAGCTACTTAATACTAAGTTGAGAGCTAGACCTGAAGGACAGACACTAGTGGGCACAGGCCAAAAGGTTAGTAAGAGTACATATTTCTGTCATAAACTTCTTGATGGCCAAAATGATATCTGGGAAGAAGAAAACAAATGTTGGAGCAAAAAACACTTGCTAGATTTAGCTCCAGTTGTAAACAACTGGTGCTCCCTGCCCACATGCACGTAAATGTGTCCGCACGCATTTATTTTAAAAAAAACAAGATTATAAAAAAATTGGAAACATAAACTTAATGGTGTTTGTTTAATGGCGTTTGTTTTGCATTATTTCTCGTTTTTTTAATGCGTTGATTCTTTCCTGGACATCGTAACATTAGCATTGGAAAGGGTACGGAACTGGAACTTTTTTTTGGCGCCAACTGTTCAACCCAAATGTATCTTCTTACCTATTTTTCCATTGATTTTGAACAGTTTGGTATACTATTACAAGATATGGCAAGAGTATGGCAGTATCTATGTTGTCCTCCATGACAACAGAGGTTTTCACTTACTGTTGTTTGGGATTTTTCGTTATTAAATACTTTTCTGGGTGGAGTCAACCACAAAATATATCTCAAGAAATATTTATGAGAACACATGATTAGAACATCAGACTGATTGACAAAATAACTGGAGCCATCGCTGTCAGAGCCAGCAATGGCTCTCTGCAAGTACTTTAAGCCTAAAAATAGACTCCCTGATTACAAAGGTCCGTGCTATCAACATTGCTTCGCTGACAGATTATAGCAGTAGCTAATCGAGAGGTTGAAGAGCTACAAGAACAACAGTCTTCCTTGACAGCCACTGCATACCTGTCATTGACATTTTCAGGTTTTCGTTCACATGCTAACTTCTCTCCAATGGCTGCCACCAGGCCGAGGGGTACTAGACATGACCGTCAAGAATATAGCAGGTTCTTTCAAAACACATCCATGTCTTAGCCTCGTGCTTCTCTTGAGATAGTCAATGTTGGAAAAAGTATGTGTGTTGTTTTTCCATGAGTTGTTTATTCGTGGCCAATCAGAAGAAATTTTTTTGGCACAATGAAATTTATTTTCACGGAACATTTAAGAGGTGTATTTCCCCAAACAATGGTATGTAGCACATGTGTAGGAAGACCCAAAGGTAGAGTCTATAAACAGCATGTACACACACACTATATAATAATCGTGTATCATGGCAGAGTTTGTAATGATTCATGCATCCATTCACCCCCAACCTACCCTCCCCCCCCATCTCACCTACTAATGGAACTGAACTTACCGCTTGGTTATAAATCAAATCCCTCAGAGAGCCTTCTGGAACCAGTTCCTGGATGATTGCAACATTACCACCACCAATGTGATCAATCTTCTCTATCTTGTGGATGTAGGGATGCTACAAGAGATGGTTTTAAAGGTGAACATGGATGGGGTCACAATGATTGGTACAAACGACACCATTTAATAGGGTTTAAAGGTGAACATGGGGTCACAAAGATGGTAAAAATGACACCATTTAATAGGGTTTAAAGGTGAATGAGGATGGGGTCTCAAGGATAGTAAAAATGACCATATAAAATGGCACCATTTATTAGAATGGACGTTTTACACATCTCTGCACAATGCTGATGTGGTCAATTTTTCTTCCACAATCATCGTTGAACTGGGTGCTCATAGCAGCATTCAGCAAGAAAATGGACACTGAGTAAGCACTATGGACAGACTATCTGGCCCAATAGGAAAATGCCGGGGGTCCTGATGTAAGTGTCTATGTAGTGAGGACTCATTGGACTCACGATGTGCGCACATCTAAACAGCAGCTTGCTAGTGACATGTACAATGCTTTCTTCTCCATCCTCCATCCTGATCTCATATTCTCCAAAGCACGTACAGCAAGAGCTTTACTTCATTGGCAATTCGCCATCATAATTATTCCTTAAAAACAGCTGCTCTTCACAGTGGCAAAATTCCTCCCTTTCTTTTTCATTGTCCTCTTTGCAATTTGCTAATGAACTCGACCATTTTTCTGCCAAAGCATATGCTAATATTGTAGCACCGAGATTGGTACTTAGTATAGCTGTATATATGGTGCTTGAGTGATCATGTTTGTTTCTAGGGAAGACATTCAACTACTACATAGAGCACAGGATCTTAATGTATCTTCCAGGATTACTGTGTCACTAATGTCCTAATGTGTCACCGATGTCCTCCAGGATTAATGTGTCACTGATGTCCTCCACGATTAATGGGTCACTAATGTCCTAGATTAATTGTCACTAATGTCCTCCAGCATTATAGGTAGATTGAGTCCTACCTTACACTATTTGAATCTAGATTGACTCAAGGCTATCCATGAACCAGCTCACGCAGAAATACCTCACTAGTACTATATGAAGATTTATTACGATTGGAATATTGGAGAAAATTCAAAAAGCAATGGCTGTGTTAGCAGTCACACAACAAAATAAAGATCATGCAAGTTAAAATTGGAAGTTAAAATTTCAAGTTTAAATTTCAAGTTTAAATTTCAAGTAAAAAAATTTCAAGTAAAATTTCAAGTAAAAATTTCAAGTAAAAGTAAAAAATTTCAAGTAAAAATTTCAAGTAAAAATTTCAAGTAAAAATTTATTTTTAGTTAAAATTTCAAGTTAAAATTTCAAGTTAAAATTTCAAGTTAAAATTGCAAGTACATACACAGATTACTTAAAAATTGGTAAAGGGAGATCTAAATGGTGTGAGCACATTATTTTTCTCTCTTTGGTAAGTTTTATTTCCTTTTTTGACAGGTCAATTCAATTCATTTGTTTTGAAATAAAGCCCATCTTTAAAGGTAATGAGGGTCCTGTATTAATATAATGTATGCTTGAGTATATACATATGTATTATATATAATCATTGTGGTAGTCTTGTGGTCATACAAAAGTGAAAATTTGAAGTATGGGAATCTTGTTAACAATGGTGGTGTTTTTTCTAGTTGAAAGTAAACTTGTTATGGGGCTGCCTCACTACTAACAATTCTAATGTGGTTGCCAGGGACAAGGGATGGGGATAAAGCTTTTACTGCACCATAACACATGGGGGAGGGGGGGAGGGGAGGAAGGGAGACATACATATACCTACCATCATCATCATCTTATCAATACCATCGTCATCATCATCACCACAATAATCATAATCGTCACCACAATAATCATAATCATCACCACAATAATCATAATCACCACCACAATAATCATAATCATCACCACAATTAATCATCACCACAATAACCATAATCATCACCGCAATAATCATAATCATCACTACAATAATCATAATCACCACCACAATAATCATAATCATCACAATCATAATCATCACAATAATCATAATCATCACCACAATAATCATAATCATCACTACAATAATCATAATCACCACCACAATAATCATAATCATCACAATCATAATCATCACAATAATCATAATCATCACCACAATAATCATAATCACCACAATAATCATACTCAAACCACAAATTGTCAATAATCATAATCATCACAATAATCATAATCATCAATAATCATAATCATCACTCATCACCACAATAATCATAATCACCACAATAATTAATCATCACCACAATAATCATAATCATCACCACAATAATCATAATCATCACCACAATAATCATAATCATCACCACAATAATCATAATCACCACAATAATCATAATCATCACCACAATAATCATATCATCACCACAATAACCATAATCATTACCACAATAATCATAATCACCACCATAATAATCATAATCATCACAATCATAATCACCACAATAATCATAATCATCACCACAATAATCATAATATCAGCACAATAATCATAATCATAATCAACACCACAATAATCAATCATCACTACAATAATCATAATCATCACTACAATAACCATAATCATCACCACAATAATCATAATCATCACCACAATAATCATAATCATAATCATCACCACAATAATTATAATCACCAGCACAATATTCATAATCATCACCACAAAAATCATAATCACCACCACAATAATCATCATCATCACCACAATATTCATTAATCATAATCAACACCACAAAAATCATAATCATCACCACAATAATCATAATAATCACCATAATAATCATAATCACCACCACAATAATCATAATAACCACCACAATAACCATAATCACCACCACAACCATAATCATTACCACAATAATCATAATCACCACCACAATAATCATAATCATCACAATCATAATCACCACAATAATCATAATGATCACCACAATAATCATAATCAGCACAATCATAATCATCACAATAATCATAATCAACACCACATCACAATAATCATAATCATTACCACAATAATCATATTCATCACCACAATAATCATAATCATCACCACAATAATCATAATCACCACAATAATCATAATCATCATCACAATAATCGTTATCACCACCACAATAATCATAATAATCATAATCACCACCACAATAATCAATCATCACCACAATAATCATAATCATCACCACAATAATCATAATCACCACAATAATCATAATCACCACCACAATAATCATAATCATCACCACAATAATCATAATCATCACCACAATAATCATAATCATCAACATACATAGTGCTGGCCTGTGTATTCATGAACACATGCACATACATAATGCTGGCCTGTGTATTCATAATCATCACTCATCACCACAATAATCATAATCACCACCACAATAATCATAATACCATCACAATAATCATAACAATCATCACAATAATCATAATCATCATCACAATAATCATAATCACCACAATATCAACACCACAATCATCACAATAATCATAATCATCACCACAATAATCATAATCATCACCACAATAATCATAATCATCACCACAATAATCATAATCATCACCACAATAATCATAATCATCACTACAATAATCATAATCATCACCACAATAACCATAATTATCACCACAATAATCATAATCATCACCACAATAATCATAATCACCACCACAATAATCATAATCATCACAATCATAATCATCACAATAATCATAATCATAATCATAATCACAATAATCATAATCACCACAATATCAACACCCCAATCTATCAACACCACAATAATCATAATCATCACCACAATAATCATAATCACCACAATAATCATAATCACCACCACAATAATCATAATCATCACCACAATAATCATAATCACCACCACAATAACCATAATCACCACCACAATAATCATAATCATCACCACAATAATCATAATCATCACTACAATAATCATAATCATCACCACAATAACCATAATCATCACCACAATAATCATAATCACCACCACAATAATCATAATCATCACAATCATAATCATCACAATAATCATAATCATCACCACAATAATCACACCACAATAACAATAATATCACCACAATATTCAATCACCACCACAATAATCATAATCACCACCACAATAACCATAATCATCATCACAATAATCATAATCACAATAATCATAATCACCACCACAATAACCATAATCACCACAATAATCATAATCACCACCACAATATAATCACCACCACAATAACCATAATCATCACCACAATAATCATAATCATCACTACAATCATCACCACAATAACCATAATCATCACCACAATAATCATAATCACCACAATAATCATAATCACCACCACAATAACCATAATCACCACCACAATAATCATAATCACCACTACAATCATCACCACAATCATCACCACAATAACCATAATCATCACCACAATAATCATAATCACCACCACAATAATCATAATCACCACCACAATAATCATAATTACCACAATAATCATAATCATCACCACAATAATCATAATCAGCACTACAATAATCATAATCACCACCAAACTAATCATAATCATCACTACAATAATCATACAATAATCATAATCATCACCACAATAATCATAATCACCACCAAATAATCATAATCACCACCACAATAATCATAATCAACACAACATTCAATTGTAACAAACCTTGTTGAGTTCTTGAAATAGTTCATTCAGTCTGTAGACATTGGTATCATTCAACTCAAAAGAGAAGTTCTTTGACAAAGGACTCTTGGAATTACAAAATGAAATATTACCAGCAAATGATATCAGCAGTAGTAGACCATGTGATTGATACTTACAGCAGTTAAAATGTAGGACGCTTCCTCTTTCCCATTGCCCCCACTTTTGCAGACTTCCATCCAGTACTTGTGCAGACGGCTGCCTATTTATTAGTGAGAATATGCATAGGGCCTTGCAAATATTATACAGCCAGTGCACAACAAACTATGCTGAGCTGGTTTACACAATTATGTCAATATTACCAAGTGGGTTACACAACTATACAAAGATTACCAGGCGGGTTTACACAACTATACCAAGATTACCAGGCGGATTACACAACCAATTAGGCCAAGATTACAAGGCTGGTTTACACAACTATACCAAGATTACTAGGCTGGTTTACACAACAAAAGATTACCAGGCTGGTTTACACAACCCAGATTACCAGGCTGGTTTACACAACAAATTAATAAGATTACCAGGCTGGTTTACACAACTATACCAAGATTACCAGGCTGGTTTACACAGCAAATTATAAGATTACCAGGCTGGTTTACACAACAAATCATGCCAAGATTACCAGGCTGGCTTACACAATTATGCCAAGATTACCAAGCTGGTTTACTGAACTTTGACCTCTCATCACCTTAGTTATCTATGAAACTTCGCAGATTGATAAAGCAACCCTCTCCACATTTGTCTACAGCATGATTAAAGTGAATGGTCAATTTTTTACGTCGCACCTCTAGGTGTTGATGGAGATGGTGGGTAAGGTGTAGAATGAAACAGTCCCAATATTACCTTGGTTTGTACAGGTCCTACATGTATATGTTATCTGTGGAATCCCCAGAGCACTTCCAGAGTGCTACCACCCAATGCCTCCCTGACCTCAGGAAATTTTCCTGGAGCCTTCGTGGCTGCCCAGTTCTGTTCAAAAGCAGCAGCGAATAGTTTGTGGGGATCACAAGATGCGCCATTTTGCTCAATTATGGAATAGCCATGCTCATTCTGCTACACTTCTGTGGCAGCAGGCACAAATAAGAGTAACATTGAGTTATGGGTTCTATATGTATGGATATCACACCACTATGCATGCACAAATAAGAGTAACATTGAGTTATGGCTTGCTATGCGTATGGATACCACACCACTATGCATGCACAAAGAAAAGTAACATTGAGTTATGGGTTGCTATATGTATGGATATCACACCACTATGCATGCACAAAGAAAAGTAACATTGAGTTATGGGTTGCTATATGTATGGATATCACACCATTATGCATGCACAAAGAAAAGTAACATTGAGTTATGGGTTCTATATGTATGGATATCACACCACTATGCATGCACAAATAAGAGTAACATTGAGTTATGGGTTTCTATGCGTATGGATACCACACCACTATGCATGCACAAATAAGAGTAACGGGTTGCTATATGTATGGATATCACACCATTATGCATGCACAAAGAAAAGTAACATTGAGTTATGGGTTGCTATATGTATGGATACCACACCACTATGCATGCACAAATAAGAGTAACATTGAGTTATGGGTTGCTATATGTATGGATATCACACCACTATGCATGCACAAATAAGAGTAACATTCATTGAGTTATGGGTTGCTATGCGTATGGATACCACACCATTATGCATGCACAAAGAAAAGTAACATTGAGTTATGGGTTGCTATATGTATGGATTACCACACCACTATGCATGCACAAATAAGAGTAACATTGAGTTATTGGTTGCTATATGTATCGATATCACACCACTATGCATGCACAAATAAGAGTAACATTGAGTTATGGGTTGCTATGCGTATGGATACCACACCATTATGCATGCACAAAGAAAAGTAACATTGAGTTATGGGTTGCTATATGTATGGATACCACACCATTATGCATGCACAAAGAAGAGTAACATTGAGTTATGGGTTGCTATATGTATGGATACCACACCATTATGCATGCACAAATAAGAGTAACATTGAGTTATTGGTTGCTATATGTATGGATATCACACCACTATGCATGCACAAATAAGAGTAACATTGAGTTATGGGTTGCTATGCGTATGGATACCACACCATTATGCATGCACAAAGAAGAGTAACATTGAGTTATGGGTTGCTATGCGTATGGATACCACACCACTATGCATGCACAAATAAGAGTAACATTGAGTTATGGGTTGCTATATGTATGGATATCACACCACTATGCATGCACAAATAAGAGTAACATTCATTGAGTTATGGGTTGCTATGCGTATGGATACCACACCATTATGCATGCACAAAGAAAAGTAACATTGAGTTATGGGTTGCTATATGTATGGATTACCACACCACTATGCATGCACAAATAAGAGTAACATTGAGTTATTGGTTGCTATATGTATCGATATCACACCACTATGCATGCACAAATAAGAGTAACATTGAGTTATGGGTTGCTATGCGTATGGATACCACACCATTATGCATGCACAAAGAAAAGTAACATTGAGTTATGGGTTGCTATATGTATGGATACCACACCATTATGCATGCACAAAGAAGAGTAACATTGAGTTATGGGTTGCTATATGTATGGATACCACACCACTATGCATGCACAAATAAGAGTAACATTGAGTTATTGGTTGCTATATGTATGGATATCACACCACTATGCATGCACAAATAAGAGTAACATTGAGTTATGGGTTGCTATGCGTATGGATACCACACCATTATGCATGCACAAAGAAGAGTAACATTGAGTTATGGGTTGCTATGCGTATGGATACCACACCACTATGCATGCACAAAGAAGAGTAACATTGAGTTATGGGTTGCTACATGTATGGATACCACACCATTATGCATGCACAAATAAGAGTAACATTGAGTTATGGGTTGCTACATGTATGGATACCACACCATTATGCATGCACAAATAAGAGTAACATTGAGTTATGGGTTGCTATACGTATGGATACCACACCATTATGCATGCACAAATAAGAGTAACATTGAGTTATGGGTTGTTACATGTATGGATACCACACCACTATGCATGATGCAACCATGAGTGAGATCCACTCCTTGGTTTCCTTTTAAGTAAATAAAAACAACACAATAAATTTTTTTTGTCCCCTAGTAATTTATGTACACACAGTAGGTAGGCCAGTACTAGACTAGAGTCCCCACACTCTGGGGACATCAACTGGCAAGTTTCCCTATCTTGCTATGCAGCCACTGACTTAGTGACAGAGGAGAGAGGAAGTCCACCTTGCCCACACTCACGTGGCCTTGGGGGAGGGGGGGGAGGAAGGCTAATGTTAATATATGTAATAAGGATGTTGTGAGAACTCTTCGATGCCAGATAAAGTGCACCAGAGGAAGCCTATCATGGGAGGGAGGGGCCCTGGGTCAATTAAGCACAAAAGGTCAGTGGTCAGGCTATATATGTCACACCCACCCAACCATGCATACACACACACACACACAGGCTTGTCACTGCTCGAGTGACACCCGGACGTGGCCCAGTTTATAAGCTCACTTGCAGAAATTGCAAAAGATGGCAACAATCTCACGGTATTCAGCAGAGCAGGCCACTCACTAAAATATGCATGACATGCCAAGCACTTTGGGGTCAGGGGTCATGTGATGTAGTGATGAAGTGTGCCACAATTGTCAGCTGCAAGAGTTAATTGTCAGATTCAAACAGAGAAGAAGAGAGAAAGTCCAAGAGCAGAGTGACTGGTATACCCTGTTCGTGCAAGTCTGGTGCTGCAGTATCTTACATGTTTCCGGCCAGAGTGGACTCCATTCATCACTGAAGGTTCTATCATGTAGATAATGTGTTCCCCACTCAAGAAAGAACAGACCACACGTGTAATATTCACGTGATCAAAAAATATTTCGCAGATCACATATATACAGTAGGGCCAAGGGTGGGCAGGCTAGGGCTGTTAGGGTCAGGGGGAGGTGGTTTTTTTAGGGCTAGGGCTAGGAAGTTTTGTTAGGGCTAGGGCTAGGCAGTTTTGTTACGATTAGGGCTAGGCATTTTGTTAGGGCTAGGCATTTTGTTAGGGCTAGGGCCATGCATTTTGTTAGGGTTAGGGCTAGAGAGTTTTGTTAGGGCTAGGGCTGTTAGGGTCAGGGTAGGTGGGTTTTTTAGGGCTAGGGCTAGGCAGTTTTTTTGTTAGGGCTAGGCATTTTGTTAGGGCTAGGGCTAGGCAGTTTTATTAGGACTAGGGCTAGGCAGTTTTGTTAGGGTTAGGGCTAGGCAGTTTTATTAGGACTAGGGCTAGGTAGTTTTGTTATGGCTTGGCAGTTTTGTTAGGGCTATTATGCTAGGCAGTTTTGTTAGGGCTAGGGCTAGTTTTGTTAGGGCTAGGGCTAGGCAGTTTTGCTAGGGCTAGGCAGTTTTGTTAGGGCTAGGGCTAGTTTTGTTAGGGCTAGGGCTAGACAGTTTTGTTAGGGCTATAAGGCTAGGCAGTTTTGTTAGGGCTAGGGCTAGGCAGTTTTGTTAGGGCTAGGGCTAGGCAGTTTTGTTAGGGCTATAAGGCTAGGCAGTTTTGTTAGGGCTAGAGCTAAGCAGTTTTGTTAGGGCTATAAGGCTAGGCAGTTTTGATAAGTTTAGGGATTTTCTTAGCCTTAGCCCTAGCCCTGAGCCTCAGAAATAAAACTCCCAGGCAGAACAAGACTGAATTTAGAAGTCTGTCACTGACTAGTGTGCTGCTAGTGAGGAACTTCATGGTCCAAGTTTGAACCTTGACCTGAGGTCATTAAGTGTTCCAGGGAATATGATAAAGAGAAATGAACATGCTTCAAGATTTATCTTTATTTGGTTTTGAACCTGTTAAAAATTTTGCCCTAATGAAGACCGAAGTTTTCTGCTGAAACATTGGCTTCAAAAACCAAACAGAGATAAATCTTAAAGCATACAGTAAAGGTTAAAAAAATATGCCGGTTACGTTTATTTTGAGCGCACGTAGACGCTTACCGCTGCTAAAATTAACGGAACAAATGCTACAAATGCGATTAACGTTTACACGACTTTTGGCCGTAGCAATGCTGACTAAAAGGTCAGCGCATCCGTGCAGCTTTCCTAAGGTCACCAAAGTGTACGAGATTTGTGCCACGTGGCAAGTTATTTTTTTAGCTGCTGGGACTCGTCTTTGCTTCGAGCTTTTGAAAAAATAGATCATCTTTGTTTTACAGCTCCTGCACTACCAACGTAAGTCGTTGAAAAGATATCCTGAAGCCCATGGTGAGTAGATTCTGTACGATTGTGATATAAAGTCAGGTCCTCTTTTCAGCTATTCACAGGTTTGTAAGTCATAGCTTCTGTACTATATTTATAAGCCTTTGTTCCATAAGAAAGGCTTAGATAGCCTTTGTGTGCAAGCCTTTAGCTACGTACATGTAAGGTGCTCTCAATGTATCAAGTGTCGATAGTTAAACTTTATCTCGACTAGTAGATAATTTGTATATCAGCATTCTCTATTATTGCTGCATTGAGTTTATTTAGAGGAAGTTAGTGGGAGAGGAAAAATGTAGATAGTCCTTTTCGTAACCTGATTGACAACAAATAAAAAGTAGGTAGGATTTTGGTGATGACCCCTAGTTCCCTTCCAAGATCTCCATCAACATGTGTCCAAATGTGTCCAGCTGTCTAGCCCATTCCACCAATCTGTTGACACGTTCTTATTTGGAGATGGATAAATTAAAAAAGTGGTTATGCATCCAAAATGAATAATGTTATTGGACAATGTGTTTGTGTATTTCTTCTCTTTGGCATATATGATAGAATGTTCTTCATTGGAGAAGAACCAGAGGGAGCTAACCAACTGTGTGCCACTTCTGCAGAACAGGTTGGCTCCGGTAACTCCCCCAGTGCCTCAGCCTTCTCCAGTTTGCCTTCAAGGTTCAATGAAGTTGGCATCCCATTGCTCCACCTACCTTAGTGCCAGGCCCCCTCCTTTCAGACCGTTGAGTTGAAGGTGGTCACTCAAAAGTGGGACTATTAACAATAAAAAAAAAAAATTCTGAACATTTTTCTCAATTCAAAGGATTTTTTTGGTGGAAAAAAACAACACAACAATTAATTGAAATAACATTTTATAATCATATAAAAAAATAAAGAGAGCAGCAATTAGAAATAAATATATATAAAATAAAAAAATAATATATTAAAGAAAGCTTCTGATGCTCATCTGTATTTCAGATAGAAGGACTAGATTAGTTCCAGAACCTTCATTCCCTCCTGAAGTAGGGCAAGTCCCTCGTTACGTATGAGCGTCAGTCTCAGTGAGAGCACAGCAGTTGCAGTTGAGCATCTGTCTACTACACCTGAAGCACTTTCGTTCTATCATCGAGCGTAGGTCTCCACACCTCTAGCTTGCTATCTGCATTTATAGCAAGAAAATGGTGCGGAGACCTACGCTCGACTGTGGAACAAAAGTGCTCCAAGTACGAGACGGACTCTGGACTGTGCTGCTTCTTGATGGGTGATGCTCGACTGAAGTCCTGAACAGGAGGCTTAGACTAGCCTGCAATACTTCAGGTGGGAAGAGTGAAGGCTCTGGAACAAAGAGAAGACTCGAAAAACTCTCACTATGCAACTGAGGCTTGTTAGCGCACCGACAATTCTTTTTTTAATTGCGAAGCACTTACACTTCTGCAGCGCTAAGCGGATGGTTTATCTGTTTGCTACCATTGTCTTCCATTAAGCTGGTTAGCATATTTACAGTGTACGTTCACGGTGTGCATTTTTTAACGTTGTATGCAATGCAACTGGCATATTTTTTTTGCTTGTATTGTTTTTGTATTGTTAGTTGAGAGTAATCGTACAAAACACCAAACAATTCATTAAAACGTGTTACCATGCATTACGTTGTGTTAATCCATGTCTTCAAAAAGTCCTGTACATGTACATATCCGACTAATTGCATTACAATGCGCTACATTGTGTTAACTCTCATGTCTTATGAAGTCCTGTACATGCATGCATGTACAGTAGAGGCAAAAAAAACACTTTACGTACCGTTGCGTTGGGTAAACGTTCAACGCAGAAACATTTCTTAAGAAACGCTCAAGCAACGCTCATGGAACGCACAGGCAATGCTCAAGCAACGCTCACGGAACGCACAGGCAACGCTCAAGCAACGTATTGCGAACGCAATGCACGAACCGTTATTTAATTACCCGAAACGCACAATCAACATTCGGTATCCTACACCACGTGTTCGATAGAGTGCGTGAAGTCAGTCGGCCTACTGTTGATTACTGTTTTGTGTGCAGCTTCTACTTTTGATTTGTCCTGGGAATGGCTTACAGAAGAACTCTCGCTGCTACCTTCGCTCTGAGCAGTAAGTGTAACACTAGGTAGAACTCCAATGGCTTGAACCTCTAGCACCTATCTGTGGTAGTGACCCAGCCTTTACTTCAGTCTAGTTGTTAGTGTTATTTAAAACGAAACCCCCCAAAATAAAAGCTAGAACAGTGGATCCAGTAATGATAATTATACCGACTATTGTTTGGTCTTCTGGAAGAATGAAAGTTCTGGGTGGCTGTACCAAGCAGCAATGTTTTAGGGTGCTCCTCAGTGGGAGTGGGAGGCCAAGGCAGTGAGGGTGATATATAAAGGCAAGATTTCAGCTATTGTTAATTAAGTTTTAAATCAAATTCTTTAAATCAAGTTCAGGTGTGATTTACTATTTTGAAATGCAGTTACCAGGCAGCCATGGAGGAAGAATTCAAGCCTGTCATGGAAGACTAGGATTACAGTTCTTCACTCTACATCTGTGGTGGTGGGGTCAGGACTGGACTTGTTCGATAACTATATAGTTGTTTTTGAAATTATCATTATTTTATATCTTCTTATTGATAATTTAATAAAATTTAACACCTCTAATACTACCCAAACACACGAAAGCTTTGCCAACTTGATATCAAGAAGCCCAACCCTCCAGGTGTCTGTTCTACTTCTGATAATCAAAATTGTGTTATGCTGTCCACCAATTCAGCTTTGGACTTGGGCTTCACTTCTCTCTTGATGTACTCTTTCAACTCGTGTCACAGGTCTTCAATGGGGTTGGCATTTTGAAACTCAGGAGGCATCCTCCATCAATTTATATCGAACTACTCTTTAGCCAGCCTGGATGTACGTTTGGGGTCAGTGTCCTGCATGAAGCGGTGATGGGAGCAAACATCCTTTACAAAGGGTAAAAAGGGTCTAGTGAAGAATTTGAACAAAAAGTGGGGCTCTCATAATACTGGCCCACACATGCACCTTCACCAAATGTTTCACGCTATAATCAAATAAACAGAGGTTTAAAACACCTGAGTATACCATAAACCTACACCTTATTACACAACCATAATACAACATGAATCATATCTTGGCTAGTTCTTTCGTGCCTGCCTTATACCAAAAAAAGCCTATGTGCTTCCAATTGAACTGTGCACTCGTCTGTCCATTGGCTGCCTCTTCAAGGTTCTGCCTGTCTCACTCCAATCTCTTGACCTAGGACAGGGATAAATGATACTGCTATTGATCATGTTATTACATGAGTCACTATACCAATTCACCAGTGTTCTATATCAATATCTTGCCCTCTTAATTAAGGCATAACATCTACAAAGTCCCTAAACTATATATATATATATATATATTTTTTTTAATCCAATGGCTTATCCCAATCGGCACATTGGCTCTAACCAAAATACCATCAAGACCCAGGCCTAGATTATCATTAGCCACTAGCAACCAACATACATGTCTTCAGTGCGACACAGAAAGCTTCTACACTAGATATTAACTTTCACATAGTTCCATCCCAAAACTAGTTCAACACAAATTTAATTGGCTTCTCTTATCAGTTGGCATTACCACTGCCTCAAAATATCAACACAAGCAATGTCCTGCAAAGCAAGACTGGGTTCCCTTCGCTGTAAAGGAGAACTGCAGTTGGTATGATGTCTTCTCATCATCTTCCAGCATCTTTTCCACCACGAATTTTGGGCCAGCAATAAAAAACGAAGATCTCCCGCTCCATGGCTGTAAGGCGATACCAGTCTCGCAGTGCTTGACAAAACTGGACGCTTTGCCTTGTTGCTGTCAGACCCTCCTTCAAAATACAGACGATAGCTGCAGCCTTGAATCCTCTAGATCCTAAAGAATAGAATTCTGTTTCTTCTAATAGAATAAGGCATCTTGATTCTGAAAAAGAATAACCGCTAGAGCAACGACAGTTAGCCTTTCTCCCGCCTTCGTTGATCTGGCATGCGCTAGAGAAATTCAATTTTACAACGCTCAATTAACAATCCCTGCCTAACGTTTTTGGCCAACGTTTAGCGAATGGTACAGAAACGCTGCGACTCAAACGTACCACAAACGTCCAACTCAAACGGTACGTAAAGTTTTTTGGGGCCTCTACTGTATATAATTATGACTAATCAGTTACCATGCATTACATTGTGTTAACTCTCATGTCTTATGAAGTCCTGTACATGCATGTATATCTGACTATACATGTCCGTTCAGGAATGTTCTGCTTTAGCCCTAGGCAGACCATTAGAAAAGGAAAGGCGGTCCTTCAGCTGCACACAGACATATATCGCACTCATTCACACATTTGAAACTTGACAGCCCACCCATGCACATGCACACTTCCAGCACTGCATCAGCTGATTTGGATTTCGGGACCACATGCACAAAAGTCTCTACAAGAGGCCCTATTCTGCCTCCCCCTCCCCCTGTCTTTGTGCCTCCTAGAAACTAGCTAGCAGTGTGCCCCAAAATAGATGAGTCTTCTTTCACCCACTTTATCTTAAAGTCCAAACAATGGAGAACAAACAATTCACAAACTACAGCTTGTACGCAACATCCTCCAGAATTCTAACTAAAGCACACCTGTCTGTGTGGAATGGGACCGCTCAATGGACTGGGCATAGAGCTAAATAGTTTGTGGTGTGTATGCAAGTGTAAAGCATGCAGCTATTCATCTAGTGCATCAAGCAGGTCTTTTGTGTAGCCATGGCTGATAGTGTGTACCTATGTATGAAGAACCCAAAGTGGTTGTCTTAGTGATGTGTGTGTAGTATTGTTAGTTACTCTGTTGTAAACACTAGTTGATATCTCGCGTGTAATTGTTAAGAACACCCGTCAGCCAATAGGTAGGGTGTGTTTGATTCTCTCCCTCTCTGCTTGCTATGTATGTTAACTGCACGACCTGCCACACACTAGCGAGTCCACATTTATGACACACCTTGTTTTGGGTTTCCTTCCGTTCTCCCTCAGGAAAGTGCCACCAGTGCACCCGTACAGAACCAGCCCTTGAACTCACTTTAGTTATACTAAGTACTGTGAGACCAGTTCCGTCCTCCACATGCTCACTGAGTCCTACAATGATAGATACATCTCAGAGTAGGGACTCTCTCTCTTGAAACTAGCTTTTGGGACCATCTCCATTTCTTTCCTCAGGTTTTCTGAGGCAGGTCTCCCGGCTATCTTGTATCAACAGCTTTGTCAAGACACCGCCCTAGAAAGTCACATGACCTTCCTCAGGTTCTCTGAGGTACCCCTTGCTGGTCTTCTGGCCATCTATCAATAACTGTTGTCAAGACGCCGCCCTAGAAAGTCACATGACCTTCCTCAGGTTTTGTGAGGTACCCCTTGCTGGCTCCCGGCCCTCCACATGTATCAACAACTATTGTCATGAGACCGCCTTAGAAAGTCACATGACCAGGAAAGCTCTGAGATGGTCCTGAAAGTTGGTCTCGTTAGCAAAATTTGACTCTATCGTCGTGGGGTGGGTGTTCTATATCCATGTCAATGTCATTTCCTCAGCTTTGCTAAACTCTTTCACAACTAGATTACTAGATTGTACGGAGGCTATAAAACTTGAAGCCAGCTATAGTAAACTACCATATCAGAGCAGGGATGCACTCAAGGCCTCTAGCAACCAGACATTATGGGATAGCATTGTTGTTGAATATTACTGACCACAAGTATAAATATGACTATGACATGACCAGCATTAGCAGAGTGATGATGCTGAACACACATGGTGATAGGAAATATGAAATATAGCCATAAAAATATCAATCCCGTCACTACCGATCCACACAGTAAAGAATCATACCTAACTCCATATATGTAACTGTATGTTATGGAAAGCTTCATTTCTGAAGTTTGTTGGCGATCGATTTTTTGACATTGTCAACTGGTAACAGTCAGCGAATTTGATTAACTTTTCATGGTTCCCATGGTAATCTGTTATCCGAACATGGTGACCAAATAGAGCACTAGTTGAGCATTATGCAATTAAATTGTTTATCCCTGTGAAGGAACAGTGTTTTATGAAGGTGCGAAAAAAAGAGAGCCAATGACGATTGTGACAGGTGAGAGGGTTAACGTACAATAGTGTACGAGCTTGCGAAAGGTGAGAGGGTTAACACACAATAGTATACAAGCTTGAGAAAGGTGAGAGGTTTAACGCGCAATAGCATACAAGCTTAAGAAAGGTGAGAGGGTTAACACACAACAGTATACAAACTGAGGGCATGATATTTTGGCTGCTACACTGTATGTACATAAGAGTTTGATAAGCCAACAGTCCTTAACTACAGTGGGTAATTTCCGTGGGCCAATATTTCCATGGGCCAATATTTCTGTGATTAAAATAAAACCATGACTGCTTTTTTACCCATGTACATGTATAACTGTAGTCACGCGACACGCGACACAAACCCTAGTGAGTCGGTAAAGGGTCTGACTTGAAAGACTATACAATAACTGTATTTACAAAAAAACATGCCCCCATATGAACAGACATCCTCGGCATGACCCTAAGGAGATTACCAACACCCCTTGAACTGTGCTGAACAGTAGCTAGCTAGCGATTTCTTTTCTCATAGTCTCATTTCCCTACTTCAATAAGGCTAAGAAAGACAAACTGCCCCAAGCTCTTGAGGCCCACTTTCCAAAGCAGTCCTATCAGCTTCCGACATAACCATTAGAGCGGCTCTTGAATCGGAATCTTTGCCATCTGGTGCAATGATGAAAAGGGTATGTGTAATTATCAAGTTCATTACTTTCCTGGCTAATTAGTCAAATTATTGAAAATCCATTAAAATATTGCCCCATGGAAATTGTCATGTATGGTACAGTGTGTACTTGCATGATCCTCACTAATTAATGCCAAGGCAAACCTTGGTGCATATGTACATATACAGGATGTAGTGGACAAGAGATTTTATTAATGCAGACCTTTCGGGTTCTCTAGCTAAGAGGAATGAAGTTCAAGTCGCTTAAAGAGAGGAATATTCAAATGGTTTTAGAGAACTGAATGGTTAAGCAATATATACTCTAGTGTCGTGGCTATTAGAGCATATTAAGGCAAATAGTATATACAAAAGTTTTTAAATGTCTAGTAAATAGTGCTACAATTAGAATACCGTGGTCTTGTGGGCAGGCAGCTCCTGTAGTATCCACTTAGTCACTTAGTGGTTCAGTGGTTTTGAGATAACACTGCTCAGGGTGGTCATAACTGAAGTGTGCTGTCTGGACCAGTATTACAAGTCTCTACATACATACCCTGCAGATCTCCACTAAATAATAGCGACAGGGCTTTTAAGAGTACCAACACCTCTTTGGAACACACCCAAACAACTGTAGAAAAGAGGCCAGGTTAACGAAATGTGTGACTCTTGCAGCGGAAGACCACTTACCCAAAGATGTTGGACCTGGAGGATACTGGGCCTGGAAGACGTTCAGATTACTGAAATGCTGAAATGCTCAGATTATTGAAATGCTCAGATTATTAAAATGCTCCGATTATTGAAAGGCTCAGATTCCTGAAATGATCAGATTAGTAAAATGCTCAGATTACTGAAATGCTCAGATTACTGAAATGCTCATACTGAACTTCAGGCCTTCCTTCAACTTGCCCTTTTCTCCGCATAAAACTGGTAGACTATCCACTTTACCGTTGCATTCCACAACTACTCTCTATGGTGAACTTCTCCATCCTCACATATCACAGATCTTGAGCTTACATCGATATTAAGGACAACTCTTTTTGTCCTTGAGTTGGTCTAGCCATGTTCTCTGCTTCAACACGGAGCAAGAAGACTGGGAAGAAACTGCTGGACGAAGTTCCACGTTAGGTGAATAGCACATATTCATCGTGCACATTGTGCAAAGACATTTTGCCTGAAAAAATGAAGGGGGGGGGGGAGTACACTGAATGTAGCGAGCATTTTCATGGGCGGAGCTTCTTGTAGTGTTCGCTTGACCATCTTGTCTGGATAAGTGGCCGCCTAGGGGCTATTTCTAAGACTTAAATCAACCACACCAAAAAGGTATACCAAAAACAAATCAGGTACGTAGAACATCTCAGCGAGCACGAGTCTTGCTAGCCAGACTGCCACACATGTGCACATGCGCAGAAGGTGAGAGTCCATGTGTTGCGCTTCACACATTGAGAAAATTGTGGTGTGTGAAACTCATGGGCGTGGTAAGGCACTCGTCGGGTATTCGTTGCCCCCCCCCCCCCCCCCCTCCACTAGATATTCCACGAGAACCACCAGCAATTGTTACCAGATTTGCTGACGGTGCGAGACACTAGTGATGCGTACATCTGACCAGACTCTCTCTCTCTCTGATATTTTGCACATGTATGTATTTGAAAGTCTGGTCAGCAAGATTACATAATAGCCTACTCATAATTATATGCCTTGTAATAGAAACAAATGAGTGCTAGTCAACCATCCACTCCATCTCTCAGAATCCATGCTGTAGTCGCTGGGATCCAAACCAGCACAGGTGATCATAACTCTCTTGCTATACTTCCTGTTCTGAGCACCAGTGAAGGCTATTCTATTCCATGTGCAGATGAGAGTCAGGCTAACAAGATCAGGTGGGCATGACGCAGTCAGTGGTGTCTATGACAGTCAATGGTGTGCATTACACCAACAATGGTGTGTGCATGACACAGTCAATGGTATGCACACTGGAAGAACACCCTACACAGCATGGTAGGTGTGCCAGACACACACCCACCACAGTGTGTCGACTCTTTATGGATAACGGTGCCCAGGCACGTGAATGTCTTGTTATGACAATGGCAGATACAACATCTGCACAAAGATGAAAGTTGACAAGCATTACAAAAAAATATATGGGAAGCTAGACCTTGCACATTGGAATCAAACTCACACCGTCAGCTAACTCCAGTACCAGGATGTTATCTGGGGGTGGGGTGGGGGGACAAGGGTATGTTCCCATCCCACACTCCCACATCACAAAAACCACATCCCCAGATGAAACACAGAGCACCAAACTTATAATATAGAAACACGTGCAATGAAGAAGGCAACTTGCCCTTGCTCTTTATCCATCACATCTGACTCTGTTATTTCAATATTCAAGCAAGGTGTGTATTATATATAGTTTACAAGATCCTTAGTAGTGCACAAGTGAAGAATGCTTTCACTTTCCTATTTACAGTGTGAGTGTCAAGTAATAGTGAGTTTGTCCCTGTAATCTTGAGCTGAAGTTCCAAGCTAATTGTTACCTGACATAGCCAGCTTTATGTGTGTTACCTTATATGGTATTATTACCCGCTAGCACAGAACATGAGAGACACAGTGGAGCCGAGTCACGGAGAACAGAGTGACTGCGAGCAGGAAGTCAGTGACTGTGAGCAGGAAGTCAGTGACTGTGAGCAGGAAGTCAGTGACTGTGAGCAGGAAATCAGTGACTGTGAGCAGGAAGTCAGTGACTGTGAGCAGGAAGTCAGTGACTGTGAGCAGGAAGTCAATGACTGTGAGCAGGAAGTCAGTGACTGTGAGCAGGAAGCAGGAAGTCAGCGCTTTGCTACCTGTTGCACTGCATCATTTCATATTTAACACTATTGCATTGCTTCAGGCCGTTCACAACATTGCTAACCCCCCAGAATTATAAACTCCGCCCATCTATTTATGAACTGCACCCATCTACTTATGAACTCCACCCATCTATTTATGAACTCCACCCATATATTCAGGAACTCCACCCATCTATTTATGGACCCCACCCATCTATTATGAACTTCTCCACCGACACAACTAGCAGTCTACTACTTTTGTGATGAAAAGCTAGACCTGCGAATAAAATATATGGGTACTTGAACTTTTTCGCAGAGTGGGCAACAGGGAGAGTACCTCAAGATTCTTGCAGCAGTGACCAGCGTCAGTGAGGAGATGTCCACATCAGCAGCTAGTGCAGCAGTGACCAGCATCAGTGAGATGTCCACATCAGCAGCTAGTGCAGCAGTGACCAGCATCAGTGAGATGGCCACATCAGCAGCCGGTGCAGTGAGATGGCCACATCAGCAGCTAGTGCAGCAGTGACCAGCATCAGTGAGATGGCCACATCAGCAGCCGGTGCAGCAGTGACCCACATCAGTGAGATGGCCACATCAGCAGCTAGTGCAGCAGTGACCAGCATCAGTGAGATGGCCACATCAGCAGCTAGTGCAGCAGTGACCAGCATCAGTGAGGAGATGTCCACATCAGCAGCTAGTGCAGCAGTGACCAGCATCAGTGAGATGGCCACATCAGCAGCCGGTGCAGTGAGATGGCCACATCAGCAGCTAGTGCAGCAGTGACCAGCATCAGTGAGATGGCCACATCAGCAGCCGGTGCAGTGAGATGGCCACATCAGCAGCTAGTGCAGCAGTGACCAGCATCAGTGAGATGGCCACATCAGCAGCTAGTGCAGCAGTGACCAGCATCAGTGAGGAGATGTCCACATCAGCAGCTAGTGCAGCAGTGACCAGCATCAGTGAGATGGCCACATCAGCAGCCGGTGCAGTGAGATGGCCACATCAGCAGCTAGTGCAGCAGTGACCAGCATCAGTGAGATGGCCACATCAGCAGCCGGTGCAGCAGTGACCCACATCAGTGAGATGGCCACATCAGCAGCTAGTGCAGCAGTGACCAGCATCAGTGAGATGGCCACATCAGCAGCTAGTGCAGCAGTGACCAGCATCAGTGAGGAGATGTCCACATCAGCAGCTAGTGCAGCAGTGACCAGCATCAGTGAGATGGCCACATCAGCAGCTAGTGCAGCAGTGACCAGCATCAGTGAGATGTCCACATCAGCAGCTAGTGCAGCAGTGACCAGCATCAGTGAGATGGCCACATCAGCAGCTAGTGCAGCAGTGACCAGCATCAGTGAGATGGCCACATCAGCAGCTAGTGCAGCAGTGACCAGCATCAGTGAGATGGCCACATCAGCAGCTAGTGCAGCAGTGACCAGCATCAGTGAGATGGCCACATCAGCAGCTAGTGCAGCAGTGACCAGCATCAGTGAGATGTCCACATCAGCAGCCGGTGCAGCAGTGACAAGCATCAGTGAGATGGCCACATCAGCAGCTAGTGCAGCAGTGACCCGCATCAGTGAGATGGCCACATCAGCAGCTAGTGCAGCAGTGACCAGCATCAGTGAGATGGCCACATCAGCAGCCGGTGCAGCAGTGACCCGCATCAGTGAGATGTCCACATCAGCAGCTAGTGCAGCAGTGACCAGCATCAGTGAGATGGCCACATCAGCAGCCAGTGCAGCAGTGACTACCACCAGAGAGACTGACAACAGCCATTGTTTGTGTGAGCATTTTCCATTACTTCCTCCCAGGTTAAACTTGTTGCCTCGTGGAGAGATCATCGCCGCTCTTTTCATTTCATCAGAGATGCCAGGGAAGTAAAGGTGTAGGGATGAGAGATATGCTATTATAGCTCTAGCAATCATCCTAGCAAAATCTAGTTGTGGATTGGCAGTGTTCATTTGAACATTAGCCAGTTAGATCACACGGATGTTACAAGCATGTCATTAGAAAACAGCCACCCATTGCCTCTGCACCAATTATAATTCTAAAACGATTGTTAGGGTGCTGTTTTTGGTTCTTGCTCTCCATCTCCCCCTCCCCTCCCCCCTCCCATCTGTAGAGGCTTTGCACATACCATAAAACTCACCAAGATTCCTCAGTGGTTTGACAAATTTGAATGTGTTGTCCTTCTCAAGATATTTCTTAACTAGTTCCACAATCTTACCTATGCATATAAGGACAATAAATATATATATACTTAACAAGAAAAGTATATTAATGAGTATCAAAACTTAACTCTACAGTATATTTATACGGGTACAAGATTATTTGTGACACCTACATGTAGATGTAGCACTAGGTGTAGGACAGAGAGGGTCAGGTAGTCTTATCCAGCTTCATATAAAATCATAGTCTTCAGCCTCGGACTATTCCAGCCCTCAAACCAACAGGCTTGTTCAGCTAGTGTAACTAAGGCTAACCGAGCCCGAGGATGTTGTTGCCTCTGCCAGATAAGATGACATAGCTACTGTAATGTTGCCCTGATAGTCTCATGTCTCCTTGCTATCCTACTTCATCTACCTGCCTCAACCCAATGTGACCAGTGATCCTTGGTCTGCAACTTGATCCTGGTTATTCACCCTATGGGTACCAAATTACTCAAGTGTTGCAGGTGGAGTGCATTAAAGGAATCTACCAGAGCGAACCAGGATCACGTTGAACCATATCTACGCCTAAGCGACAAGAAGTATGGATATGTACAGCTAGTTAGGTAGACTTTATGAGTAAAGCTACCATTAATAAGTAGAGATTTACTTTTTTCAAGGTCTACTTCTTCATCATCTGGTGGCTCTTCACTTCTCCTATAGTAACGAATGCAAAGAAAGATCACCGGAACGAGAGCGAAGATCACCGTTGCAGTCAATATAGCTGCACTCAGACTAAGAGCAGTTACAGAAGAGCTCTCGGCGAACATATCAGCTACGATTTACCCCACTGAACAAAATTTGACTCCGGCACATAGGGGTGTACCTGGGTCGGGTCAAAGTTGACATGTAAAACGCTACTGGGCATGCGTACGGATGAAGTTTCACTCTGTTGCCAACTGTGGACTACGAGCCAGCCTTCCATACATGGCGAGACGGCCACTATGTAGTACATGTTTGTAGTGTTAACAGTATAATGCATGCATAATTCGGAGAGTTTTCACTCATCTAATAGGAAAATGGATGGGAATCAAGTTGAAGAGGAAGTAACAATGAAAAGGGGAAACTGTTCAGATGTCAAGGCTTCTGTCTAGCTCTATGAAATTGTTGGCAAAATAACAAAACAACAAAACAGTTGTAGTCTACATCTTTTATCCTTCCTTCCTTTAAAAAAAAATTCAAACAGCCCCAGCCATGTTTCACCCTGAAAAGTATCGAATGTATACTCATGAATTCAGAATTCCACTGCTCCTAACCATCCCAGGAATATCCCTCACAACCATGATTTTACAGATACCAGACTAAAGCAACAGCATTCCTCCTGGTACTCCAAGATTCAAAAAGCATCGCCACATATATAAATGGCAAGTACCAATCTGACTGGTCTTACAAGTACACTGCATGAAGCCTATATAGCAGCAAGGGAAAAACCTACACATCTATATGGTTTGCAACATGGACTTTTCAGTCATTGGTGTCTGTGTTTAAGATGGTACCAGAGAGTATGTCAATAAGATAAACGAGCTCCAACAATCCAGGCATTGTAGATGAAGCAACACACAATGCACATTCACTTTCATTTCATTTCATCTCATCGTATTTCATTTCGTTTCACTTCACTTCATTTCATTGGACTTTACAACATGCCAGGAAATAAGATGACGATTATGATATTTATATTATATTGATGATGGAGTTAGACTGCAGCCATGTATATATTGGTGCAGATAGTAATGATGGTTTAGGTATGTCAAAACACTTAGAACATGGGCAAGGTTTTCATAACTTAACATGCCAGCTCATTCTTTTGAAGAAGAATGAGCTTTTTAAGATAGGTTTTCCTCAAAACACTCAATGAGCCAAAAAGAGTTTCTTTCGGGGAAATATTTGCAGTTTTCTGTCCTTTAATGAGTAGATAGTATTTCATAATGTTAAAAAGGAACTGAATGTGCCCATTTTGACTGGAATGAGGTTTTTAAGATGTTTTTCCTCAAAACACTAAAAAATTCCCAAAATTGAGCTTTCTTTCGGTAAAAAGGAACTATTTAGCTACTATAGAAGGCAATATTCAGCCACACAGCTCATTTACTTTCATTATCTTGGAGTAGAAAGGGTTTCGTAATGTTAAAAAGAAACTGAATGTGTCTATTTTGACAAGAATGAGCTTTTTGAGATTGGTTTTACCCGAAACACTTTTTCTATGAAAAGCAGTTTTCAGTCCTTTAATGAGTATATAGAAAGTGTTTCATAATGTTAAAAAGGAACTGGATGTGCCATTTTGACAAGAATGAGGTTTTTGAGATATATTTTCCTCGAAAACTCATGTCCCAAATTGAACTTCTTTTGGGGGAACTATTTTCTATATACAAAGGAATGTCCTAAAATGTATAGAATGTGTTTCTTAAGGAGATATATAGATGTGTGTATGTGAGTATACTCCATACAGGGAGGGGGTGGAAGTCCTGGGATATCCGCCCCAAAACGATTTCTCCCCTCCTCCCCTCCCCCCCCCCCCCCCCCCCAAGAATTTTCACAATAAAAATTTATATTAATGAAATTTCTTATTATATTTTTCTGTTTAAAAATGTTGAGAATTGCATTAAAGTCCACATCGCTCAATGGAGGACCCTCCATACTAATTTTCATTAAATGTTCTAGATTCAAGTCAGATAGACCACTGCGTAGGCGAGTTTTAATCAACTTCATTTGACTAAAGGAACGCTCTAATGTTGCTATGCCAACAGGAAGTGCCATTGTAATGTTCAATAGCTTCCACGTCTCAGGGGAAATTCCTCCGTACGTATGTGACTTGTTCATCTCGTCCAGGATTTCTTGCATGCTAGGAGATACTGACTCTTCTTTACGTTCCATTATTGCATTTTTCTCCACTAGCAAAGCCCGTAAATATCTTCAACTTTGCATCGCCATCAAGCAATGGAGGTGAGGTGTAAGTCGTCGCCGCATACGCTTCTTTTCCATAGAACTCGGCAAGAATCTTGATTTGCTCGCTGCCGTATGATGGTAAGGATGCTTCAGCGGGTAATAGGGAGGGACTGAATATGGACATGGCAGTAACAATCTTTACGGCTTTATCAGTAAATCGACTCTTAATATTTAGAAGAAGGGAATCGACGTATGGAATTGCAACTAGAGTTCGATATACTCGGCTGTGGTTGTGATAGAAGACCAACGGCTTCGTGCAGATCCATGTGTGCTGAGTGTTATATCGTGTTTTTCCTTCAACAGAGATATTTCAGACTCGACTGAACCCAACCACTCACTTCTTTCGTCCTTTAGATGCTCGAGTTGATCCGTCGTGATTTTCAGAAGTACCGGTAACCTGCTCAAATCGAGTAGCTTTCTTTGCATCAAAACATTCATTATCCAGAACTTCTGACAGGAACACGATACTAGCAACTGCAGTGTAAGTAGCAAGGAGAGCACCAATACCGTATGCTTCAGCATCACCTGATGTCTCATACAGCTGTTGTAGGGTGATGATAAGGGCAGGAAGTTCTTGGTAAATAGCCCGTACTGGGCCGCCACTGCCACTACACAGTGTTCGTGTGAGAGCCATCTGGTATCACTAGGCTTCACAATCTTAAGCTCAGGTAGCTTGAGAATAGACTGGACTGCTTTGAGAGATTCTGTTTTCTTGGGTGAGTAGAAGAAGAGCTTCCATATATTTCCCATAGTTCCAAACATCTTCTTGATCTCTGGAACACTGTTAGCAGCTTGCATGCTTCCTAATTGAAGCCTGTGGCAGGCACAGTGGATGTAAAATGAATGTGCATGCATCCTTTTTTGAACTCCATTGCGTTCTCCGGCAAAGGTGGCTGCTCCATCATAACCTTGGCCTATTAGTTTAAAATAGTCCAGGTTCTTCGACTCAAGGAAGGAGCTGATTGCATCTGAAATGGTAGCAGCATCTTGGACACATATGTGGAGCACTGTAATAAAGTGCTCCTCTGGTTTTCCATTTACAATCCACCGACAACATATGGACAGCTCTTCTGTAGTACTAATATCTACACACTCATCAGCTAACACAGAGAAGTATGGGCTTGATTTTAAGCTCTCAATTAGCTTCCTATCTAGCCAGCTATTGATGGCCTCTAAAAGCATCACTACAGAAAATTTGGATGTGTACTGAGCATTTTGTGGCCCCTCTTTGACATGTTGTTGGAGAAGTTCATCTCCATCTGCAATTTGCAACTGGACCAGGGGATCGAATGTGGTTGTAAGGGGCAGGCAATTTTTGGCAAGAAAATATATCGATCTCAAAAGCTCAAGCACTATGTTTCTGTTCTTTGCTCTCCTTTCTTCAGCCTCCTTAGCAGCTGCTGAACATTGCAGTTGTAGGCACTCTGCTCCTTTCCTTGTTCTGCCATTCGAGCATGGATAACATCATCTCTGTGCCATCTTGCTGGCTGTGTTCCTTGAGTTGTTCAGTAGCGTGATTCCAATCCTGAATTCCCCGAATGGTCCATGCACCCAAGGTGGATTTCCTCGCTTATGGCAGAGCTTGCAGAACATGCCCTGCTTAGGATCATCGCAGTACACCCAAGGATATTTCTGCTCCCACTCCTTCTTGTAGCTGAGCCTGGCTTTGTAGAGTTTCATCTTCAGCACACTGATCTACCTACTGATGCTTCAGAATTGGTGGAAGTCAAGGCATCACTAGTCGACGTAGTTGGGACTACATCTTCGTCGTCCTCGGAATCTCTACTAGACCCAGCATGCACTCGCTTTCTGGTTAAAAAGTTCCTGAGGTCCGCTTGTATTTCTCTGGATCGTATTTAGTTGCAGAATGCTACTAGCTGAAGCTTTATATACAAAATTGTAGAATATTCTGTGTCACAGTTCAATCATGTGTTAATCTAGAATGTTCTGTCCATGTGCTATATAGTACTTTAACTATAGGAAAGTAACCTCAAAATGTCTCAGAATCAATCTGTGAGCATGGATTTTGCAAAAAAAATTCTGGGGGGGCTTGCCCCCAGACCACCCTACTTGGAGCTTGCTTACGTACGCCCATCACATAAATGCCAAATGTTTTGAGCTTTCCCCCCCCAAACTCTAAAGCCTGTATGAAGCCCTCCTATATCAACCTGAATGTTAGAATGTTAGTACATAAGTATATAGATACATACTCCTATATCAAGTTAGCACTGAATGTTAGAATGTTAGTGCATGAGTATATAGATACATATTCCTATATACATTTAAGGGGGGACTATACGTCAAAACCACAATACAGTTGTACCTATTTCTAATTGCCATAACTTCTTTTCTCTTTAGTCTACACAGGTAATTATGGTACCAAAGTCTTTATTCTTCTGTGTGTTTTTATAAAATGTTAAATATCTCTATAGACAAATTTTCTCAGAAGATACATGCAGAAATATCGAGGTGACTCCAAGATATTTGTGGCAGACCTAGCTGCCTAACGATTTGAAGTAATATACTCATAATTGGTGTGTGGCTTGCTAAGGAGTGCCTCAGTGATTTCCATGGACCAAAGTTACCATATGTTGTCATGTTGATTAGTTACACACTACAGAGTCTGAAAAACTGGTAAAAACTAGAGGTCACCTCTTCTAACCACCATCTCTTGGCAATCCTTGCAGTAAACAAAATTCATGGAAATCACAGAGTACTAAAAGAGCTCTCAAATGACATATATACACAGCAAAAAAAAACGAGCAAACGGTTTTAAAGTTATTCTCGCCACAAGAAATATTTCGGAATAAGCAGTCCAAGTTTGGAAAATGAGTTAGCAGTGAAATAACTTGACAAAATATGTTCTTTTACAAGTTTTAGCTTTCCTTGATCTTTTTTTAATTTACTTCCACGACTTTCTTGAGTTTTTCTGTGCCTGTATCTACATGTAACAAATAAAAACACGATGAAAATTGTTAGATTTACTTGTGGAATTTTCCTTTACATCAAAGAAATGTACGATGAATTAGATCCACCATAACTTTGAAATGAAGCATCCTATGTCTCTAAAACTTTGGAAATAGCAAGTAGATAGATGCAACAACAGTTTGAACTTAAAATATAATAATCATAAAATAAAATAAAATTTCATGTGTAGTACCACCGGGATGTGTGTGTGTGTGGGGGGGGGGGGGGGGGGGGAGGGACTGTACGTCAGCACCACCAAAGTATTATAAATCGCCATAACTTTTGTTTGTATACACTCTATACGGGTAATTTTATTCCCTATTTCCTTATGCTTTGTGTTTCATAATGATATGTTGAATGTCTCTGCAGACATATTTTCTCGGAAGATACATCAAGATCCCTAAAAAAGTTGACCTATCTTGCAGTAAAGTTCATAACTGCCCTAATTATCAACTAGATTTGGTCAGCTGATAGAGGAGGCCCTAATCTGCAATATATGAACAGATTATCAATAAATGTAGTGGTTTTTGAGTGGCAGGCCACCGCTTTGGCAACTGGAAAACACCAGCAAAAATCCCAAACCTCACCACTTCAAATCACCATAATTTGCCTTGCTAATACTTAGAGTAATTAAAAAGTTGGCACGTACATTAAACAGATAATTAGACGAGCTATCCAGTGATATAAAAATTATCATTTTTTATTTAGTGTCATTTTTAGTGAAGTGAAGTGTAGGAAAGTTATGAGCTTTATGGCAAAAAAAAAATTGAAAAAATGAGTTCAAGTTAGGGCAAATATCATGCAAGATGTGTTCTCCTTGTAGTTCTTGATCTGTTACATAGACAAAAAAAACAGTTTGAAAGAAAAAAAGAAGGGGGAACTATTTTTTGACGTATATTCCCCCCTGAATAAGCATGTTAGAATGTTAGTGCATGAGTATATAGATACATACTCCTATATCAAGTTAGCACTGAATGGAGGGAATGGCCATACAGGATTACACAGATGGAGTTGACATAGCTATTGTTAACAAGAAAGGCTCAGGGATAATGTGTATCAACAGAGGAGTGCCTGTATGGGGCAGCCATGTTAGGTTGAAGTGCCAGGTGGAGAGCTATGGTTAAGGGAGGTGCTCAGGTGGGGCAGCTATGGTAAAAAGAATGGGACAGTTGTGCCGCACAATGACCTACTCTTGAGGCTATGGTTGATGGGGATGACTGGAGCTCTGTGCAAGTGGTTCTTGTCAAACATTTTGTCTCTATAAGTGATGCTATATCCTCCCTGTTGCCAGTCTATTCTGGGGGGGGGGGGGGGGGGGGCAGGTACATCAAGGAAGTATATTGGTCCATTACATTTTTTAATATATTATGTGAATGATATTGCAATGGTCATAAGCTACTCAACAGCTTACCTTTTCACTGGCGACAAGCAAATTTGTGATCAAGACAACAGGGATGAGCTCCAAACTAACATCAATTCCCTTTTCTTGGTGTGTGAAATGGCTGATTTCTTTACACCCTCACAAATGCACGATTGTTAGGTATGGCTTCTCAATCAACATGACCCTGAATATTCACTAGATGGTGTACCCAAGCCTCCAAGAAAACACTGTGACCTCGGTGTCTATTTATGAGGCAAACTTGCATGGTCATGCTCCAGGGCCTATCACTTACTGTACCTTATACGAAGATCTTTTTCTTCTGCCCTACCTCCAAAGCTAAAAAGACAATATACCTGGCATTCGTCAGATCGCACATGAGCTACTGCTCTCAAATATGAAGACCAAGATTAATCAAGGACATAGTTCTTTGGAACAGGTCCAATGCAGGGCAACGTTTTAATGATTATGTCACAGACTACAAATTTAGATTGCCCTCACGCCAAGTTCTACCACTGCTGTTCTGGATGGATCGCCAGGACATATACTATATCTGGTGAAATGTCTGAAAGATGAGAATAACTTTTAATCTGTATTTTCAAGTTTGTCTCATTCGTTGAGTCACTAACTAGATCAAGCACCACCAAAATGCTAAAGCTTAACTATTGTAACACTTAACTTCAAGACATTCAATCGAGTTGTCCTATTGTGGAACTCCATATCATCAATGGATCTGGAACAGAATTTCTCCATTCAAACGTAAATTCTTGGCTCATATGTGGAAGAACCTTTTTTGCTGGAAGGCTCTTCAGCTGTTGTGTGCCTTTGCTCAGCGGGAACCACTCTGAATATCATTGCTCTTGACAAAGAAGCCAATTCTGGATAGATTTTCTGCCTGTAGGTTCTGTTGTAGACAGAGCAATGTAAAATACACTTGCTTCCTAAATGGAGGTGACAAATAAATATATCAAGCCGCAGTTTATTGAATTTGGAGTCCAATGATATTAACACTTTTGAAAAGTTTATTTATGGGGTGGGGAATATATATATATATATATACATAGCAAAGAAAAGTCGGAGGTGAATGAATAACCTATAAATGTTTAGCAGTAATATATATCACCATATCAGAATGATAGAAAATAACATTCCACCAACTTCTTCTGGCTTCCTCTGGATAGTTAGCTGCAATAACTTGATCGTTGTTTCTTACGAGGCTAATTATTTATTAATAGTTTATAATCATGGAAACAACGACCCTTTACCTATTTTCCAGCATGTCGAGAAAGCTGTAGAGTAGAGCCTTTTACTTGAGCATCCAATTATTGGTGTGCTTCTAACATCACCACTACGTACATATGGCAGCATTTTTAGTAGTGTTCTCACAAATACAGAAAGATTGGGATACATTTGGAATATAGCGTGTCCCTAATGCAAAAGTGGTAAAGGGTTTTCACTAAATTCCTCGATCTGAGGTGTGGTTTAGACGAAAAGGTGTGGTTCCAGTCATGTGATATTTCCGCCAGGTACAGGGGTTTGTTTTTCACCAAAGTTCTTAGGGCAGACCTCTCAAGCTACTTACTTAGTGTGAGATTTCATGCTAAAGAGTGGAGTGAGAAATGCTCTGGTTGGAGTGAGACATGGGAGATGCACATTTGTATTGATCATTCAGAGCTGATACTGCAGCTTCAATAACCATTACATGGCCTACTGAATTCACCAATTCTAATATATATCATGTAATGTCGATCATTTATTGGCAGCTTTGTGGACCAAGGAAGAGCAAGCATCTGCAAATAACCTTCCATAATCAAATTTTTATTTCTCTCAGTCATAACTATACTTGTTCTTTTCTGCTCCATCATTTCCACTTTTGTCAATCATCAATCCCCTGGGTATATAGCACACACTAGATTAGCAGTTATATATTATAAGGAATTATGTATCCTCTCTATATATAAGAAAGAGGTATAAAACATTTCTTATGCTATATATACATTCATTTTGTCACTCATCAATTCCCTGGGAGTGTTGGTATTATAATATTATTACATTGACTTGTCATTGAACTACATATATTATACCGTAAGGTAAAGAAAGAAGTTTTTAATATAGTTACATTCATATATTGCATGCAAGATGCACAGTTTATTGTCTATTAGCAGTTTTTATGCTGCTGGTTATAAAAAGTTGTAGCCTTCTTAGCTTCTTTACGAATTTCTGATGGAATCCAGCTAAGTGGGTTCTCGATATGAGTCTTCACTGTAATAAGGGATGAAAGTGCACCATCCAGACTCAGGGAACTTCTACTTGGTGTCTTGTTCTTGTTGATAAGGGGAAAAATTCGTTCTTCCCCTGCATTTTAATGCTGTATGGTCGATACAACATTTGCAACTTTAAACAAGTCAAAACAGCTCAAACCAGGTTTCTTCATTTCTCTCAGATGCCCCCAAAATATGTCCACACGATACGGTTCTTCAGCATTGAAGCCAATTGTGTATTTTAGAGTTTGAAGTAAGATCTTCTTCTGGCGTCAAATCTCGGTTGGGCGCGGCGTGAGAAATAGGTAAGTGGTCGTGAGAGTGTGAGAAAAGTCCTGAAATCGTGTGACACACGACCAAATCGTGTGACTTGAGAGGTCTGGAACGGTGGTTAGAAACTGCTGCTTGGAATGGATACTGCTTGCTAAACAGCTGTGATGGACTTAGCTAGGCTGCTCTATCGTGTGCAGTGAGTATAAACATTGCTGCTTGGACACAATAGCTTGCTAATGCTGAAGACTGTATCACCTCCAAAAGCCCTTGAAAGTTTTGTTCCCACCCTAGCCCTAGCCCCAGCCCTAGCCCCAGCCCCAGCCCCAGCCCTAGCCCTAGCCCTATATTCAAGTGCCAGTCCCATGAGATTCATAAAAACCCTCTGCCAGCTATTGTGTATCAAAGCAGCAATGTTTATACTATCACTGACATGATAGAGCAGCATAGCTACAGTCCATCACAGCTTTTTAGGAAGCAGTATCCATTCCAAGTAGCAGTTTCTAGCACCACCGACCACGCCAGAACTTTTCCCCGCCGGAAATTTATCACATGACTGGAACCACACCTTTTCGTGTAAACCACACACCCGTACCTCAGATCGAGCTAATCACATTGATTTTTAGGTGAAAATTAAAAAATTATTTTAACCTTGTGTGCATTTAACCCTTAGAACCCTATGCTCCCTAATTGGGCATGTCTCTCACCCTGTGGTCCTGGGGAAATAAAAGAATCAAAAGTTCATTGATAATGCAAAAAAAAAAAAAAAGGGGGGGGGGGGGGAGAAATCCCCAGCCGAAATATATGGACGCTCCGCCTCTACGTATTTTTATAATTACTTTTTTAATTTTTTTAAAAATATTTTTTAAGGATTTATTACATACAATACAATACAATACTCAATAACAATACTCAATACATAATGATAACAAAGTGATAATAAAGTTATAGTGCTTTCAACCATGCCCAGTCAATGCTGGCATCAGGGACACGGTGGAAGGTGGAGCGGCTTCCTCTGAAGCACATCACTGCTGATCGGAGCAGGGAAAAGACCAGCTACATCTCATCCATGCCAGAGTCGAGTTGTATGATGTTGAGCCATTCTTGGCAGCAACAAGATCGGCTAACCGTTTGTAGAAAGCTGTTGCTTCCTTGCCCATACCTCCTGTAGTAGCAAAAACAAGTGGTGTGAAAGATGCCATTTCCACCTGCCGTACTCTGTCACCATACTCCCTCTTTTTTATCAGCTCATGTCTTCTGTACATGGATGGGATGTTGACATTTCTGTAGCTCTGTGCATTGGGGTGAAATACCCTAACATCCAAAAATGCACATTGCTGTCGTTCCCCAAAACCCCTCATTCGTACATCAGCTCTGGCGTCATCAACTCTGTTGGCTGATAGTGGGAAGATGGTCTCTCCTGTAAGTGGTTGCAGTGCCGGCTCTTTCTCCACATCATGGCAAACTTCACTCAGCCAATTTGCTGTGAGATTACGAATTTCGTTGTGTCTAATGGTGGGTAAGCCACCGTGATGGCAAGTCATGGCATGGTCCACAGAGAATATTCTGCCACAGATGCAATGTTGTGGAATATTTTTTAATGCCCATCCATACCTCACATTCAGTGCATCGTGGAATTCACCTTTGTTTAAGTTTAACCCTTGGTCTTTGATTGGTAAGGCTATCAGCCAGATTGATGCACCCTTTTCCTGGGCTAAATCCATTGCTCTCTTAAGTGGTTGAGGAAGCTTCACACCTAATGTTATAGCTTTGGTTTCATTACATTCACGATTTTTGCGATGAAGCAAAGACTTGATTGGCTGTAGTTCAGGCATGTCGTGATTGTTGGTCTGGTTTGTTATAATCTCCGTCAACTGCTTACTAATTTTCTCTACGTATCGGCCGAAAAACCGGCCGCTACGGTTTTAAGAGTTAAATTATTCCTATTCATGGAAGCTTTATTGCTATTATTATGACTACTGCTGCTGCTATATATTAATTTGTTAATTTATTTATTTGCTTTTTTGTATATTTATATATTATATAATATATAGAAATTATAGAAGTTTCTTGTTTCGCTTTTTTATTTTATACAAAAACGAGCTATAAAATTAATGTACTTGGCAATAATTAACACTTGTTCATTGTCCTGGACCATTGAACATATCAGGACAATTTATATAATTGTTGGTGGACATTACTCTGCTCTCATATTAATTTTTTGATAAACTAGTCCACCTTTATCGTGACATTATAGTAATCATTATTGCTCTCAGCAAAACTAACTGACAGGTGCAAGTAGTTTCCAACAACCAGCATTTGTGGTACGAGATTACACACAGATGTCTAGTATAATTATTATAGAAAGTGCTGCTATTAGATTCATTAAGTACAATTCTAGGTCTAATGTCAATGATTAGAGGATACACACAGATTTCTATTTATCTAATAGAGCATACTAACCAGTGGGAGTGGAGTTAGTGCAGCTTTCTCTTGGTACAAAACTGGAACATATGGTGATAAAGCAGCAACTGCAACTAACTCATCCTGCTGCAAATCTAGGGAGGAGACAAGCTGGAAACTCTGCGGGTCTGACAGAGGCACTTGATTTCTAGCAACTACTTTTCAGGATTGGACAGTCATACGAGCATTGCACAGAGATATTGCTTCAATGAGCATGGAGTAAACCATACCAATGACAAGATACCCTATTATATATTATATATCACATAGAGGATGCTGCAATAGAGTAGAGGACTTATTGGACGAGTTTTAGGTACACATTATATATCTATATTGTTCCAGTGCCATAAGGATGGTCATTTGTTATCACTCACAGAGCAAATTGTAAATCTCTATATAATGCAAGTGTGAGTGCACTCAGGATAATAAAAAATCAAATTCCACAGCCGTAAAGCAGAGAAAATCATTTAATCAGTGACGTAGGAGATACAGAGGCCAGAGAGGCCGTGGCCTCTCCACTTTTTAGGCCGCACAACAGGTAATGGTCTTTATTAGTCGGTAGTGGTCGTCACGGTAGTTAGCCGTTTTAAGAATTAACCACATGGTTATTGTTAGCTAGCCAGCAGTCGTTAGGTTGTACTATGACTGCCAGCTCTTCAAGTTGTTTACCTTCAAAGGCTAGAGCATCTAGTCGAAACGTCGAGTGAATAAAATTTGAAGTTGATTATTGAGAAGGTGATTTTAATGTTACTATGTCAACTGAGAGTTCATTGTGAGTTTATTTAAAATAATCTAACAAACAAATAATCTAACAAACAAAAACAAACAAACAAATATAAATTTGTTGCAAGTTAAAAGGGCTTGTCCTGGAAATGGAATAATAGTCCAGGATCATTGCCCCAAATAGCCGAATAGCTGGGGGGGAGAAGTGGATATGGAATTTAATGGTTGTTAGTCTTCTCAATATGATGTTCAATCCTTGGTGAGGTGGATCAGTTTTTGATCCCACACAAACCCTGGATCCTTACTCTGAATGTACAAACTATGGATTGTCTGCTCGAAGCATGGATCATTCAGAGCCAGAGTTTATTGCAAGAACATTGTTTATTGCTAACAAGCCACAGTCTATGGTGTTGGTCGGCTGCTGGACGGCTGCTGGACACTCATCATCTCATTAGTTATTTTTTATCCTCATGTGAAGAAAGCACCACATAGGCTTTGTAGGAGCTGGTAAAGGTAAGAAATATGTGCTAAGATCAGGATGCCCATCAGACTTTTTGTGAAGAAATACCCCAGAAAATGTTATGATAGTGTGTGTGTGTGTTTGAGGGGGGGCGGGGGGGGGGGGGGGAAGAATGGGAATTCAATCAATTTTTAAAGCCATGTTTGTTTCTCAGATACTTGATATTGCCCCCTAGCTTGATTATATATTTTTCTCCATTCTAGATAGCACTTTAAATAACTCTAAATTTCTACTGATCAATACTGTTTTCTAAACTTTTGTTGGTGAGAAGTCATGGACATGTGCTCAGTGCCAGTCCATGGGCAGCTGCAGTGTAGTGACTGGGGAACCCATGCCTTACCACATTTATGTATATATCAATATCTAATACACACATGGGACTAACCCAGGATTGCCTGCTCAAGTGTGGTCCAAGCTTTATCCTGGACAACCCTGGGTGATCCAAATAATCCAAATCCTAAGTTTGCTAATGTTATATTATATCTACCTCTCTTATAAACCAGGCCCCTTCTCCACAGCACTAGCTCATTGGTAGCTGGCTACTGGTGAGGCAATACAAAAGGGATGGATTTGGGTACTAGTTCCCTTCTTTAGCTTCAAAGATTAAATAGAATGCAGGAAGCATCTTCTTGCTTCTCCATTTATGATGCTTGAAATTACATTCTGACATTAAACCTGAGCCTTTGCTGTGTGTGTGTGTGTATGGAGAGGGGAAGACAAAAGGCCTTACTAACCAAAATTAATCACAAATAAAACATCATTTTCATGTACAAATTGCATGTAAAATAATTACCCAAAAGCTGTTTGTACATGGTGGGACTGCCGCATAGCTGTAGTTTTTACTCCAGACCTTCTGAGTGCTAGATAGATTATGGAGCCATCATATTAAATGCAGCTTCTTGGGTATTGGTTACATTATTCTAAGAGCACACACAAACCCCAGAGGGAGATTTCCAAACTTAGTCAGTTTTTGGCATGTTGCAGCCTATAAAAGAGCACAGCGAGTTACCTCATATTAAATAAATTTGATGGGATCTTATAATATGCATGATCTGTGCGGTCTAGTCACCTCAGCTTGTGCTGTTCTAGTGACTTTATTAGAGATATAGTGCAAGAGGAACTGGATCGGAGCTCAGGTACAAAGAAGAGGAGATAGAAGAGTGGCCAGGAATCAAGGTAAGAAGGCTGATAGTGGTATATAGGGATTAGATAATTAACGCTGATCTTATTTTATTATTTTTCAGCACGAAATTTAGAAGAAAAGGTTGTCTAATGAATCTGAAGACAAATGCTCTGTGCCATAGGAAATTACTAATGAGGAAAATTCTACACCAGTAGAAGTTATCACCACTCCGCCAGAGCAAACAATTCCTACTGTGAACATTACTGTCTCATTAGTTAAAATTTATGAAAATGCAAAAGACCATGTGAGACATGGAAGTCAACATGCAGATGAGGATGCTGACAGGATGCTGTCGCCACTGCCTCAGGAAGATGACCTTTGTGTTTCCATGCTGAGCATGAGTCACATGGCATCATATCAAGAACCAACCAAGCTCCCCCTCTTATTAGCTACATGTGGAGCTGTGGGCTCCCTCAACCAGTATGATGACTCTGAGATACTTGATGAGATAGGCTCTGGGTACTTCGCTTTAAGGTCAGGTTCATGGGTTCAAGGGGAGGTAATGTAATATCTGTTGTTAGTAAAAAAATTCTTGTGTTGCTGCGGCCATTAACAGAGGTAAAGATGTAACCAGGACAAGAACGATTTTGTTTCTGGTTCCTTGATTTTGTAGATGTCCAACATATCCAACATGTCCAACATGGCCAACATGTCAAACATGTCAAACATGTCCAACATGGCCAACATGTCAAACATGCCCAACATGTCCAACATGGCCAACATGTCAAACATGCCCAACATGTCCAACATGCCCAACATGGCCAACATGGCCAACATGTCCAACATGTCCAACATGGCCAACATGTCAAACATGCCCAACATGTCCAACATGGCCAACATGGCCAACATGTCAAACATGCCCAACATGTCCAACATGTCCAACATGTCCAACATGTCCAACATGGCCAACGTGGCCAACATGTCAAACATGCCCAACATGGCCAACATGTCCAACATGGCCAACATGTCCAACATGTCAAATATGCCCAACATGTCCAACATGGCCAACATGTCCAACATGGCCAACATGTCAAACATGCCCAACATGTCCAACATGGCCAACATGGTCAAACATGCCCAACATGTCCAACATGGCCAACATGCCCAACATGGCCAACATGCCCAACATGTCAAACATGCCCAACATGTCCAACATGGCCAACATGTCCAACATGGCCAACATGTCCAACATGTCCAACATGGCCAACATGTCCAACATGGCCAACATGTCCAACATGGCCAACATGGCCAACATGTCCAACATGGCCAACATGTCCAATATGCCCAACAATGTCCAACATGTCCAACATGTCAAACATGCCCAACATGTCCAATATTCCCAACATGTCCAACATGCCCAACATGTCCAACATGTCCAACATGTCCAACATGCCCAACATGCCCAACATGCCCAACATGATGTGTGCCCTTTTAAATGTGCTAAAAAAAATTAAAATTTTTTTTTTTGTGCACTTGATAATAATGTTATTATAGTTGTATGATCGCTTAAACAATACTTAAACAATACTTGGATATCTGATACATTTATCCACTTATGCCTGTTCCTGCTGTTGGTTGAATGACTGTGAAAATAATAATAATCCACCTCCATGGTAATCTTAATTTTCACTGCTCTGAAACAAAATGCAGGTTTTTGCAGCCCAAAGGCAAGAAATACGCTAATGCTGGAACTTAACCAGTTGGTGGATACATGTGCAAAACCAGGAGAGAAGTAGCTAATACTCAATTATTTTGATAAGCAGGATAGAAGTAGCTAATACTCAATTATTTTGCTAAGCAGGATAGAAGTAGCTAATACTCAATTATTTTGTTTCTAGTATTCTAATTTTGTATTCTGCCAAATGTTACGAGCAAAAAACAAACAAACAAACAAAATAACATTAACAACAATCAAAATTCATAGAATGTTGGCGGTGGAACACTGGAAGGGCGCATCAGAAATCAAAGTGAGTTCCCGTGATTCTTGAGGGTTCATCTCTCCCTAGACATAGCCACTGGCATGGAGTATCTCCACCAACACAACATGCTCTACAGAGACCTCAACTCATGCTCCCTCGGAAACTTAATTCATGGTACACTGCCATGGTATATACCAGACTTTGGACCTGTCAAGACAGTCCCACCCTCTTTCAGGTAAGTAGACATTACTATTTTTGGGTGTACATAATTTTAAGTGGTCAAGGGTCATGTAAAATTCATAGTTATCTAAAAGTTTGTTGTTGACAGGTCATTCCAATATAGTTGGTTTGTTTTTAAATAATGTATTATTATGGATTCATGAAATATCTGTCTAAGTTGCTGGGAAAATTTAGCACCCTTCCTCTATTTTGCTCCAACAGGGACGTTTTTGACTATAGCTGGAATTTCATTTATCCTTTGATTTGACAAATATGTTGATTTAGTTAGGCAGTGTGGCATGCAAGTTCTTATTTCTCCTGCGATTAAAGCGATATGGGGCAAAAACCAACAAAGTTTTCTCTGTTATTGTCAATTTGTATATCAATACCAAAATTTGAGATAATACACTCCACAAAAAATAAAAAATAGTGATATATCAGGAAACTCGTATGGGGTCTACAGTGGGTTCTGCATATTGGATGGTTCCTGAGGCGCTCCAAGACAAGCCCTTGGAATGAGACGGCAGATGTCTTCTCATATGGCATCAATGCGAGGTCACCTCAAGACTGAGTGCTGAACCTGAAGGTATCCCAAGGACAAAGGTCATTCGCTTATTAAGAAGGGTCACATTAGAAAGTGGCAGCAAGAACAAAAAGAGCTGCTTTCAACTATGCAGAGGATTCTGTCAGATGTACATATTGCATTATAATACTAGCAGCCTAAACATTTATAGGTGGAAGGAGCTCTGCAGACACAGAATTCTCTGCATAGTTGAAAGCAGCTCTTTTTGTTCTTGCTGCCACTTTCTAAAGTGACCCTTCTTAATAAGCGAATGACCTTTGTCCTTGGGATATCTTCAGGTTCAGCACTCAGTCTTGAGATGACCTCACAGAGAGTGATGCCATAGCTCCACCTCTTTCAGCAGGCTCACTCTGCTGGTGCTCCTGTTTGTCATCGACACCATCACCTCCCCCGTTAGTTTAACCTGCAGAAAGCAAAGATAAAATAGTCAGCACTACCAGTTCACTTATTTAATGTCAAATGTTCCGTACCAAAGAAACCAAACAAACCGAAAGGGGTCCCTTATTGAATGTAGGAAGACGAGGAAGGAGGGAGTGGCATATATACAAAGCAAGATGTCATCTTTGATTGCATTTTCTTGCCTGTTTTTTGGCTTGTATATATATAGTGGCTTATCAAAATATCAGTAGGTGTGGTATATCATGATAACCACTTCATTGCTGAGAAGTCTTCAAATGTTGTTAACACTGCTGTTATTCACACTCTGATATATATAGCCATGTCAACCCTTCACTGCTGAGAAGTCTTCATGCACTCTCAACATCAACTGCATGTTGTACTCTGGTGAAGTAAGAAAAAAGTTCCAGATTCCACTTGATGGTCTATATTTTTTTGTGCATGCATGCATCATTAAGGCCTCTAGTAAAAGAAAAGGCTATTTTTTATGTTGAAATGTGTCTTGCATCGTACTTGAATTATGCACATACAGCAGCCAATTATCATGCAAGTTTAGTCAGTCTTAAACTTGAAGTTTTTCTCTAGGTTAGAGGATAGTTCTCTACATGAACCAAGACAGTATGTAAATGAATGATGATTATCTGCTATATTTGATTGTTGAAGGTCAATCACCAATGAAAGAAGACCACTCGACTCCTGACCAAACTGCAAGGGGAATCTGAAGAAATATGACACAATTTTGTTCACTTTGGCAATGTGCCATTCTGCAGAAACATTACCTCTACACATTGAAGTTAGCTCATCAAAGTTTAACCAGCTAGATTAGTGCTCAAGAAATAGATATCATGTGATATTTTAGTATTAATTAAAGAAAATGTTCATTACATTTCACCCCTGTAGGCATAAAACTTTCCATAGGTTGGCAATAAATTATTGTGCTTAACTGCATGATATGGTTTCAAAGAATAGTCATCAAGATGCACACTTCACAAAGTGTCATTGATGTGTGAGTTTGTATGTGTGCATGTGTGCAATCTTGAACCAATTATCAACTTTGGGATGGGGCTCTCTCAGTTTTGTTTCATCAATTATCATACATAATTAGTTCAGAAAATTACTAAGTGGGTTAGTAAAAATTTGACCACTTTCAAAGTTTTAATCTGTTTTAATAGACAGATTTAAGGTAGTTCAACAGTATGTCTTGAGGACTTATTCCACTGAAATGGGGCCAAAATGACGCAATCTCAAGTTCTCAAGCCCTAATCAGCTGTATTATTAGCTAGTTGATGCTATAGACAACTTTGAAAGGAAATTCAATCACTAAGCATTCCAGTATCCAGTTGCTACATTCCAAAGACAGTCACTAATCAAGGGTGGCACTATTACTTGACACCAAGCTTGCCAAATGGTAACAGTGCTATAATAATTCTCATCAAAGCAGAAACCCGCTCAACATGTTCTTGTGTTAATTGTAGCCAAAACTTAATACATTTTTCTTGCTGGTGTAAACTTTTCCAATTCTTGAGTAACCCATAGCAACACTGCATTACCTGGTTTAATTAGGTGAAGTGATAAAGAGGTAGGGCAGCATTCGTATTGAGAGCTTTGTACATTAGCCATACCAAGTTCTCCATGTCTACACTAGAGAACAACTCTATCAATGACCCAGCTTCTTTTTTTATTATTAACTTCCCATTTCTGGCTTCTTCCTCTCCTAATGATGCATTATAGGTGGTTTACCACATGTGTCACTAACTGGTAAGTTCCAGCATTAGCTCTTGCCTAGTATCTCTTTGGGCTGCAAAGACCTCGCTAGCAAAGATTGAACTTCATTAATCACTCCTACCGTCTTAGTCAGTGCCACTATTAAATAAAGTTTAGCAGAACATTGCTGGGTGGATGTTGTTTCAGAGCAGTGGAAATTAAGATTACCATGGAGGTGGGGTTATTACTTTTTTCACAGACATTTGACCAACAGCAGGAACAGGCATAGTTAGGCATAAGTGGTTGCAAATGGAGAAATGTATCAGATATCAAAGTATTTTTTAAGCGATCATACAACTATGTTACACAGAATCACATTATTATCAAGTGCTAAATAAGATACAGCTACACTAAAAAAAAAAAGATTTTTATTTGGAGCGCATTTTAAAGGGCACTTTAAAGGGCACACATGTTGGACATGTCGGACATGTTGGACATGTAGGACATGTCGGACATGTTGGAGATCGATAAAATCAAGGAACCAGAAACAAAATCGTTCTTGTCCTGGTCACATCTTTACCTCTGTTAATGGCCGCAGCAACACAAGAAATATTTTTACTAACAACAGATATTACATTACATCCCCATGAACCCATGAACCTGACCTTAAACACTTCAGCGAAGAACCCAGAGCCAATCTCATCAAAGTCATCGTACTGGTTGAGGGAGCCCATAGCTCCATGTACAGCTAATAAGATGGGGGAGCTGGGTTGGTTCTTGATATGATGCTCACTTTCCACATGACTCTTGCTCAGCATGGAAACACAAAGGTCATCTTCCTGAGGCATAGGTGACAGCATCCTGTCAGCATCCTCATATAATTATGTGTTCCATGTCTCCCATGGGCTTTTGCACTTTCAGAAATTTTAACAGTAGTAATGGTATGCTCTGGCAGAGTAGTAACTTCTACAGATGTAGAATTTTCCTCATAAAATTTCAAAAGGCACAGAGCCTATATCTTCAGATTCATTAGACATCTTTTTCTCGTAAATTTAGAACTGAAAGGAAATAAAACAAGAACTGCATTTATTATGTAATTGCCTTTATATGAGTCTTCTTACCTTGTTTGGCATTAATTCCTGGCCACTGTTCTCTTCTTCTCTTCTTCTTTGCACCTGAGCTCTAATCCAAGTTATCCAATCATCTCTTGCACTATAACTCTGAGTCACTCTAGAACAGTGTAAATTGAGGTGACTGAATTGTACAGATCATGCAGATTATAAGATCCCATAAAGTACGAGGTAAGTTCCTGTGCTCTTTTATAGCTGTGTCAGGCCTCAACCCCGACTGGCGACTGGCTGAGCAGACACAGCCCTGCAGAGAACATCAGACAATAGAATATACTTTGAACTAACCAGGAACTTATATCAAAGACATTCTCGTAGACCTAACTACATTAATCAACACTTATATCATTCCTGGGATTTACATTGCAATAGACACCTTTCTCAAGAGGGCTGGCCTATATAATTAGGGAAACCCTCTGCAGTTCAGCCCTGTCAGTTCTCCATTTGCTCTACTTCCCACCAGATTGACTTCACTATCTTTATTTCAGTTAACTTAAGGCCTAGCCACCTTACAGTCTAGCTGGGTAGTTGTAGAGGGGTACTCTGGTGGCAGCATTTACTTTGTCTGGTTGTGTGTAGGCAGACTATTTCTCCCTCTGTAGGATCCCTGTGTTTATGGACCCTAACGGGCTGCAACATGCAAAATTAAGTTTGGATGTGCCTTCCCCCCCCCCTTCCTGCTAGCCACATGCTAGGAGGCAGGCTGCTGGTGATCCTAGAATAATGGGACCAATACCCAAGCAGCTGCATTTAAAAATTTAGTATGCTGGCTCCAAATGTCTAGCTAACACTCAGAAGGTCTGGAGTAAAAACTACAACTATCTGCAGCCCCATCATGTAAGAACAGCTTTCTGTTATTATTTTACATGCTGTTTGTTCTGGAAAATAATGTTTTATTTATGATCTGTTTTGGTTAGTGGACCAACCAAAACCAGCTGGGCGCCTTTTCCCTTTCCCTCTCCTCCCCCCTTCCATACCCACACGTAAATATACACACACCACACACACACACACCCCACACACACACTTGGGCAAAGGCTAAATTTATTCTGCTTGCCAGAATGTAATTTCTGGCATCATAAATGGAGCAACAAGAAGATGCTTTCTGCATTCTATTTTGTCTTTGAAGCTAATCTCTCCTCCACACAAAGAGGCAGAAGGGAACTAGTACCCAAATCCATCTATTTTCTACTGCCTCACCAGTAGCCAGCTACCAATGTTACAATACAGCTAGTGCTGTAGAAAAGGGGCCTGGTTTATATATGTAGGGATACAGGGAGAAAGAGAGGTAGATATAATGTAACACCAGCAAACCTAGGATTTGGATTATTGGACCACCCAGGGGTTGACTACACTTAGAGCAGACCAACCCATGAGTATGTTAGGTATTGATTACATAATGTGGTAATCTCCTTATACAAATGTGGTAATGCATGGGTTGCCCAGTCACTGCATTACAGGTGTCCATTGTCACCAGTCAAATCAAGCTGGGGGGCAATTTCAAGTTCTGGGGAAACAATCATGGATTTTATAAATTGATGGACTTCCCTTCCCCATCCCACACACACACTATTGGAGGGCAATATTCTGGGGGGTTTCTCCACAGAGAGGCTGTAGTCCTAATCTTAGCACATACATATCTCTTGTCTTTACCAGTCCCTAGAAAGCTTATATATATGTGCTAGTCTTCACTCAAGCAGGAAAAAAAAAGACTAATGCGATGACGAGTGTCCAGCAGCTTACCAAACCACAGACTGTGGCTTCTATGTTGCAGCCAAAGCTCTGGATCTGATATATACATGCAAAATAAGCTGGACTCATCCAGCAATGTGGTCCATCTGGTCCACTGCTTTACTTCAAAGAAGCTTACAAATTTCCACTCTCTCCATAGTGGGCAGAATATAGTGGGCAGAATAAGAGAGAAAGTGATCAAGAAATATGTTTATTTCATATACAGGATGAAAGTGGGATGGCAGGGTACAAAGTATGGTGGATGACAGTTTATAAAACTTAAGTGAACAAAACACGTACAAGATATGTACAAAGGTTGACGCCTAATGACTCTGAACCACAGACCCATATATAACCTGCCTGAATAGCACCTATAGCACCTACAAGTGGCTAACTAGCGCAATGGCAATTGTGCTGGAGGCCCATGTCCGGAGACACTGCATCCTCCCCACCGAGCAGAAAGCCTTCAAGAAAAGGAAACGAGGCTGCCTGGATGCACTGGCTATAGATGAGGCAATAGCCCGGGAGGCCCGGGTAATAAAACCATATGGCCAAAGAGGCACTAGTGAATATTACTGCCACATTGCCTCAGACCTGCAGGAAAAACCTGTCAGTGGGATGGATAGATTACAAGAAGGCCTTCGACATGATCCCACACAGATGGATCCTCAAAGTTCTAAAGGCCATCAGAGCACCAAAACAAATAAGAAAGACACTGGAAATCCTAATCCCCCTATGGAAATCAGACATATCCCTCAGGGTCTCAGAACAAGAAAAAGCAAAGATCCCCATTAACTTCAAGAGAGGCATATTTCAAGGAGACTCTCTCTCACCTCTCCTCTTCTGCATCTGCACGGCTCCCTTATCCCATGCTCTGAAGCAAACACAAGGACATACAAGCTAGTACCAAGAAGCCCCATCACTCACCTACTGTATATGGATGATCTAAAGGTGTATACGGCCACGAAACAATAATTACACGAGACCCTAAACAGAGTCGAAGACGTGTCTGATGCAATAGGAATGGAGTTCGGGCTGCAGAAATGTGCCATAGTACACATGACAAGAGGCAGAAGAACGAAGAGAGGGGAGGGGACAAGGTTAAGAGACGGAGGGCATAGATGAGAGCAGCTGGAGCCGTGCTTAGCACCAAAGGCTTTCTTACGGACTATATTGTAAACCACAACACAACTACAAAATTAGCACAGATAATTAGTTGGCTACCTAAAGCTGAACAGTTTGATCACATTACCTTCTCTAATAGGTCTGCTTTATAAAAGAACAGAATACAAACAAGAACATTTTTCTGGTTACCACTCCCTTCTTGGCACTAATTCCAATAGCAGAATTTTTGTGGCATCTGGGGTGTAATGGCTTTTGAAAGAGGCAGCTCTGAGTTTGAAGGTACTCGTGGGGAATTGAAATCCCTTGGTCGGAATAAAATGGGTTTTGAGAAGAAACGATTTCATTTTTCTCTGGGATTTTAGTTGTACTATATACCTGCCCAAGTCTCCCGCATGTGCATCTGAAGTTGAATCATTGTTTCCTCCTATCACTTCAACACCAAAATAGAAATGGTACATGTGCCATCACTATCCTTACTGCTACTTACCAACAGGACTGTACTGGTTTTATCACAAGCTATGAAAGAGTTAGACAGGTCATCTTCTGCAAGCTACAAAATGGCGGTCTACCTTAGATGCTGACCCACCAGTACTCGATCCTTCACATCACGGATGGTTATGTGAACAAACATCAAACATCCTACTTCCGGTTCCTCTTCCTGCAAATGTTTCACCAGCTCCACTTGATGTTCTGAAGATGATCAGATGTGCATGCAGCTCAGCACGACCTTGTTCGACCACCAGATGCAGTTGTTCTGCTGCAAGACTGTCTTGCTCCATGTTTTGTGGCTGTCATGCCATCGAAGAATGTCAAAATGACCAAACGAAAAATGTATTTGCAAATGACATTGATGACAATGATGAACTTGACAACTGATAAGGCACTGTATCTATTATCAATTGTGGAAACAAGAATGAAGATTGTTATTCGGTATATGCGAGTAAATCAGTTGACATTGCACCAAATATATCTGTTTTAGTGTTGTCTGCAATGAGGGTTGACCGTCAGTTGATAGGGACTCTTTGATCACGTTTTTTTTCCACATAATTATGGTATTTAGCTAGCTACTTAACTAAAATAGTTTTTCAGCAATTTGAATTCAGTAAAATTTTTTTAATAATAACAGAGTGGAGGTACAGGTTTTCTGTGTGCGACAAAGAAAATGTATGATTAGGCACAGAAATGAAGTCTCTAGGTGAAGTTTTCACAGAATTATAGCCATTTTTCAGTTTTCTTGGCGGCCATTTTGAATTTTGCGTATAAATTTTTTTGCCCAAGGGTGACAGAGTGGCATCAAGTGGATTTGGGTTCAGTAGGGTTTGTACTACCAGAATCAGCAATAAAACATTGTATGTACTCCAAAACACACTTTTGTCCACGGCTGCCAGACTACTAGTCAAAACAACCTCAACAGCTGACTTGTACTACAAACAGGTGACATCATATGCATGACATACACAATAATCAGTTCCAGTTGTTTTCAGTTCCAGCTGCTTTCTGAATCTTCTATTCACTGTCTCTGTGGACTTTTTCTGACTTCTCCTCACTTATGGCTGAGGTTTCTCTACCTACAAAGAAATCTAAGAGGGTCTGTCGCAAGTGGATCCAGGAAATTAAGGGAAGAGTCATAGAGGTAACATTATTCAGGTCTAAAATTACTAATAGGCGGTGCACTCGCAAGATGCATTCAGTGTCGGTCAGATTTTAGTATCACCAGTAGAGGTTAAACAGATGTGATGACTCAGTGGGCACAAAAAGTTTGGCATAAGATGCTTCTAGTTCTAGGCCTATAGTTTCTTTCAAATCACAGGTAGCATAAAGTGTTATCGAGGCTGAAACATGATGGTAAATGTTTGTTGCAAAGCATAATTTGGCTTTTTCGACCAGTGAGCTTGCTACTAAGCTCTTTGCTCAGATGTTTCCTGACTCTGAGATAGCAAATTTACGGATTTTCTGATTTTACTATGAGCTCTTCCTAAGATTGCGATTGGAACAGAGAAATCTTGCACTGGGCAATTCTGGTGAAAAGCCGCAAAATTAAAACAATCTTGGGACAGTTAAGGTTCCAAACCTTTCTAAGCTGATGGCTTGACTTATGTCAGACTCTGAACATAGATTCTTAATTCTTAGAAAAATCCACACTGACTAAGGTCCAGACAACAGTATCTAGCTAGATTCTCTGAATTTTGACTCTGAAAATTGATGTCACGATACCAAATGAGCACTTATAACACAATAAACTTTTCAGCCACTGTTTTAATTAAAACTACACACGTCAAACAGGGTGGTTTCTTGTGTGTCTCTAAAATTGATTTTGAAAGTTGTCAACATGTTGGTATGTACAGCGATTTTAGCACCAAAAACATCCAGTATGCTAAGAACAGTGAAATTCACCTTCAAGAATTATCTTCTACTTTCTCCAAATATAACTCGCGTACAATGGTTTACTACCAGATTGTTCACTACTCATTTCTTTAACACCAAAGTCGTTAAAAGATTGACATCTATACAAAAATGCAAACTTGAAATTCGAGTTGGTTTACTGAGAAGCTTACCCTTGTGACATTATTTAAAGAACAGACCTTTGAGTTAGCTACTTTAAGATCTATATATATATATATATATATATAAAGCACAAACATTTTATAGCACCCTGCTTAATCAGGTAATCAGGTAAAGGGTCTTACAATTTGTGGTCTCGATTTTTTTCTTCCATTTCTTTTTTTTTGGACAAGTCAATCCTTTTTTTAAAGTTGTTTTGTATATCCATGGCTATATATGTAAGCAGTAGCAGATGTATCAACTATATATATAACACGTTTGAATGGTCAAGTCTAGGATAAATTCAGAAGGAGTTTACTTCACCAGGGAAAGGGCATGGCATGGGCAGAGCATATGCTATGGCACCTGGCTATGCCATGCCATGCCCTCAAACTGCCATAACAGCCAAATTAGGCCGCTACAGAGTGGGCACTGTAATATTTCTTTTCTCTCGGCCCAAGTCTGTCTGAGTTTCTTGTCTTCAATGGGAGCTCACAGATAGGGGAAATGCTTGTTGCAGTCTTATTCACATCTAGTGAATATAATCCACAACAGGCACTGGCCAAAAAGTGGGAAAGCCACTTTTTCAGCTAGAGAAACAAAGAAATGGATGGCTGATGAATTCAATTGTTCCATGGAAATGCTAAGGCTGCAAGTGGTGCTGCATTAGTAGCAAACCATGCAGAGGAACAGTAAAACCTAAAATATGCCAACTATGCATACAACTCCAACTCCATGGCTTTGGTTATTGAATCATCTGCAGTGTTTGGGCCAAGTAGTTTATTTACTTGGGACAAGGTAAAGCAGGCAAAGAGAAAGCCAAATATTTCATACAGAATCTCCTACAAACCATCTCAGTTGCCGTGGTGGAGAGAAGTTTGACTTTGGGTGCGAAGGGGGAAAAATCAAAACCATATACATGACCCTTTACCATTTATAATCACATCACCAATATTACTCATTCACATTATATTTGGTGTTTAATGGCTAAAGCCTACTCAACACATTACTTAGATCTCTCCGCCCCTTTTCCCTTCTTCCAGTTCGTACCATCTTGCTTCCTGTTTAGACAGACTCTAATGTAATGTTGTAATCCATAGTTCTGACATGAAACCTTTCTTCAGAGAGTTCAGCTGTTCGTTGATACTAAAATATTTTCCTCAAGGGCAAAAGACATCAAAACAAATCACATGTAGACAATTCAAAGTCAGGAGTTCCCATTTCCTGTTGCAGCTGGACTGCAGTCAGATAAAAACCAACTACTCTTAATTGAAAATCTTATACCTGTAATTTTTATAATACCTAAAAGAAGATTGGGTTGCGGGACATCTGTATAAATTATAAGAACAAAAAGGTTTTTAATAATTTCTCACGGCTCTAGCCTTTATTATTCCTGATGAAATTCCTGATGAAGGCTAGATTGTTGAGCGAGCAAATTTAAGTTAATTATCAAGAAAATTATTGTAGCTCTAATGCTGTTAAAGAGTAAAGGTCCATACCAGTGCAGACCATAACCAGTTAGATGGCCTGCCTTTTGTAATTGTGTATAAACCAATCATTACAATATTGGTGTGCATGATTTTAAATGGTAAAGGGTCATCTAACTGGTTGTAACCAACATGGATCAAGTTTTGCTTTTACTTTCAAAAATCTTTTTTGGGTGGTTGGTGGGTGGGTGGGGTTATTTTTGGTTTTGTTGTTTCTGTATAATTTATTAGTGGAAGAGCAACCCCTCCCACTTCTCAAAGTACAGCTCAGCCATGCCTTGTCTTGTGTATTGTTGACTGTACCTATGTAGGATCAGCTATAGTCTCCTTCAAGGACTTGGTAATAGTTGCAAGAAGAACTCCCAACAGTGGTAGCCGAGTAAGGGGTGGGGAGAAGCGAAGGAGGGGGGGAGGGGTCAACTGCCATTCCTACTTTGGAAAGTGGAGGAGAAACTCCTCCCCACTCTAGCAGCTCTGTGATGTCAGTTTATATAATGTAATATATATTATATCTGCTATATATTTAATTGGCAGATAATCACTAAGCAAATAGCTAGTGGTAGAGAGCCTCACTATGCCAACATGGCAAACCACACATTTGTTGACTCCCTACTGTTTTCATGCCGCAGCCTACCACCAACATGACAGCAGATGTTTTGGTAGGCTAAACTCCACAAATCTAACACAACTGGGCGTGGGTCGTGCATAATACAGCATGTGCGTTAGCTTCCGCAATTGAGAAACGGAAAAGTTTTGACTTGCTTTGGAACATGGGAATGTATGAATGGCAGTGTTGTTCACAAGTTATATGCAAATGGAAAAAATGCAAAGCTAGAAACCTAGATTTTGAGGATGAGTTTCTTTCTGCACTTCCTACTTTTTTTTGTGTGTGTGTGTTTTTGGTGCTGCTAGTTGACTATCATTCAAAGGCACATTGAAATGAGGTTTGGTTTGGGAGAGGGGTGGTTGCTGGCTGCCAATTTGAATAAGGGCCTAACACATATTAGCTTAATTAACACATGCCTGATATATAATTATATCCCAAGGTGTTTTTTAAACACTTTCTATATACTGTTTAAGGTCTTTCAGTTTTCCACACCACTTTGGCAAAATAATGATCAATGCACACTGGAACCCTGGAATTCTTAATAGCAGCCGAAACCATCATTTAGGCAGCTGAGAAGGTGCCAATATGAGGTTTGGTATTAGGAGAGGGGTGGTTGCTGGCTGACTATTTGAAATAAGGGCCAAACACGTATTAGCTAATTAACACGTCCTGTTAACACGTCCTGATATATCCCGATGGATTATTCTTTTACACTTTCTACTGTTTTAAGGTCTTTCAGTATTCCACCTGAATGATTTAATGCACACTGGAAGTCTTACTAGCAGCTGAAACCATCTAGGCAGCTAAGAACTTCCAGTGCCATTGTGAGTTTTGTTGTTGTTTATTTCGGGGGTGGAGGGGAGGGGGAAGGATTTCTTATCCACCATTTTCAAATTTGGGTCCAACCTGTGCCACCACACATTGATAATAACCAAACAGCTAATTAAAGGGGCTACAATAATGTGGAACTCACAGCACAGTTTTATAATAGAGATTAAGTGTTGAGGAGGTTAAAAGTTCTACAAACCCTATTGCTTCCTCCGAGGTCACTAGGGCTCCTCTAGATTTCTCTGGCTCAGGGCTCCTCTAGATTTCTCTGGCTCAGGGCTCCTCTAGATTTCTCTTGCTCTGGGCTCCTCTATATACTCTCTGGATCTCGATAGTCCCTTACTCTAGTCTCCTCTATATACTCTCTGGCTCTGGGCTTCTCTAGATAGTCCCTTACTCTAGTCTCCTCTATATACTCCCTGGATCTGGGATTCTCTAGATAGTCCCTTACTCTAGTCTCCTCTATATACTTTCTGGCTCTGGGATTCTCTAGAGATAGTCCCTTACTCTAGTCTCCTCTATATACTCTCTGGTTCTGGGCTCCTCTAGATTTCTCTGGCTCTGGGCTCCTCTATATATTCTCTGGCTCTGGGCTTCTCTAGATAGCCCTTACTCTAGTCTCCTCTATATACTCTCTGGCTCTGGACTCCTCTATATACTCTCTGGCTCTGGGCTTCTCTAGATAGTCCCTTACTCTAGTCTCCTCTATATACTCTCTGGCTCTGGGCTTCTCTAGATAGTCCCTTACTCTAGTAGTCTCCTCTATATACTCTCTGGATCTGGGCTCCTCTAGATATTCCCTGGCTCTGGACTCTACATACTCTCTGGCTCTGGGCTTCTCTAGATAGTCCCTTACTCTAGTCTCCTCCTCTATATACTCTCTGGCTCTGGGCTTCTCTAGATAGTCCCTTACTCTAGTCTCCTCTATATACTCTCTGGCTCTGGGCTTCTCTAGATAGTCCCTTACTCTAGTCTCCTCTATATACTCTCTGGCTCCTCTAGATTTCTCTGGCTCTGGACTCCTCTATATATTCTCTGGCTCTGGGCTTCTCTAGATAGTTCCTTACTCCAGATAGTCCCTTACTCTAGTCTCCTCTATATACTCTCTGGCTCCTCTAGATTTCTCTGGCTCTGGGCTCCTCTATATATTCTCTGGCTCTGGGCTTCTCTAGATAGCCCTTACTCTAGTCTCCTCTATATACTCTCTGGCTCTAGGCTTCTCTAGATAGTCCCTTACTCTAGTCTCCTCTATATACTCTCTGGCTCTGGGCTTCTCTAGATAGTCCCTTACTCTAGTCTCCTCTATATACTCTCTGGCTCTGGGCTTCTCTAGATACTCTAGTCTCCTCTATATACTCTCTGGCTCCTCTAGATTTCTCTGGCTCTGGGCTCCTCTATATATTCTCTGGCTCTGGGCTTCTCTAGATAGCCCTTACTCTAGTCTCCTCTATATACTCTCTGGCTCTAGGCTTCTCCAGATGGTCCCTTACTCTAGTCTCCTCTATATACTCTCTGGCTCTGGGCTTCTCTAGATAGTCCCTTACTCTAGTCTCCTCTATATACTCTCTGGCTCTAGGCTTCTCTAGATAGTCCCTTACTCTAGTCTCCTCTATATACTCTCTGGCTCTGGGCTTCTCTAGATAGTCCCTTACTCTAGTCTCCTCTATATAATCTCTGGCTCTGGGCTTCTCTAGATAGTCCCTTACTCTAGTCTCCTCTATATACTCTCTGGCTCTGGGCTTCTCTAGATAGTCCCTTACTCTAGTCTCCTCTATATACTCTCTGGCTCTGGGCTCCTCTAGATTTCTCTGGCTCTGGTCTCCTCTATATACTCTCTGGCTCTGGGCTTCTCTAGATAGTCCCTTACTCTAGTCTCCTCTATATACTCTCTGGCTCCTCTAGATTTCTCTGGCTCTGGACTCCTCTATATATTCTCTGGCTCTGGGCTTCTCTAGATAGCCCTTACTCTAGTCTCGTCTATATACTCTCTGGCTCTAGGCTTCTCTAGATAGTCCCTTACTCTAGTCTCCTCTATATACTCTCTGGATCTGGGCTCCTCTAGATATTCCCTGGCTCTGGACTCCTCTTTAGATATACTCTCTCTGGCTCTAGGCTTCTCTAGATGGTCCCTTACTCTAGTCTCCTCTATATACTCTCTGGATCTGGGCTTCTCTAGATAGTCCCTGGCTCTGGACTCCACTATATACTCTCTGGCTCTAGGCTTCTCTAGATAGTCCCTTACTCTAGTCTCCTCTATATACTCTCTGGCTCTAGGCTTCTCTAGATAGTCCCTTACTCTAGTCTCCTCTATATACTCTCTGGCTCTAGGCTTCTCTAGATAGTCCCTTACTCTGGACTCCTCTATAATTATACTCTCTGGATCTGGGCTCCTCTATATGCTCTCTGGATCTGGGCTCCTCTAGATATTCCCTGGCACTGGGCTCCTCTAGATATTCCCTGGCACTGGGCTCCTCTTACTGCCTGGCTCGCTGGCCCTAGGTTCGTTTAGATATTCCTGCCTCTAGGGTTACTCAAGATACTCCCAGGCTCTGGGCTCCTCTAGGTACTCTCTGGCTCTGGATTCTTCTGTGGTTATCTTCATCCTACAGCAAGTAATGAAGAGCATCAAATCTGAATACATGCTTCGATGGTTACAAAGACAAACCCAATGGAAAGTCCAGCCAATATTAACGTTCAGCCATCTTTTTTTGTTGTTGTTCTTGGTTTTTGAAGTTTTTTGTTTACTCCCCCCTCCACCTATTAATCTCGCATATTAATCTACCCTCCCCTATTAATCTCTCCCGCCTATTAATCTCCCCCGCCTATTAATCTCCCCCTATTAATTATGTTGATTGTTATCAAATGCAAATAAAATTAAAAAACAATTAAAAATTAACAAACTCTATTTTATGTACATAGCAGTCATGAGTTCTAATTAGTCATGAGTTCTAATACATTAATTAATGTCTGTTACTCTAAAATGTACAAGTTGAGATGGCATCATGATTCAACAACAATAACAACATGTGAACAACATACAAGACATAATATAAATAGAAAACAAACAGAATGTGCAACTGTACAAAAGTGCATCAATTATCATCTGTGGAAAGTGACACCAGGCACAAGGAAAATAGAAGTACCTGGAGGAGAATACATATGGAGGGTAAAGGTCACGTGCCGACTACAATCATTAATTTAAAAAAATCTTTCAATAAAAAAATTAAAAAAGTTAATTATTAGAAGGCACAGGCAGAGCTCCACCCTATAGAGACCGTGGATGTAAGGGGTTAAAGATTACTATTTATTTAAATATATTTACAGTCCGTAAGTTAGGCATGGTATCAGTTGGTGTGTATCTACTATATATATTTATATACTCTCAATGAACTCTCAGTCGACATAATAACATTAATTAAAATCACCTTCCCTGTAATCAAACTTCAAATTTTATTCACTCGATGTTTCGACTAGAGCATCTAGTCGAAACGTCGAGTGAATAAAATTTGAAGCTAATTACTGAGAAGGTGATTTTAATATATATATACAACAGGATTTTATACAGAAGATGAGGAAGGTGGATAGGGTGTGAATATCCCCCCAAACAGAAATTTCAACACCCCCCCCCCTGCACACACAGACACCAGGGAAAGGTGTTTATGTTAGTATTAAAGAGAAAGTGTTGGAGAAGGTAATAATTTCTGGCGTAGAATGCCAGCAACTCATGCAATTCATACTCACTGTCAGAAATGGAGGAGATTGCTTTGGGAAGGGAGGAGAAGTAATTGTGTAACATAGCATTCTTCGCTGATATTCTCTCGGAGGGAATGACTTTGAGGAAACTGGTGGCGAGGCACCCTCCCCTCAAGAACTGCGACAGCCTGCACGCATAAGTACCAATTATCAGTTAATCACACGAGGGAAAGGTCAGAATAGATGATAGCCAGGGACTAGAATGGGTGAACATTTTTTTTTTAAACCAGTGTGATGAGTGGCTGGTGCAACGAATGACAAGAATCTCACTGTGAAAGTACAGAGAAGTAAATTTGAAGTTGATTATTGAGGTCACTGTAATTTACTATTATAGTTTAAAAAGGGGGGGGACCCCCTAGAAAGCCACATACAAATATGTACAAAATAGCAACTGATGTAATGCGGAGAGTGACAAAATGAACTGCATGTCCGTGTGCACATTGCAATGCTTCACTTACAAAGGTGAAACCGTCTCCAGGGACTTGGGCTCTGCCTTGATAAAATTATCTGTATTACAATTTAAAAAGTCGCATCGAAAACCATTCCACATTGTAACAACAGCAACATTAATTACACATTCTAAAAACAACAAGATTAATTATAACAACATTAATTATACCTTGTAATAACAACATTAATTAAACATTGTAAAGACATAAAGACATTAATTATACATCGAAATAACAACATTAATTATACATTCTAAAAACAACATTAATTATACCTTGTAATAACATTACACATTGTAATAACAACAACCAAGAAGTGTTTTTGCAGTTTGTGAACAGCATCCTTCAGATACACTCAACAAACTCAGTTGGCACAGATTACAATGACTTTCTCAGCAATCAACTTTAAAATTTGGTACTGGATGGTTTGGCCAGATGCTCTAGGGCTCTAGCTGAAGCATCAACTAGCAAAACTTTTACGTTGATCATTGAGAAAGTCATTAAAAAAAAATGAATGGGGGGAGGGGTGTAGTTGATCTTGGTTTAGCTACATAGCTCCTGCTGAAAACCTGCTCTAATCTTGACTTAGAAGAAGGAAACACTCCAGGTTTGAAAATGAAGACTAATTGGGTCATTGTTGTACAGACAGATCGACCCCTCCTTCATGTCAATCACTCGACTTATAGAATGTTTGACATGAAGTTGCTGTCAATCCGTCAGAACAAGAAGACCCAGGTAGTCTTCGTCTTCAAGCCTGAGATGTTTCCTTCTTACAGATATTATTTTCCTCCCTGTGCCCTTCCTTTTTCCAGGAAAAAACTGCTCATATCATTGGAATACATTTTGGAAAATAAGAGTCGGCTCCAAAGTGGACAGAGGGTTGGATGCCAAGTTGCAAGGGCTGGGGTGCTGCACTGGTGCTGGCCACAACCCCGGGATATCCAGGGATGCTAGGCACAGCCCTGGGGTATCCAAGGATATCCTAACCCTAGCCCTAGCCAGCATTAGGCTAGTGAGGAGTCGAGAGCCTTCGACCTTTGGACATCCTCAGGACGATCCTGGTATTGACCCCAGCATCTCCGCAGATGGCACATGAGAGGAATATTAAAGCGACATAAAAACTCACTAGGTTTGTACTCCGTAAAGTTCGACACACCCGGCCAAGTAGATTCATTGGGCGTGCCCAAGACCTGTAACAAATAAGGAAAATGTTTTAAATTAATACTGAGACACAAATATTTTTAATTCCAGTCGGACACTTACATTCCATATTTTGTTGAGCTGGTCGAAAACTCCTTTGATGCCCGGGAACAAAGGTTTGCCAGTCACCATCTCCACAAATATACAGCCAACGCCCCTGCCACAGGAACAACCGAAACACAACAAATATGAAACAAGATTTCATGAGAGTGTGTTCAGGGTTTTCATGAGAGTGTGTTCAGGGTTTTCATGCGAGTGTGTTCAGGGTTTTCATGAGAGTGTGTTCAGGGTTTTCATGAGAGTGTGTTCAGGGTTTTCATGAGAGTGTGTTCAGGGTTTTCATGAGAGTGTGTTCAGGGTTTTCATGAGAGTGTGTTCAGGGTTTTCATGAGAGTGTGTTCAGGGTTTTCATGAGAGTGTGTTCAAGGTTTTCATGAGAGTGTGTTCAGGGTTTTCATGAGAGTGTATTCAGGGTTTTCATGAGAGTGTGTTCAGGGTTTTCATGAGAGTGTGTTCAGGGTTTTCATGAGAGTGTGTTCATAGTTTTCATGAGAGTGTGTTCAGGGTTTTCATGAGAGTGTGTTCAGGGTTTTCATGAGAGTGTGCTCAGGGTTGTCATGAGTGTGTGTTCAGGGTTTTCATGAGAGTGTGTTCAGGGTTTTCATGAGAGTGTGTTCAAGGTTTTCATGAGAGTGTGTTCAGGGTTTTCATGAGAGTGTGTTCAGGGTTTTCATGAGAGTGTGTTCAGGGTTTTCATGAGAGTGTGTTCAGGGTTTTCATGAGAGTGTGTTCAAGGTTTTCATGAGAGTGTGTTCAGGGTTTTCATGAGAGTGTATTCAGGGTTTTCATGAGAGTGTGTTCAGGGTTTTCATGAGAGTGTGTTCAGGGTTTTCATGAGAGTGTGTTCATAGTTTTCATGAGAGTGTGTTCAGGGTTTTCATGAGAGTGTGTTCAGGGTTTTCATGAGAGTGTGCTCAGGGTTGTCATGAGTGTGTGTTCAGGGTTTTCATGAGAGTGTGTTCAGGGTTTTCATGAGAGTGTGTTCAAGGTTTTCATGAGAGTGTGTTCAGGGTTTTCATGAGTGTATTCAGGGTTTTCATGAGAGTGTGTTCAGGGTTTTCATGAGAGTGTGTTCAGGGTTTTCATGAGAGTGTGTTCATAGTTTTCATGAGAGTGTGTTCAGGGTTTTCATGAGAGTGTGTTCAGGATTTTCATGAGTGTGTGCTCAGGGTTTTCATGAGAGTGTGCTCAGGGTTGTCATGAGAGTGTGTTCAGGGTTTTCATGAGAGTGTGTTCAGGGTTTTCATGAGAGCGTGTTCAGGGTTGTCACGAGAGTGTGTTCAGGGTTTTCATGAGAGTGTGTTCAGGGTTTTCATGAGAGTGTGTTCAGGGTTTTCATGAGAGCGTGTTCAGGGTTGTCATGAGAGTGTGTTCAGGGTTTTCATGAGAGTGTGCTCAGGGTTGTCATGAGAGTGTGTTCAGGGTTTTCATGAGAGCGTGTTCAGGGTTGTCATGAGAGTGTGTTCAGGGTTTTCACGAGAGTGTGATCAAGGTTGTCATGAGAGTGTGTTCAGGGTTGTCATGAGAGTGTGTTCAGGGTTTTCATGAGAGTGTGTTCAGGGTTTTCATGAGAGTGTGTTCAGGGTTGTCATGAGTGTGTGTTCAGGGTTTTCATGAGAGTGTGTTCAGGGTTTTCATGAGAGTGTGCTCAGGGTTGTCATGAGAGTGTGTTCAGGGTTGTCATGAGAGTGTGTTCAGGGTTTTCATGAGAGTGTGTTCAGGGTTTTCATGAGAGTGTGTTCAGGGTTGTCATGAGTGTGTGTTCAGGGTTTTCATGAGAGTGTGTTAATGGTTTTCATGAGTGTGTGTTCAGGGTTTTCATGAGAGTGTGTTCAGGGTTTTCATGAGAGTGTGTTCAGGGTTGTCATGAGTGTGTGTTCAGGGTTTTCATGAGAGTGTGTTCAGGGTTTTCATGAGAGTGTGTTCAGGGTTGTCATGAGAGTGTGTTTAGGGTTTTCATGAGAGTGTGTTCAGGGTTTTCATGAGAGTGTGTTCAGGGTTTTCATGAGAGTGTGTGCAGGGTTGTCATGAGAGTGTGTTCAGGGTTTTCATGAGAGTGTGTGCAGGGTTGTCATGAGAGTGTGTTCAGGGTTTTCATGCTAGGGCTAGGGCTAGGGCTAGGGCTAGGAGAGTGTGTTCAGGGTTAGTGCTTCCATAACAAATGGTCTACTTTCCTTTTACAGTTGAAATACTGTAAGTGTGGCCAAATGGGTGTGGTCATAAATACGTACACTTCGTAATAGAGAAAGAAGTTATTTATCCCAACTCCATTACATCGGTCGAACAAACGCTACAAGAAGTCACGCCCACTACAACACAAGCCACCCCCAGTGAAAATGCAGGTTGCACTTTTTTCTCTTTCCCCCCCCACGGGGGCCTTGTGCATGTGCCAACAAATACATGCTGTCTTCCCAACATCGAACCTCGACCTGCAACCCCTTTCACTCCTCCTCCATACTCCTCAAAAGTCAAGAGTATGGCTAGACCTACTCGAAAGAGAAAGAGAGTTGTCCTTAATATCCGATCTAACTCGGGATCTGAGACATCATGAAGAGAAGGGGAGGAGTTTAGGTTTAGCTAGAGTAGGGACGGAATACAAGAGTAGTGACGGAATACAATGTTCGAAAGCCGGCTGTCTACGGTTTTGTGAGGTGCAAGGACAAGTTGAAGACCTTCCACGCTAAAGTTCAGTAACATGAACATTTCAGTTATCTGAGCATCTGAACTCTCTCTGGGCCCAGCGTTCGGATAACTAACTTATAAAGGGAAAAGGGACAGTAGGAATAAAAAATAAAAAATAATAAAAATAATACCTCTTTTTATTATTTTATTATATATGTATATATATATTTTTAATAAATAAACTTGTGGGAAGGAAGTGAGCAAAGCAAATCAATAAAATACTAAAATCACCTTCTCAATAATCAACTTCACATTTTTTTTTTAAGTTGATTATTGAGAAGGCGATTTTAATGTTATTATGTCAACTGAGAGTTCATTGAGAATAATATATGTACAGTATACTAATAATTAAATGAATGTTACACTTGGAAGGTAGAGAACATAAATTAAGAAAACGGGGGGGAAATGCTGTCTGCTCTTAGACATGACCCAAGTGGCTATTAGTCAGTTTATGGACTCATACTACTAGGTAAGCCATACCACACAAGTCTTTATCCCGGCCTGTGGCTATACCAACATGTGCAGTTACCATAACTCCACGTAAAGTTTCGGGGAGCTCTCCTTTTTGTTTATCTATCTATCCATCTCCCAACCTCTATCTATCTATGCGTATTTTAGAACAAGGGTAAGAAGTACCCCAGGAGAATCTTGATATCCTGGGTTAAAAGCATTCAGGGGCCCATGCTGAACAGTGTATAGCCAGTCACCCGCACTAGGAACAAGGAGAGACCCAGGGATGTCTTGCAGGAACACCACACCATCTTGCTTGGGTATGGGAGGGTGAGGGGTATGCGTGTGCATGTGCGTGAACACAAATGGCCACCGGGAAGCCATGACTAACACCGAGCACTGACACGTCATGACAAATTTTTATAGCATGGGCTAATCACTTCCACCCCCAAAAAGTTGATAGTGATAACCACAATAGTAAATAGTTGCTAAAGAGGTGGTTGTAACATCCCCCCCTCTCCACTCTGTACTACACACCCGGCAGCTCACCACATGTCCAGAGGGGTGGAGTACTCGGTTGATCCCATGAGCACGTCAGGAGGTCTGTACCACAACGTCACCACCTCATGGGAATATGTGTGTGTGGGCACTGACTTAGCCCGGGCCAGACCTGGGACCACAGCAAAACCAAACAGCACAAACAACAATTTATTAAGGGTGGTTCTGTGTGTGTGTGTGTGTGTGTGTGTGTGTGTGTGTGTGCGTGCACTGTGTTTGTGTGCCAGGATTACATGAATTAGACCACATGATACATGTACAATGTTGTCCAGAGAGAGAGGGTAATGGAGGTGGTGAGGGGAGATCATCACAAATCATTAAGTTCTTTTCCTCGTCCATATGCATGTAGTGTTGGCTATAGAGGACTAGGGCTAAAGGGATGGTAAAGGCTAGGCATGGAATATAAAGTTAGGGTAAAGATTAGGGCTAGAGGTATAGGGCATAGGGCTAGGGATATAGGGCTAGGTATATAGGGCTAGGGATATAGGGCTATGGATATAGGGCTATGGATACAGGGCTAGGGATATAGGGCTAGGGATATAGGGCTAGGGATATAGGGCTAGGGATATAGGGCTAGGGATGTAGGGCTAGGGATATAGGGCTAGGGATATAGGCATATAGGGCTAGGGATATAGGGCTAGGGATGTAGGGCTAGGGATGTAGGGCTAGGGATGTAGGGCTAGGGATATAGGGCTAGGGATATAGGGCTAGGGATATAGGGCTAGGGATATAGGGCTAGGGATATAGGGCTAGGGATATAGGGCTAGGGATATAGGGCTAGGCATATAGGGCTAGGCATATAGGGCTAGGCTAGGCATATAGGGCTAGGGATGGATATAGGGCTAGGGATATAGGGCTAGGCATATAGGGCTAGGGATATAGGGCTAGGCATATAGGGCTAGGGATATAGGGCTAGGGATACGCTGGTAAAGGACAGAGATCTCCCAGGATTGTGCACAAACTAACAAAATCAGAAATTAAAGTGTGTATCATTTATAATAACCTTCTCAATAATCAACTTCAAATTGCGTACAGTTTCGACTAGATGCTCTAGCCTTCACCAGGAAGTCATTATTCCTGATGAAGGCTAGAGCATCTAGTCGAAACATCGAATGAGTACAATTTGAAGTTGATGATTGAGAAGGTTGTTATAATGTTATTACAGTGTCAACTGAGAGTTTACTGAAAGTGTATATCACTTCTACACACACACACACACACTCTCTCTCTCTCTCTGTTCAAGCCATCTATGTAGCTCTCCTTACTCAGCATATAGCAACAACACAGAGAACTAGAACTCCCCCCCCCCCCCCCCACACACACACCACATAAACTCCGCACACACGCACCAAAGTCAGCCAACTTCAACTCTCCCGAGGTCCTAATGAGCAAGTTCTGAGGCTTGAGGTCGCGATGAAGGATCTTTCGTCTGTGACAAAACTCTAACCCACGGAGGAGTTGGAATAAGAACAGTTGGACGTTGTGGGGAGAGAGGGGGCCTGGGTGCTTCTCCATGTAATGGCTGAGGTCTGTGTCCTAGAGGAGAAGAGGTGGAGGAGGAGGAAGAGAGGAAATGGGAAGGAGAGCACATGATGGAAATACAGAAGCATAAGGAAAGCAGGGAAGAAGAAATGAGGGGAAGGAAGGAATGGGAAGGTGAAGAGAAAGATTGGGTGAAGATGAGAAGGAATGAGAAGAAGAAATATGAAGAGTGAGTGAAATTAGAGGTCATGAAGATGAATATAAAAAAGGAGAGTTGCAGGGAAGATGGAACAACTTGGGAAGGTCAAATCATTATTCATAGTTAGTGATACGTCATTATTCATAGTCTGTGAGTGAGAAGTCATTATTCATAGTCTGTGAGTGAGAAGTCATTATTCATAGTCTGTGAGTGAGAAGTCATTATTCATAGTCTGTGAGTGAGAAGTCATTATTCATAGTCTGTGAGTGAGAAGTCATTATTCATAGTCTGAGTGAGAAGTCATTATTCATAGTCTGTGAGTGAGAAGTCATTATTCATAGTCAGTGAGTGAGAAGTCATTATTCATAGCCTGTGAGTGAGAAGTAGTGTCAGTGAGAAGTCTTGCAATGTTGTTATGTGCGCACCACGAATTCGAAGACGAAGGTAAGGTTGGTGGGTGTGTGGATGATATCGTGGAGGGTTACTATGTTGTTATGCTTCAGTCCTTTCAGAAGAGAAGCTGCAGACATTTAGGTGGGAATATAATAATAGTAATAACAACAACAACAATAGTAGCACAGTCCATAGAGACACTGGGTGGAAATACCACGAGTAATTTAAAATTAAGAGTGGTATTTATACCCACTGTACACAACAAACCACGCCCATCACGTGTTAAAACCACACAAGGATGGCGCAGAATAAACACTTTGAGCTGGTGCTACTGCACTTCAGAATCGGATTTCCGTACTCCGTCAACCTCCAAAATAACAATGCTATACAATGGATTTCTCGACCATCAACTTGAATTTATTCTCTCGACGTTTCGGCTAGACGCTCCAGCCTTCACCAGGAATAATGAGCTGCTAAGACTCGCACTATACCAACATGCTTATTAGGTGCAATTCCACTATTTTCCTCCTACCGGTGAAAAAAAGTCTAACTGCATTTTGATTGGCTAATGACTGGTGCGTAATATCACGTCAATAGCCACAGGAATCTACAAGCATTTTATTATATACAGGAAGCAATTCATGTGTGGTAAATGATACGCTATCTCACTCTATGCCATTCATTTACCTTCTCTTATCGCAGTGAAGGGAGTGCCCTCTTCGGAGTTGAGCCGGATCTCCTTCAGAGCCACTAGCTTCCCATTGATATTGCTCACTCCCTTGAAGACAGTTGCATAGGAGCCCTCGCCTAGCTGCTCAAGCTTCTGGTAGGTATCAAGACGCCCGAACGGTGACGCCACCTGGAGGGCACATGTGCATCGTGTTCATTCATGATTACATTCCTTTTTGCAGCCAAGAGTGTGTATTTAGAAAGCCACTGCATGACACTGTACCACAATGGTGTTTATGTTATTGACGATCCCTACCCATCACCACATTGACCGCTACTCTCACATTTATTACCCTGCCGCCTACACCAGGCTTGACCCCGCCAAGCCCACGAGGGTGAAGCCCGGGCACATGTTGTGATTGGATTCCTCAATTGCAGAGCATTTAGCCGAAATGACGAGTAAAAAATTGATCATTTAGGAAATCATAACGATGCAAATTACCAACAGAATGGAACTTGAATCAGCTCTTACATCCATTCCCAACATAAGTTAGGAGAGGTGAAGGCAGAGGCTAGCATTTAGCAGCCACACAAAAGCACGTACACCTTGACAGTTAATTTTTGAACATTCTGTTTTCTGTACAACTGTACGCTTTGCTTCAGAGCAGACCCTGCCACTCATTGACGTAGCCGAGTGCTCCGTGGCCAGCTATGAAGAGTCCAACCATGAGGAACGCTTGTATGGCGTAGGCGACAATGTTGGGATGTGTTTCTAGACTTGAGCAGCAAGAGGATGACTGGTAGGTGTGGTTTCTGCTCACCCACTTACATACATAATACAGACAGACTCTTAAAGTTGAAGAAGACTCGAACAAGTCACACACCGCAGAAGCTGGTTGATTAGCCGGTGTGCATGTTAGACACCTACTCTTTGTTAAGCGCTCACGTGCCTGCAGTCTCTAGATATTTTTCCAAGTGACTATCTATATCTCCTCCGGCTCCTAAGTCAGCGGTTCCTACATTGCTCGAGATGAGACAGAAGTTGTAGGCATGGTGACCACACCCAACACTCAGGGGTGGCTCCGCCAATTTTGAGGTGGTCAGGCCCGGATGTGGGTGTGGTTGGGCGTGGTCAAAACGTGACAGTTTCACGTTTAAATTAAATTGCACAGTTAATAGAGATTCATTAAATAAAGGTACCAATTAAAGGTACCAAATACACATTCACATTATATATATATATATATACACAAATATACTGTAATGCAGGCGAAGATAAAGTTTAAAAGGATGAAGGGGGTTCATCGTCAACTTCTTCCATAACTTGAGGGATTTATGTGGAGGGAGAGGAATGCCTGCACAACTGCTGAGGCTTTTGGCAGCATCCTACATGCAATCAAAACACAGTACCCAGTATAAGTTTGCCCTCTGATGTTTTGTTTTGTTGTTTTTTTGGTCTCAAAGTCGATGCTGCATTTGTTGTTTTATGAAGTTGTGTTAATATGAAGTTGTGTTAATGTTTTGTTGTGTATTGTTGTGTATTGCTGCTAATGAATATTGTTCTGTCCAGGGGTATTTGTTACTTACTTCGAGTATCCTTTCTTGATGCCTTCTGAACGCTCCATCAAAATCAAAGGACCTACATGGTGCGCGCATTTAAGATAAGCAGGGGAAAGTGTGTTTTAAAATATATACCGCAAAAACAATTGACGCGCATGGATTTTTCAACTTCCAGAGTCTTACTCTTTACATGATCCCAATTACCTTGGAGTCCTCTTCACTCATGAGCTTCATCAGTTGAAACAGATTTCCATCACCACGATTGTCATGACCACATATCCCACATCCCTGCCTTGCCAAAAACTTTAGACTGCTCAGAACCTTTAGAAGGCAGTGCCGATTTTTTGCTCTGTCTTGGGCCGAGAGCATCTCACCTACATCTGGTGTAGTTGTTGGTACTGTAATTAGCTTCTCAACTGCTATCTTGTGGCACTGACTTTTCTCATGCTGTCGGATACCTAGTGTGGCATCTTTCCAGTTCGTAAATCCCTGAGATAACTACAATATAAAGCATTCTAAATAAGTGAATAGTACTATAAACTTTAAAAGTTAAGTTCAAAGATCTATGAGGAAGTCGCTAAACTTACAAAAGCAGCATCGGTAGCTCCTGGCTTCACTGTTATATGCTTAGCCGTAACAGCTTTGCAGCAGAGGTGGCAGTCCAGAGAATCTCTGGCTTCACTATAATGTAGCCAAGACCAGGTACGGAACCAGCTCGCTTGACAAGATGCCTTCTTTTCCCCGAAAGCTCTCTTCGGAAAGGCGAAGGATTCAGGCGGTTGACGGGGAACTTCAGGAAGGTTATCGATCACTTCAGACGCTACACCAAAGCTCGAAGCCATGCCACAGCCAGACCGGCTAGTCAATTGGGCAAGGGCATATTTCGCGCATGCGCGGCATGTTACCAAAAGTGGTCCGGCCAAAACCGGAGTGGCCGGACCGTCGACGCCGCCACTGACACTCTCCGGGATCTGCTCCGCAACAGTTCAATCGTCCACCGTCCTTTCAAGCTACGTAGCTCAGCACGTATGTACGGTGACCCTTACCTAACGACATCCGCACATGGGCTTTACTTGTTAAACAGTTGCTCGGGTGTGAAGCGGCCATTTTCTTCCTTCTTCACTGCTGCTATAAGCGCCATGCTTAACCGTTTAGAGAAGGCTAAAGGAGGTAAATCATTGCTTACCTGGAAGTTTGCAGGGTGCATGAGCCTCCTTCAGTCTCCGAGGAACCTGGCTAGAGGATTCCATGCCAGCAGAGACAGCCAACAAAATGGAGTAAGAATGCCAAAGACTTTTCCTCAACTGTCTGTTCTATTTGCCATAATAGATAACGAAAATACACTTCAGAAAAGGAGAGAGATAGAAAAGTCAGTCTGCTTCTGTAACAGTGGAACAAAAAGAACTGAGATTTGGAGAAATAGTTAGGGTTATACAAAAGGTCAATATTGAGTGTGAGCCCTAGCCCTAGCCCTAGCCCGTGTTATTAGGATTAGCAGTGTGTGTTGTTAGGATCAGCAGTATATATGTGTTGTTAGGATAATAATTATTCATGGAGCATAACTTAAAAAAAGAATTACATACTGTTAATCCTAACAACACATAATGTTAATCCTAACAAAACATACTGCTAATCCTAACAACACTTACTGTTAATCCTAACAACACACACTGCTAATCCTAACAACACATATGCTAATCCTAACAACACATACTGCTAATCCTAACAACACATACTGCCAATCCGCAATATTGCCATATTCTAGGTGTGTGATCAAGTGATTTAGGAGGAAGCTCAAGAGAAGAAACTTAACCTATTATTATTATTATTATTATTATTATTATTATTATTATTATTATTATTATTATTATTATTATTATTATTATTATTATTATTATTATTATTATTATTATTATTATTATTATTAGTGTGTGGCTATCCATCATTTGTACCTAATATCTAATATACATACCGTATTTCAACGTGCCCTCAAATATGCACTATTTACTATCTCGAAAGACTAGACCGCACCCTCAATTAGACTATGCGGACACTCAATCCTGAAATACGAAAGTCCATAGAAAATGCTGTCTGGAGTGGGGGAAGAAAGCCTGGCAACCTGTCACCACTGGTGATAAACAAATCCTTCAAAAGTTGCGGTGGGTCAGTGGAGACAGATGTGTCACATGATGGCAGCATTCACTGTGCAAAGCCAATGTTCTCCCCGTAAGGGATATGGACATGACATCGGTGGAGTAGCGGAATAATAAACGATAATGGCCTGTGTTTTTTTTGGACTTGTATTCATCAACTGTATTTACAGGTTGCAGGAGGTGCACTGGACTAGACATAATATTGGCGATGTAAAAGACCTACTGTATGAATCAGTACAGTATCATCAACAAGCAGTACATAATACAATTGACATACATATTCTACAAGTTATACTGAAGCCTGAACACTCACATAATAGTGAATATAATTTTCTTGAAATATTTCATGGATGAAGTAACTGCTGTGTTACTGTTGACAACGAAGATTCAGGAAGAAATGGTTTCATAAACACCGAGAGAGAGAAAGAAGGGAAAAAGGGGACTCTTTTGGAGGAGGGTTAAGCTAAAATCTCTCCTAGGCACTGCACCATCTTCTCAAGCTCATGTCAGCTCACCGTGATGTAACATGCTTTGCTAAACTGCCTTGTTCGAGTCGTACACGGCAGGTCATCCACAGGCCACTCGGCCGATGGCAACCTTCATGGGTCTGTGATTATGTTTTTGGCATAGCAAACACTCCACAGCCACACCTTACTCATCTTCCAACTCTAACATTCAAGGAAGGTTCAATATCCATTTTTTATCAATGCCAGCCTTTCTCTGTTTGCTTGAGCTGCTAGGAACACACCCTCTCTGGACGTCAGGTGACCTTGTGTAACTAACGTGCACATCTCTGTTAGGCATGTTGAAATAATAGAGCGCGCCCTCAAATAGTAGTGCAGCTAGACAGCTCGTGAAGAACACGCACATTGTATTCAATTTCAGTTTATATATATTTTATTTATTATATTATTATTACTACTACTACTACTACTACTACTACTACTACTACTTCTATTTATTATTACCATTGTCATCATCATTATTATTATTATTATTATTATTATTATTATTATTATTATTATTATTATTATTATTATTATTAATATTATTATTATTATTATTATTATTATTATTATTATTATTATTATTATTATTATTATTATTATTATTATCATCATCATCATCATCATCATCATCATCATCATCATCATCATCATTATTATTATTATTATTATTATTATTATTATTATTATTATTATTATTATCATCATCATCATTATTATTATTATTATTATTATTATTATTATTATTATTATTATTATTATTATTATTATTATTGTCATTATAATAATAATAATAATAATTATTATTATTATTATTATTATTATTATTGTTATTATTATTATTAAATCATTGCACTTTGCCTGTTTAAGTTCGTGACCTTATGCAGTTAGGTTCTAGAAGGTTGTACAGCTACAGTGTTTGTTGGGGGTGTGGCCAATGGCCAAGTTGGAGATGGGCTCTACCTTGACTCAAGGGTAAACAAACCTTGGTGGAAGAATACCACCCATTTCTAAAGATGGTGTGATAGGATCTCTCAGAAAAGGGAACATTTGCACAGAAAATTTTGATTTAATCTATCCACAAACGGAACTTGGACCAGCTCACAAACCCATTAATAACATATACGAGTGCCTGAAGGCAGAAGCGGCCATTGAGTGGTGTGACTAGAAAGAGTGTCCTCGAGCGGTTTCCTGTGCAATTAACCTCATCTCCTGACATACATGACAAAGAATGTCCTTCTACTTGACTCCAACCTGGGTACCAATGGCTGTGTGCTTGCCAGGAATTTTGTCCCTGACCTCACCATTTCAAAGGAAGGGAATCACGCACACACAAAGGGCCACTAAGTTGTCACGATATTACGTACGTCTGAATTTCTTTTACGAGGGAGGGAGCCAGTGGAGCCGAAAGCCTTGGAGGGGGAGTCTGTCAGGTAGGTGGGGCCGATGGTGTCGTATCTGGAGGTGGCGGAGCAGGAGACGGAGAGAGATACAGGAGCCGAACAGCCGGACTCTGTACCTTCTACGGGACTCAGGTCCTATAACGAAGAAAAATATATTCCAATATTTATCTCGATATTAGAGAAATATGTTTATAGTCCAAATAATTATCAAGTAATTATATATCCCTAAACCCATCTAACAGTGCCACACCTCTTCCTTGGACATCCCGGGATATTCCTGGGAACATTTGGGACTCTCCCGGGATGTCCCCTAGTGAGGGTGACTGAATATACAGCATGGGGACTGGAATACTTGTATCCTAGGGGACTGGAATACTTGTATCCTAGGGTATTTGGGAATATCCCAGGATGTCCCTAGTGAGGGTGACTGACTGTACAGCATGGATACTGGAATACTTGTATCCTAGGGTACTTGGGACTATCCCGAGATGTCCCTAGTGAGGGTGACTAACTATACAGCATGGGGACTGGAATACTTGTATCCTAGGGTACTTGGGACTATCCCGGGATGTCCCTAGTGAGGGTGACTGACTATACAGCATGGGTACTGGTATACTTGTATCCTAGGGCTATCCCGGTATCCCTAGTCCTGGTCATCAGAGATATTCTGAGATAGTCTCAGTATCTAGGGAATCCCCCAGGACAGGATTAGAAATGTGGCAGTACATGACACATGTAACTAATTGTTAACATTGACTCCACCCACACACATCGATTCCTCGCATACATTTCTGGCAGGAATGATGAGTGAAGAGGGTCTCTCCATGACAGGACCTGTCACTTTGAGGTGGGAGGGAGAGGGCGTGTTGTCGAGGGAGTCAGGACCCACGCGATGAAAGCCTTCAGACAGCCTCCTTTTCCACTTCTTCAGCTTGCTCTCCTTGGGCAAGGTGTTGGTGGTTCTGGAGGGAGAGACTGGAGAACAGGAGAAGGGGAGGGAAGTTTGGAAAAGTGATAATTTTTTTAAAGCTTATTTTAGCACATGGTGTTATTCATGGTGGTAATAATAATAATAATATAATAATAATAATAACAATAATAATAATAATATAATAATAATAATAACAATAATAATAATGATGATAATAATAAAAATGATGATAATAACAACAACAACAATAACAACAACAATAATAATGGTGATAATAGTGATAATAATAATAATAATAATAATAATAATAATAATAATAATAATAATAATAATAATAATAATAATAATAATAATAATAATAATAATAATAAATATTAACGAAGTGCACGATAATAAATATATAACAATAGTGAACAGAAGTTCTAAAAGCTTCCTAGGATGGTCAGGCTTAGGCCATTAACATCCTTGACCAGTGCCAATTATATCCAAGTATGTAGTGTCACATGATGCAGTGTGGTAAAGGGTAGAACTAGTAGTGTGTCACATGGCATGTGGTAAAATGTGGATCAAATTGTGGTGCCCATGTGATGTGGTAAAGGGTTCATCTATTAGCATCCCACGGTGTGATGTGGTAAAATGGTGGTTGGAAGGGGGGAAATGTGGTAAAGGGTGAACCTGTTAGTGAATCACATGAGATGGTATGGGGACCTATAAGATTAAGGCTAGGGTATTCTATAAGGACATACTTATATAAGGACATACTGGGATAGTTTCAAGAACCTAGGACTCAATTACAAAGGTCGACCTGGTCAGTCTTCCCCGACTAGGAGCATACCAACATGCCCTCAAGGAAAGGTTCAAGTAGTACTGGACACTCGTCCAAACTCTTGGAAAGTGATCTCACTTTTCCTAGAGTGGAATGTGCGAATATCTTGATCCACAGCACACACATACTAAGCAACACATACTAAGCAACACATACTAAGCAACACATACTAAGCAACGCATACTAAGCAACGCATACTAAGCAACGCATACTAAGCAACGCATACTAAGCAACGCATACTAAGCAACGCATACTAAGCAACGCATACTAAGCAACGCATACTAAGCAACGCATACTAAGCAACGCATACTAAGCAACACATACTAAGCAACGCATACTAAGCAACACATACTAAGCAACACATACTAAGCAACGCATACTAAGCAACACATACTAAGCAACGCATACTAAGCAACGCATACTAAGCAACACATACTAAGCAACACATACTAAGCAACACATACTAAGCAACACATACTAAGCAACACATACTAAGCAACGCATACTAAGCAACACATACTAAGCAACACATACTAAGCAACACATACTAAGCAACACATACTAAGCAACGCATACTAAGCAACACATACTAAGCAACGTCTGAGGCAAGTGTGGATGTCTGGAGGCCAGGGCAACAGCAGCATCATAAGATAGCCACACCACTGGCTACAACACATCCAACCAAATACACACACACAAATGGCTCTGCTATGCACACCCAATGCCGGAGGTCTCAGTTCACAAACAACTTCCTCGTGTCTCCACCTACATGGCAACATCACGGCCTCACACCTCTACACAGCATTGGATTAGGCCTCCGGCTGGAGTTAGGGCCAGAGCAGTGGCTAGGGTTCAGGACCTGGCAGTGGCTAGGGTTAGGGCAATGCATTCTAACAATGCTCAAGATGTCATGGATATTTGTTACCTCTGAAAAACATGAAGAATTGGAGCCCATTATGCACACAAGCTTATCATTCTCTTGCCAATCACAACCCAGGGTTACCAGGGTTACAGACACTAGGCATGCAGCTGTCCTCTCAATATATACACACAGAGGGAGTCAGAGGACAACGATGCAACACAACCCACCCATTCCTGCCCGGCAGCAATGGCAAGGAAACAGGAAAGCACCTTCTGTACAGCCAACACAACAGATGATGACAAGGGTCCAGCCAATTAGCTGCATACTAGTGTCCAGTAGCTACATAGCTCATCATTAATAAACTAGGTGGTAGTTACATAGCCACCATTAATAAACTAGGTGGTAGCTACATAGCTCATCATTAATAAACTAGGTAGCTACATAGCTCATCATTAATAAACTAGGTGGTAGCTACATAGCCACCATTAATAAACTAGGTGGTAGCTACATAGCTCATCATTAATAAACTAGGTGGTAGCTACATAGCTCATCATTAATAAACTAGGTGGTAGCTACATAGCCACCATTAATAAACTAGGTGGTAGCTACATAGCTCATCATTAATAAACTAGGTAGCTACATAGCTCATCATTAATAAACTAGGTGGTAGCTACATAGCTCATCATTAATAAACTAGGTGGTAGCTACATAGCTCATCATTAATAAACTAGGTGGTAGCTACATAGCTCATCATTAATAAACTAGGTGGCAGCTACATAGCTCACCATTAATAAACTAGGTGGTAGCTACATAGCTCATCATTAATAAACTAGGTGGTAGCTACATAGCTCATCATTAATAAACTAGGTGGTAGCTACATAGCCACCATTAATAAACTAGGTGGTAGCTACATAGCTCACTACTGTTGACTTCTGCTCAGCTGCTAATGAGCAGCTTGTGCTCAAATACCTATTCTACCGCCAAAAATTGACCTTTGAACCTTTAAGTCAATTCTGTACTCAGCGTAAGAACACTCTGGAACCCAACAAAAGTCAATACCCCTATATTGATTCCACTATATTGATTCCAATATGGCCATTAAATAAATAGTTCCCATTGTTGATGTTTTGTCGTAAGATCAACAATGAAGGTTAGTTTTGGGGGCTGGAGCAAGAAAACATATTTTGTCAGTGCTTTGCGTAAAGTGCTCTCACCAAGTCCATCATTCTACGCCCACCAGGCACTTCTGGAAATGCTGTAGCCTTTCCTAGGATATCACAGGATATCTCAGGATTCCTGCAGTATTTGGGGCTATCCCGTGATGTCTCTAGCACCAGTAGCCCTGAATAGTCTAGCCCTATATAGTCCTAATGCTAATGTTATTTAAGACCTAGGGCAGCTAGGGCTACTCTAGGGCTAGGGCAGCTAGGGCTACTCTAGGGCTAGGGCAGCTAGGGCTACTCTAGGGCTAGGACACGGGCATACGTAGGAATCTTTCCCACAAAATGAAGGAAAAAACAGCCAGCACTGTGATGGGTGTGGCTATCCTGATATGGGTGTGGCCACCACTAGTGTAGGCGTGGCTATCACTGCTATGGATATGGGTTCTTGCAGCATTCACTTGATCAACGCGTGTGCAAAACTGAAGTTCTCCTGCTGTTGCTACTTGAAGCATGAATGTATAAATGTCTGGCTAAACATGAGGAGCATTGGGATTCCTTCTTCTCACCTCGACTGAGGCACTACATCACATGGCAACAAAAACACCTGAACCATCTCCATGGATTCTAGTGGCCGTCACAGTAGCGTAGAAGTCATTTACACTCCGGCAGCAACGAAGAGTCCGCTCCGTTTTCTCCAAATAGAGCATGTCTTGGTCATCGACTCAGGGCACATAATTTTCCATTGTGCTGACTCAGCAAAATAATATCCACATAGATAGAGCCGTTGTCAAGACTCGAATGCACCACCGAGCCCCAGACAGCTGGAATGCCACTCCCACACAGCCTACAAATGCTTTCTTCTTTTTACTGTCTGCTTGTTTGTTTCGATGCGCCAAACAGAGATATTCTGTCCCAAGTGTCGAGAGAATTAACATCTATCCCATATATAACATTCAGTAATCTATAACCTAGACTCAGTTTAGTTAGTGGTATATACTAGTAAACTACAGACATGTAAGCTCTCTAGTGCAAAAGGCAATGCAATACAAAAGGGCAACTATTTCCCCCTGAAGGGAGTAGTAATCTGCACCCTAGACTCAGTAATCTACAGCTTAGACTCGGTATTCTATAGCAAAGCTTGGCATATCCAAGACTATACTATGCACACATACTATCCAAAAAAGTCAATAATATGAAACAGTTTGTAAGACAGTATTCTACACTTTGACTCAGGAAACTGCATCTTAGATTTAGTAATCTGCACCTTAATTTAATTCAGTAATCTGCATCTTAAATGCAGTAATCTGCATTTTAGACTCTATACGCTTCATCAAAAACTCGGTAATCTGCATCTTAGACTTAGTAATGTATTTTTTAACGGTCGGTATATATATTAATAAGGACAGAAAAATTTCCCAAGATGGATGACAGCTTAATATCATTATGTCAGCATAATTATGTATACATCGTGTCACCATCAAATTTAACAGAACTCCTTCGAGCCCTACAACCAAATCTCACACGGAAAATGACATAGCAACAGGTTGTCCGTGGACACACAAGCAAGTGTAAAATCACATACATTCTGCTTAAAGCTTCGACACTATGCACAGAATGTGTTTAAACTTCCTTCGATGTTCTTTTCAACTAGGAAATCCATGTCCCAAACATAATCTAAAGCTTCTGCACAACACAAACTCATGCACACACACGCAGCATAAATTCTTCTGTAAACCACCATGAAGCTCCCTCTCTTCTCCAGCTAGTGGTGCGTATGTGAACACCCGGGCATTATAGGCCTGTCCAGGCAGCAACTGGACAGGGTGTGTGCTGAACACCACTGGAGCACACCTCGCTCAGCTAGTGTCGACTTGACACCATTGCCATGGTAACTACGTAAGCAAATATCAAGTTCAACACTCCTCCTAATATGACCACGGTCACCAGAATGGAAATCTAGAAGATGAAACATCAAAATGGAGTCAGATTCCGCACAGCAATGTTGTTGCTCAGTCTTGATTCGGGGGACTGGGAGTGGGAGGTGTTTAAATTATTGGGAGGATATTCCCCCCCCCCCCCCCCCCCCCCCCCCCCCCAGTGCTAATGAGCATGTGATCAGACTCTGCTGATGCAAGCAATGGTGTGATTATGACATCATCATCACCTCAGTTCTGCTCATGCATATATGTATGAGCTGATAAAGTACAAATATACGTGCTTGTGTGCACTGTATCTGCCAGAGTCTAGGTCACACCAGATTATAAGCCACTCCTCCAAACTCAGTCATCATAACCAATTATCAGAGCTTGAGTCGCACACCAAGACAAAGCACACCTATGTACCAGCAAGCTGGAGTAAGCTCTGACCTCAACTCAGACAATGGGGTCTGGCTGATCTCGGTAAGCAGTGTCAACTCGATCGTCTTCCTTCTCCAGTCTCGCACCAGCTTCTCCCCTACTCCCTTTCAGCTCTTCCATTACCAGACTTCTCTGTAAATTCAACAACTCTGAGATTCAAAGCTGTGGCCATAGCTCACACCCTTCCTGCCGGGCATTATGTAAACATGCCAGAGAACAATCCAAGCATTGCAATTAACTGCAGTATGAGGTCACCTGATCCACTTCTGACCACACCCACCAATTCATTTTAGCAACTGCGACTTATTTTTGACACATTTGGCATAAAGCCACACCCCTGAAATGGAGAATAGAATCTGGAGCTACTACTGAGACTTATAAGACTTATAATCAGCCAAATATGGCGCAATTGTGAAAAAAGGCCAATCGTGTTCCGTTGAATGAGTTCGACAGCTGCACCAGGTAGACCGCATGCACACACTCAACCAAGTGACGTAATCCAATTAAATGACTGCTAATACCAATTTCTGGTATAACTTCCCAGGCTCAGTCTACTTAACTATCTAATAATCCAAATATGTCGGATATCTCGGGCTCAGCCATCAATGCATTCAGACACGCTCCACTTCGTTGTCTAATTAGCACAAATATTTTAGGCAATCAGATGACGATATATTTGGACTCGGTCCAATCGGTTATCTGAACATCGTGATTGCTGAACGACTGGACCCTCTGATAAAATGTATACACTGCAGGTCACCGATGAGCTATAGCTCATCTGAGCATGCTCAGCGTTGCTTGGCAACTAAACTCAATTAGCTCAAAGCAGAGCACACACTAGTCCAATATAAATAGCTACTGGAGAAGAGCAGACAACTATTAGTGGTGAGTGGACCATCTACCACTTAAGAAAGATATTAAAAATTATCCTATTAGTATTTGGCACCTCTTCTAACTGTTTTAGCAAAAATAAGTGCTCATCTTCTAAATCCAATTAGTGTTTGGGCGCCCTTCAGGTATGAGGTGTTGCCCCCATGGAAGATTAGCACAGGACACAGGGCTTGGCTTCACTGTACATTGCTTGAATAACCATACTGCCATTCCTGCTGGGGGGGGGGGGGGGGGGGGGGTACACTGCCATTCCTGCTAGGTGGGGGGTACACTGCCACACCTGCAGAGTGGGGGGTACACTGAGTGGGAGGTTCACTGCCAAAGCAGCAAAGTGGGACGGAAGGGAGGAGGGGGGTACTCAAATATATTTCCCCCGTTTTTGTCGTATTCTAGCATTATTAGTGAGCACATGTGAGGAGTGTCAACTTCATGGCATTATTAGTGAGCACATGTGCACTTCTCTAAGGAGTGTCAACTTCATGGCATTATTAGTGAGCACATGTGCACTTCTCTAAGGGGTGTCAACTTCATGGCATTATTAGTGAGCACATGGAGTGTCAACTTCGCTGAACGTTTCTATAAATAGCTCTCGTAGTGCTTGTGTACACTCAAAGAGTGTTGCTAAACTAGTCTTGCCATTATGGCAGAAGCTCAGGGTCTTCATATTAAACCTTAAAGCATTGGCAGTGCTGGCTCAGTGTGGACATTGGCAAGGTAGAAGTTTGCATTGCTAGGACCTTCAATTCTCACTAGTCTCTGTTCAACTCTCTCCAGGCAATCCTTTCCTCATCTGCTAAACCTCTTCTTGCCAGTGTCTGTCTTTAGATCTGTCTGGCTGTTCCTTTCCCCGTGTGGTAATGCTTCCCTTCTCTACCCCTCGCCCCAGTAGATGCTCGGGAAGTTACTCTTGCCCATCCGTCTCTCTGCTGATTAGCTCCATCACGCACTAACACCATTTCGCAGGTTAACGACAGTTGCTAGGTGTTGCACTGCACATGCTCAGTTGCGTGACACACACCAAAAAACATAAAAGTGTGCTATTATTAAACAAATTTGAAAAATATATCCGCACCATCAGCAGCCACATTATAAACAACTCCAACGCAGGACAGAAGGATTGAAATAAGGTGCTTCACAACAGTCAGTAGGTCTGCAGGAATCCTAAAGAATACTTGGTAATCTGTGTGTATTTCAAGAGACATATTTTGAACATATGTGAGCCTTTGTTGGCTTGTTGGAACCATGTTGGTATTCTGTAGCTGGGGAAGGCTTCACACCATTTTATCTTCCCTAGCACGCAGTTGTAAAACACGGACTGTTTTGCAGTGACGCCTTGCAATGCCGAACCCATCAACATTCAGCTATACTTGCATCCATGCTCAGCATCAGCACAATCTTGCCTATCGTGCAAGAACTCGCTACTTGATTCTATGTTGGTATCTCTGGGGCAGGCAACTGATTCTACACCATGGATCCCAGATTCAGTGTGCTAGGACTAGGGGTATTCTAGGGCTAGGGGTATTCTAGGGCTAGGTTCTAGGGTATTCTGTAGATGGGGGGCTAGGGTCTAGGGTATTCTATAGATGGGGTATTCTAGGGCTAGGTTCTAGGGTATTCTATAGATGGGGCATTCTAGGGCTAGGGTCTAGGGTATTCTATAGATGGGGTATTCTAGGGCTAGGATCTTCTGTAGGTCCAGGGCTCGGAATGTCCTGAGGAGTTGCTTCTTCTTGATGTTTGACACTCTTGAATTAATTGAAACTGTTTGACCTTTGATCTCAGTCTGTATCTGTAGCATCTACAGTTCTACACAATACAAACTGTTACAATATATTCACTTCCTTTGATGACTGGGCACACACACACACACACAGCCGCACACACACACACATATGGCTGTCCTTGGAGAGAAAGAACACAGGTGTTCTGTGTGGATAGGAACACAAAAGCAGCAAGTGGCCAACAACCATACAAAAGGAGCTAATCTCTGAAAGGCTTTTCTTGGGGGGGGGGGGGGGGGGGGGTACAAATGATTGAATTTGCTTGTAGTGCATTACAGCCACAGGTAGGAAATGTCAAATGGGGGTCAGATAACTGGGGGAGGGGGGCACCTTTTAGGAATCATATAATTTGTTTTTTTATTTTTCATTATTTTTCATTTAATTTCTTTACATTTGACTGGTGGTGGTTGTTTCTTGGGGACCAAGCCCAAAACATGAGCTACACTATGCTTGGTTTGTTCTTGTCACAGAACATACATGAATGCCATTAGCAGAGTAATTATCCCATACCATGTATACATGTAAGAGACACTCAAGGGTTAGTAGTAACCTACACCACCCAGATGAGGAGTTCCATAGAACCCCCTGGCCCTGAGAGTAGCTACAGCTAGTGAATCAAGGGTAGTTACCTCGCCTTGGTAACAGAATAATCAACTAATAACCACACACCCAGGAACAGTTCCACTAGGCTTTAGATATAGAGGGCAGTAGTTATATCTAGTTAGTTGCACATACATAAGCTACCTATCAGGATATTAGCAGCCACTTACAAGGAGTTGGCTACAGACATTCTTCCACTTCAGTAGGAGGAGATCTTGGTGAGTAATTTTAAAAAAACAAGTCCCAGGCTTTGAAGCCTTTAGAGCTGGCTAATTGCATTTGACAAGCAATGACCTAGGGGTTGCTATTGGATACCAGGCAAGGCCAAAACCTTCCCTTTGTGGAGGTGCAAAGTGGTATTCCAAGCTCTGGCTATCAGGAGAAGACACATGAGGGGGGTGGGGGGGGGGGAGATCTTGGCTTCCTCAACCCATCAGGCTGCTATAAAAAGAGGTCACTCCGACAAGAATTCTATAATATTTGTCACAGTCCCAAGTAGGAATCAAATACTACAATGACATTCTCAATAATCAACTTGAAATTTACTATCTGGACACTTCAGCTAGACCAGGTAACATAGAGACTAAATTTCAAGTTGATTTATTGAGCAAGTTCGTTACGTCAACTGAGAGTCTGTTCAAATATTATTCAATTTTTGGAAAATCGTGATTATTGATGATCTCAATAGCCCCAGGCAACAGTCCTAATCCCTGTAAAGTTTCAGACTCAACTTTCGTCAACACGCTCATCGACGCTTGACCAAAGTACCACAACCCTCGGGACACCATCACTGCGTGCACGTGTGTTAAACATTTTCAACGAGCAACACAAATTGATCGCCGACTTGCCTCGTTTCTCTCCCATTGGACTTGCTTCGGTTGGTAAAGGGAGGCAAGTGTACGATATGTCGCTAGTTCATTAGCACTAGCTTAGCTAGCTACCTGGAACTGATGTTACTCTAGAATAAAAATAATAGTTTGCAGTAAATTATAGTTATCTATAATAATAGCTAGCGTGTTCAGGAGTGGTTTGACTAAGAGTTGAATTAAGGACTATGTACCTCACAGGCTAGCAGGATGCCAAGTGGGAGCTAAATATGGCTTACAGTGAGCATTAATTTGATGACGATAGCACTTGAGTTGGTTTGAGTTATACGATGATGTTACAAACATGGAAGATGGGGACATACGTCTTAAGTAGTGTGCCTTTGACTCCATCTGGCTCTGCTACATAAACGTCTCCCCAGTTTCTCCCCGTCAGACACCACTCTTGTTAAGTGTACGACTTCGTAAACACTTCTGCTTTTGTTTGATGGCTCTCTGTGGATGCAATCGCTGGCTGTGGACACAAAGACACGCTGTGATACGTTCCTGGCAGGATAGGAGGTTACAGTGAGCATCAGTACATTCTGGCAAAGACACTGATCTTGAGCTAATGAAAGGAAAATGATATCACTGCTTATTATAGAGCGTACATCACTTGTGAGATCCTGGTGTGCTATCTTCTGTTTCCTGCGAGAGGAGATAGCGGGCTATCCTTTTTTGGAGGGTGTCTGCTGCACGCTTGCTGACGGCAGCAAAGACGTCGTTCAATTCTCGGAGAGCGTAGATGCAAAACCGCTGACATCCGGGACTTCCAACAGGAACTGGGGCAGAGGTGGAACTGAAAGAGGTGGAGTTTTCTTCTGAGAAATTTCGCTCAGTTGACTCTTGGAACCCGTGGATGCTTCTGGCTCGGCCTGAACTGTAGTTCTCGCGCCACTCTCATTCCCTTTGGTCGGATACGGATTCCGTGAAAGAAGTGAAGAAAATACAGTCAGCAGACATTTTGAGCTTGATTCAAAGCAGCTGTTGGCAAGGCAACTAGGTTGTTGTTTTTCCTCTCTTACAGTGCATCATTAAGTTTGCCAATGAAAAACATGTCTAGCTAGCTGGAACCAACAGGGAAGAAGGTGTTTGACAAATGATGGCTGGAACCAACAGGGAAGAAGGTGCTTGACAAATGATGGCTGGAACCAACAGGGAAGAAGGTGCTTGATAAATGATGGCTGGAACCAACAGGGAAGAAGGTACTTGATAGGTGATGACTGGAACCAACAGGGAAGAAGGTGCTTGATAGGTGATGGCTGGAACCAACAGGGAAGAAGGTGCTTGATAGGTGATGGCTGGAACCAACATGGAAGAAGGTGCTTGATAGGTGATGGCTGGAACCAACAGGGAAGAAGGTGCTTGATAAGTGATGGCTGGAACCAACAGGGAAGAAGGTGCTTGATAGGTGATGGCTGGAACCAACAGGGAAGAAGGTGCTTGACAAGTGATGGCTGGAACCAACAGGGAAGAAGGTGCTTGATAGGTGATGGCTGGAACCAACAGGGAAGAAGGTGCTTGACAAGTGATGGCTGGAACCAACAGGGAAGAAGGTGCTTGACAAGTGATGGCTGGAACCAACAGGGAAGAAGGTGCTTGACAAATGATGGCTGGAACCAACAGGGAAGAAGGTGCTTGATAAATGATGGCTGGAACCAACAGGGAAGAAGGTGCTTGATAGGTGATGGCTGGAACCAACAGAGAAGAAGGTGCTTGACAAGTGATGGCTGGAACCAACAGGGAAGAAGGTGCTTGATAGGTGATGGCTGGAACCAACAGGGAAGAAGGTGCTTGACAAGTGATGGCTGGAACCAACAGAGAAGAAGGTGCTTGATAGGTGATGGCTGGAACCAACAGGGAAGAAGGTGCTTGACAAGTGATGGCTGGAACCAACAGGGAAGAAGGTGCTTGATAGGTGATGGCTGGAGCCAACAGGGAAGAAGGTGCTTGATAAATGATGGCTGGAACCAACAGAGAAGAAGGTGCTTGACAAGTGATGGCTGGAACCAACAGAGAATAAGATGCTTGACAAGTGTAGATATATTGGCTTAGATTAAAACTAAATTCAAGGGCAGACATATTTGGCAGTAGTATAGAAATGCTGCGAATTAGTGGCTGACCTATGCACTTGAGTACTATAGTGCCAGTCAAAGTGCATGTGTTTGCTGAGCTTGTCGCAACCGTGCAGTCAGTCAAGTCACTGCTGAGCTCGTGGCAACCGTGCAGTCAGTCAAGTCACTGCTGAGCCTGTGGCAACCGTGCAGTCAGGCAAGTCACTGCTGAGCCTGTGGCAACCGTGCAGTCAGTCAAGTCACTGCTGAGCTCATGGCAACCGTGCAGTCAGTCAAGTCACTGCTGAGCTCGTGGCAACCGTGCAGTCAGTCCAGTCACTGCTGAGCTCGTGGCAGCCGTGCAGTCAGTCAAGTCACAGCGTAGGTTCAATCAACACTGCTCGTGAGTTATAGTGATAATCTACTTTGAGTAGCAGTTGGGGACAGGAGCAAGTCCTACTGTCTGAGAGAAGCTGTGAGGAGGCTGGAGAGATTCCAACACGAGAACCAGCACAATTCTCTCTTTCAATACACTTGATGTAACACTATTTAGTGTCCGCTTCCATATAGAGTGCCCTGGGTTTTCGTATGCATCTGCTCATAATTAGCCAAAGGGCATTAAAGAGTGTGTGCACTTCCCCCCCACTCTGGCGAGGATAATGGCGAGGATAAAATATTCCTGGAGATCAAAAAAGTTAACAATAGGACTACAAAAGTGTTAAATAAGATGGATCGCTATGGCGACAAGACATGACATCATCCACTTAGACTTTGTCAAAACATTAAAGGGAAGACTACTGAGGGAGGTGCGCTACATGAGATCCAAGGCACAGGACCAGATGTCAACAGATGTTGACCTCGACCCCCCTCCCACACACACCTTGCCAAAATAATAATTTAAAAATCAATTAACAATAGTGATGATGATGATGATAATGATAATAATAATAATAATAATAATAATAATAATAATAATAATAATAATAATAATAATAATAATAATAATAATAATAATAATAATAATAATAATAATAATAATAATAATAATAATAATAATAATAATAATAATAATAATAATAATAATAGTGATAATTAATAATATAGGGTGCAGGTGTGAAAGCCAGACAAAAGCACCACTCAAAGTTGCTTGTAGCAGTTGTTGTGGCAGCCATGTTGTTGAACTCAAATTAGTGCAGCGTTCCTTCATGAATGCCAGTTCACTTTCAAACTGGTTACAAAGCACTCAGTGAGAGCAGCTGCAACTGTTCCTCATCACGCCATTCACAAACATTTCCAGTGCTCTTGGGCACCAAACACTGTCAATTCACACCTGTAGCTATTTTTAGCTCTGTCACCATGGTATTTTTAGATACACTTTAGCACACACCACAATATCATTAAATGGACACTGAGTGTCGAATGCATGAGTGCACACTCCTGGAGATAGACGTGGACGCCTCAGGCTACAGAATGTCTATGTAGCTACTAGATGTAACTCATGAATATGCTAATTAACAACGGATGCGACTCTTTAACCACAAGATTCACACAAGAGGGAATTAACATGGGAACATTAGGCTAAGTTCCACATTCCCCCCCCCCCCCTCCCCCTCACCTCCTCTCCTTCCTGAGCAACTGAACCCATGCACGCACACACACGCAAGCATGTACACACACACACACACACACACACACTCATGCATTCACACACACATCTATGCACACGCACGCACACACACAACTCGGGGAAAACTCCAGATGTTCAAAATTTGAATTCTTGCCCACCAAGTACTAGCTGGAGCTACATGTACTGTAGGGCTAGGGCTAGGGCAAGGGTTGCAGTAGGTAGGGCTAGGGCTAGGGCAAGGGTTGCAGTAGGTAGGGCTAGGGCAAGGATTACAGGAGGTAGGGCTAGTTCAAGGATTACAGTAGGTAGGGCTAGGGCTAGGGCAAGGGTTGCAGTAGGTAGGGCTAGGGCTAGGGCAAGGGTTGCAGTAGGTAGGGCAAGGGTTGCAGTAGGTAGGGCTAGGGCAAGGATTACAGGAGGTAGGGCTAGGGCAAGGATTACAGTAGGTAGGGCTAGGGCAAGGATTGTAGGTAGGGCTAGGGCAAGGATTACAGTAGGTAGGGCTAGGGCAAGGATTACAGGAGGTAGGGCTAGGGCAAGGATTACAGTAGGTAGGGCTAGGGCAAGGATTACAGTAGGTAGGGCTAGGGCAAGGATTACAGTGGGTAGGGCTAGGGCTAGGGCAAGGGTTGCAGTAGGTAGGGCTAGGGCAAGGGTTGCAGTAGGTAGGGCTAGGGCAAGGATTACAGTTGGTATGGCTAGAGCAAGGATTACAGTGGGAGGGAAAGTACTATGACCCCCAGGATATCAACGGCCAGCACCAGTGGAGCACACCATATGTTGCAGAGATAGAGCAGCTCACGTGCAGGCAAGATAGCAACCAACAGAGCAGCTCACGTGCAGGCAAGATAGCAACCACCAGAGCAGCCCACACATGTGCAGGCAAGATAGCAACCACCAGAGCAGCCCACACATGTGCAGGCAAGATAGCAACCAACAGAGCAGCTCACGTGCAGGCAAGATAGCAACCAACAGAGCAGCCCACACATGTGCAGGCAAGATAGCAACCAACAGAGCAGCTCACGTGCAGGCAAGATAGCAACCAACAGAGCAGCCCAGCAGGTAAGATAGCAACCACCAGAGCAGCTCACGTGCAGGCAAGATAGCAACCAACAGAGCAGCACATGTGTAGGCAAGATAGCAACCAAGAGCACTCCTTTCACCAAGCATACTTGGTGACAGAGAAGCGTTACTAGGTAACAGCACTGCATGCAGACTTGTTCATTTACAAGGCTGGCAACTGAGCAGGTCTATAATAGAACTACCGGACTAGCTGTATCCGAGGCTACCCATTGCTTAAGTATAGATTTTGTTTTGTAGAAGGCATGGGGAATGTTCGGTGTGGTCGAATCTATTCCCTTGGTCCAACAACTTTTACATATGCAACACCCTGAAATTTTTTTTTAAGAAGAGAAGAAAGCTAGAGAGAGATTGGAAGATACAGAAAATGAGTAATGTTCCCTTTGAACAAACCTCGATAATAATGCTAATTAGTAATAATTATTATTAATATTAATAATAATAATAACAATAACACAATAACAATAAAATAACAACAATACAGAACAATACAGTAATAATAAATAATAACAATAATAATTGGTTTAGAAGATGCAGGAAAAGGGGAATTCCCCTTCCTCTCGCCATTTTGGTCGTCTAAAGATTTGTTTGTTCATTGTTCACATTTTTACTGAGTACGGGGAAATGCACCAAATCCCCCCCCCCCCCCCCCCTCACACACAAGCATTAGGGAGGGGTCCCGCCCAGCCTAGTCTGTTATTCCAAGCATCTTACACTGTGTATGCAATTAACTACGGATGTGCCTACAGGCATAAACTTAGACAACTTAGACATATTTCACACGAAAAATTATTTAAAAAATTAACTCAATCATGCTAATCATCAGATTCCTTCCCTGCACATGCCCAGTAGTCTGCCCTACCAATATTAACCCAATCATGCTAAACATCAGATTCCTTCCCTGCACATGCCCAGTAGTCTGCTCTACCAATATTAACCCAATCATGCTAAACATCAGATTCCTTCCCTGCACATGCCCAGTAGTCTACTCTACCAATATTAACCCAATCATGCTAAACATCAGATTCCTTCCCTGCACATGCCCAGTAGTCTGCTCTACCAATATTAACCCAATCATGCTAAACATCAGATTCCTATCCCTGCACATGCCCAGTAGTCTACTCTACCAATATTAACCCAATCATGCTAAACATCAGATTCCTTCCCTGCACATGCCCAGTAGTCTGCTCTACCAATATTTAAATAGTCTACTTTCTGCTTGAGAGGGCAAGCAAACAAAATGAAAGAAATATTTTAAAAATGGCCGACGGTCGTAGCTGCTGGGTCCTTTATACATCCTTTATACATAGGAAGACCTTCTTCGGAGGAGAGCTGCACAGGCATCTATGCTTTCCCGGAATCACTCAGAATCCCTTTGTTCTTGGGAATATATTTGTTCCTGGATGAATTCCTTACTGTAAGTTTTGTTGCAGACAGAGATGTAGCGCTGCATTGTTTCTGTTTGCTAACTTCAATGGAGCCGATTCTCACACCAAAATGCAGCTCATTATATTTTCATTCTAATTATATGAACGGTGAAAAGTTTACTCTTGGCAGAAGACAAGTTACAGCTGCAAATATAATCCTTGCCAAAAAAATGTTGCAAAAAAATTGCAAATAAAGTCGGCAGCCAATTGGCTAAATATAATATTAGGCGAGACGTCAATGCACCTGGAATATTTCATGTTATCAATGCACATGCGAGCACACATCCACATGCAAGCATACATGCACATGTGAGCACACATGCACATGTATATAATATAAACTGTTGCCTCGAATGGTATTTGCCCCACTGCGAGGTCTGAATAAAATAGTGATGACTCTCGAACAAAACATGCCCTCATCTCTCACATGCACAGATAAATTATAATTCCAAGCTGGAACTTGAGAATGGCAGTGAAGGCAGTGAAGATGGTGAAATTGAGCGCCAGAAGCAGGAGCATTGGCTGATGAAGCCACCACAAATTGCTGAGCTCACTTCCAAGCTGGACAAGAACGTCAGCATTCTAGCAATCCTTTCTCGGGCCTTGATGACGACGACAAAGAACTGGAAGTAAGGAAGCACCAGCTGATGACTGAGGACTGGCAAACTTTGTTTCTTGGTTGGACCCTGACCCCTGTTTTCTCTCCATATATATGCTCGATTCCTTGTGCTAGTGTTTGTTGGCTCGACGCAAAAGCGACTGGGAGGAGCCGTCGTGTGAGGCTAAATAGCCTACTCATGCCTATAGCCTGGGTCTGGGGGTAATTGTGTATGCCCCTGAATTGTATTCGCCTCGTTTAGCATTCACTCGGTTATGGCGCCTGCAACTATTTGAACATGTGCTAATCATTTGAGGAAATACAATACACACACGTGGACTGCACGGCAACCATCACTTGAACCCACTTTATTGACCCCACTTTATTTAATAGCCAAATAGGAGAATGAAGGCAAATTAATTGAATTATAGTTTAAGAGAGCTTTGATTACACCAAAGTGCATGTACATGTGTGTGTGTGTGTGGTTTGTGTGCGTGTAATGTGTGTGGTGTGTGTGGATGTCTTGTGTGTGTGTAGGGGGGGGGGGGGGGATAGGGCCAGGGCTGAGTGAGTGTGGTGTGTGTGTGAGTGCATTGTGTGTGTGTGTGTGAGTGGTGTATGTACATTGTGTGCTGTCAATCATCCACTGGACAGAAGCCACGCTGACAGGCCTTCACAATAATGAGACCACGATGAGTACAGAGTGCTGCTTCCCACTGTGATTGCATGCACCCACAGGCACTACTTCTTGGCCCTCAGCCAAGCATGTAAACATATACTAGTGTGTGCACAGTATGTGGTCAGATAGCAAAGGTTGAGGCAGAAGCCATTCTCCATCCCACTACCTCAGAACGTAAAGAAAAGGTTTCATGGTCTCCCTCTCATGCTTATGGCTACACAGCTGCGGGCTAATCATTGTTATTGCTCTCTTCCTTAGCAGGTTGAATTGCACGAGTTCCGAGAGCATTCCAGGCCTAGAGTATAGTACTATGGGCTAGGGCTTGTGGCCTAGCACAAGGGCCAGAGCTCGTGCTAGGGCTAGGGCTAGGGCCAGAGAGAGCACTGCTGGCCAGCTAGAGTATGCACCACAGAGAGAGTTGCGCTCCACAGGTTAGGACGCGTATGTAGAATATTAAAAGTAACTGAGAGATTGACGAGAGCAGTTTGGAGCATGTTGTCATTGACAGAGAAATAGTTTTCTCTTGTCAAAGTACTCGGGCGGAGGGTGTGAGGGTGTCAGATGGACCAGTGGTGCCATTGACATCCCAAGAGGGAGGGCGTCGTCGTCTACTCAAAAGTTTCAAGTTGCTGCCCACCTAGCCTTAATCCTATCCTTGCCCTTGTGCTATCCCTTGCCCTAGCATAGCCCTAATTCCTATCCCTTGCCCTAGCCCTAATTCCTATCCCTATCTTTAGCCCTAATTACCCCTTGCCCTAGCCCTAGCCTTAGCCCTAGCCTTAGCCCTAATTCCTATCCCTTGCCCTTGTGCTACTAGCCCTAGAGTTAGTTAGTATCAAGTGGGAAAGAGCTAAAGAGCTTTGAATGGACATCCGTAGATAATGATGGGACTGCCCTCTTCCCCCACACACAGGGCAGATGGTCGGGCTACACGCATGTGCTCCAAGGTATTGGTCATTATCCATTGGTTTTGTCAAGCCCCCTCCCTAAGAGGGGAACCTGGCTAGCTTGTGACCCCAGTCACCTAGGAGATGAGAGGGACTCGACCTCTAATTACTTCTGTGTGCGTGTGTAAGCTTTGGCTTAGTTACCACTATATACCAACAAAGTTTAGGTCACACGCTAAAGCGTATTGGTTCGCACCAGAACCAATTATGCAGTCCAAAGGTGTTAGTCATCGTCCACTACTTCTGTCAGAAACCAATAAGCTTTAACCCCATATCTAAACTTTGTTGGTAGTGTAACCATGACAAAGTTCACGCAGAATTAAGTAGTCCCTCTAATCTCCAAAGTGCCTTGCCAGGTATTGCAGCAGGGGGTGAAGAGCAACGTAGTAATGCAACTGACACCTGGTTCCCTTTTGCTGGACTCCGGAGGTGGGTGGGGTGGGTGGCTCTAGGGAGTTAAGCATAGTCTGCGGTAACCGAGTAGCCACCTCCCCTTCCCTCCCCTCGGCATGGCAACGTTTGAAAGTCATTCACTGGCTCTTGCGTCCTATCTGCTGCTGACAAAGTCCAGGGGGGAAAGACATGGACAATAACCCCCAATACCATTTATGCATGTTCAGAATTCAAAACGTCTCCCACTAATCCAGTCTAGGGCTAAGGCTAGGGCAAGGGCTAGAGATAGGGCAAGGGCTAGAGCTAGGGCTAGAGCTAGGGCTAGAGCTAGAGCTACTAAGGCTAGGGCTAGAGCCACTAGGGCTAGGGCTAGAGCCACTAGGGCTAGAGCTACTAGGGCTAGAGCTACTAGGGCTAGAGCTACTAGGGCTAGGGCTAGAGAGAGCTAGGGCTAGGACTAGAGCTAGAAAGCTAGGGCTAGAGGGCTAGGGCTGGAGCTACATGTACTAGGGCTAAAGAGCTAGGGCTAGGGCTAGAGCTACTAGGACTAGAGCTAGGGCTAGATGGCTAGGGCTAGAAGGCTAGGGCTGGGGCTAGGACTATGGGGTAGGATTATGTGAGGTGACAATTTATTTTGACACCACCAGCATAGTTGGTCCATGTACTGTCGACAGCTTCATTGGACATTCTTCTGGAGATCGAGAATGCTATGTAGTCAGGTGCACTGCAGTGACAGCTAATGCAACATGCCCTCCAGAACTTAGTCCCAGTGAGCACACGCTCATGCACCTCCTGTGATGCCTTGAGGGCTTGCTGGCATAACTAGGCAGTACTCAACACGACTCCAAGGGGCCATACACATGCACGAGAGGTACAGTAACCAGACACATTCTGATGTCTTCTTCCTCAGCTATGCGCATGCCAGCCTCATCTTTGGTACAGCCGGTCTGGGATGCAGCAAGCAACACAATTCATCAAAATTTTAAGTCCAGCTGCCATGCTCGTTGGAAACCAGTGCCACTGGCTGGATCTGAGGACGAGATGGATTGACCTGAGAATGGCCACTGATCTGAGGAGGAGAAGGTCGACCTGAAAATGGCCACTGATCTGAGGAGAAGGTCGACCTGAAAATGGCCACTGATCTGAGGAGGAGAAGGTCGACCTGAAAATGGCCACTGATCTGAGGAGGAGAAGGTTTGTTGTCATAAAAATGGTTTAAGGAGAAGCTGAAGTGATGCTATATATATATATATGGCGGATGTGCTAATTAAGAATGTCTGCTCGTCAAGCTCCCACTGGTGCACTACATCCGAGCTGACTGACTGACACACTTGCTCCCACAATAAGCTAGAGTGGAGCCTTGCCCAGCACTGCCCCACCACTGGGCACCTGCACCACTTGCTCCCACAATGAGCTAGAGTGGAGCCTTGCCCAGCACTGCCCCACCACTGGGCACCTGCACCACTTGCTCCCACAATGAGCTAGAGTGGAGCCTTGCCCAGCACTGCCCCACCACTGGGCACCTGCACCACTTGCTCCCACAATGAGCTAGAGTGGAGCCTTGCCCAGCACTGCCCCACCACTGGGCACCTGCACCACTTGCTCCCACAATGAGCTAGAGTGGAGCCTTGCCCAGCACTGCCCCACCACTGGGCACCTGCTCCCACAATGAGCTAGAGTGGAGCCTTGCCCAGCACTGCCCCACCACTGGGCACCTGCACCACTTGCTCCCACAATGAGCTAGAGTGGAGCCTTGCCCAGCACTGCCCCACCACTGGGCACCTGCTCCCACAATGAGCTAGAGTGGAGCCTTGCCCAGCACTGCCCCACCACTGGGCACCTGCACCACTTGCTCCCACAATGAGCTAGAGTGGAGCCTTGCCCAGCACTGCCCCACCACTGGGCACCTGCTCCCACAATGAGCTAGAGTGGAGCCTTGCCCAGCACTGCCCCACCACTGGGCACCTGCTCCCACAATGAGCTAGAGTGGAGCCTTGCCCAGCACTGCCCCACCACTGGGCACCTGCTCCCACAATGAGCTAGAGTGGAGCCTTGCCCAGCACTGCCCCACCACTGGGCACCTGCACCACTTGCTCCCACTATGAGCTAGAGTGGAGCCTTGCCCAGCACTGCCCCACCACTGGGCACCCACTCAGAAGAAGGAACCAAACACTGAAGGCTGGCTGAGCCTATTATCACATCATGGTGCATAAACCCACTAGCCCCCTTAATAAGCTATACTTGTAACCTGCTAATGAGTTCTTCAATAACATGATAATGGGACAAGTAGTATACAGTTACGATTGTAAGGCTTAACCCTTTAGAGCCCACTATTAAGGGCCCACTATTAAACTAATCTCCCTTGAGGCTTCCAGAAATTGAAAAGGTCACCTTTGTCCGACTAGAAAGCCCTTTTGTATCCATGGAAACTTAGGAAAACATGTCACCATATCTCAGAAATGCTGCTCAGTTAGGTTTGCTCTGCTATCAAGACTTACCAATTAAAATTGTAGCTAGCTATACATACTTTGTGTTGGGAAATGACATTCCTCTGCCCCACACCTCAAACTCAACAGCATCCTCCTGTTAATTAAGGCAGCTACCGCTAGAGATGATTCTGTTGGCTGTTATCTTTTGCATGTGCTTGTCAACAAACCTTATATGGACCTTTAGCAGATGGGATACAGATATTTGCTACATGTAAATTTCCTGAAAGCCCCCCCTCTCCCCCAGTCAGGAAGCTGCTCTCCCACGAGGGAGATTCCACTACTCAGTTCTGTATTGTATCGGTGAATGAAGGCTTTTTTCTTCCCTGTTTCTCTATGTCTTCTTTTACAAAAGATAAATGAAAATAGTGAAATAGAGCTATTGTCAATCTACACCACATTGGGTTGAGGCAAGTTGAAGTAGGTTGACAATATCTCGATGGGGACACACACTGGACCAACACCACATTGGGTTGAGGCAAGTTGAAGTAGGTTGACAATATCTCGATGGGGACACACACTGGACCAACACCACACTGGGTTGGGGCAGGTTGAAGTAAGTTGACAATATCTCGATGGGGGACACACACTGGACCAACACCTCACTGGGTTGGGGCAGGTTGAAGTAGGTTGACAATATCTCTATGGAGGACACATACCGGAACAACGTCACACTGGGTTGAGGCAAGTTTAAGTAAGTTGACAATATCTCTATGGGGACACACTGGACCAACACCACACTGGGTTGAGGCAGGTTGAAGTAGGTTGTCAATAGCTCTATGGGGACACACACTGGACGAACACCACACTGGGTTGAAGGAGACGTGCCTCAGCTTCTAATTATCAACCTGCCAACACTAACCTGCTCATATGTAACCAACAAGCCTTATCTGATTGTGAGGTAGTTCCCATTCAGTAAGGCTGCTTCCAAATCACGCACCTCATTTGTACAAAGAATAGGGTCTTGACTTCCAGCAGTACCAGCAGCTGCTCAAAGCATCATAAGACTCGCAACTTATAAAACAAAGGTTTACTTCCAGAAGCTACACACACACACATGCACACACATACAGTGTATACACACACATGCGCATGCACACACAATAATGCACACACACACACATGCGCGTGTGCACACATGCATACACACACGCACATATACACACACATGCACGTGCACGCACATATACATGCAGATGCGCACGCACACGCATGCACAGAGAGAGAGAGAGCAGTTCCAAACAGTAAACAATGTTTACGAACACATCCATCCCGAACATCATGGCCACTGACATGATCAGCTTGTAAGCCTACACACACTCTCTCTCTGCACTGAGAGGAAGATAAACAAGCAGTTGATGAAATGTAGCTACATAGATGGCAATGGCTTCAGTCAAGCCTTGCGATGGGTCCTGGCTGGCTCCGCAAAAAAAAAAAGAGATAAAAAGAATGTGGCCAGGCCTGGATGTGCTCTGAGGTCAAGCTTCAATAAGCTTCAATAAAATAATAATAATAATAATAATAAAAAGCTGTTTGGTTATGTTTGGTTACCTTGGTGCTGGACTCATGGAGAAGTAGGGCCTGGACACACAGCTAATATGTGACTGGTGGCTGCCAGCTTGGCTTCCCCCCCCCTCCCCCTCCCCCTCCTCACAACCCGAACCCAAAGCAGGGCCTAGGCATCCCTCAGCAGCGGCCACCTCACACCTTCATCACCTTCTTGCCCAGGCTAGGCAAAATGTATGTGCTGGAATCAGAGCTAATTAGATTCAGGAGTAGAAATATGGTTCAGGGGGACCAATTTTGCCACCCCCTCAAACCCTCCCCCCCCCCCATCATCCTGGGGTTTAACAACCACTTTATGCCAATTACCACCTACTCCTATTGTAGACCCTGTGGTGTACTTTATGGCAACTGAAGATTGTTGCCATGCAAACCAAACCAGGGTCCAACAAAAACAATGTCAATGTTTACGCGTGCAATTTTGGGACGATCCAATCAGCAAAAGGAAATGACTTATGACGCCTATGCAGGATATAGCAGAGGAAGAAAACAGGATGCTTGGGACAGCAAGGGGTTAAAGGAACTAGCAAACACTGCGAGGACTTTGAACCATGAAAAGGAGATTAACAATCAATGCATACCACACCATTCTACAGTTAGTTACTAGTTTATGAATCTCATTATAGCACTTCCTATATAGTATACTAGACACTTCCTGCAGTAATTTTCTATAGTATACTACACACTTCCTGTAGTATACTAGACCCCAATGGGTTTATTACTAATCCTATTCCGAGTTTGGAATAGCAAGAGATGTAGGATGTAGCGGACGAAGAAGACAAAGTGTTCCTGACAGCTAGGCTTATAAGTCAGAGACTCCCTGAAAATCCATCACCGCTGGAATAATGATGGAAAATTCAGGGTTAATCAACAGCATTCCAAGGTAACTAACAACAAGATTATTCCTGTTCACCACATCCAGGAGCTGTACTCGACAAGCAGGACCAAAGCTGGGGGCAAAAGCAATTTGTTAGCCTATAGGCATCTAAAGGGTGTGGTATGCATTAATTAGTTATCTATCCAAGACCTCAAGCAGAAGTGGAGGAAGCTCGTGAGAAGACCTCAAGCAGGTGAGCAAGGCATTAGCTTTCAATGAGCGTTACTACGTAAACACTGGCTTTGTTTAACTAGCTAACAGAGCTTTCTCTGTGCAGGGCTTGGCTACCAGGGTGAGCAAGGTCTTCAAGAATATATAGCAAAGCTATGGGCTGGAACATGAAGCTAAGCTATGGCTACTCAGCTGTATTGGGGGGGCTTGAGATCTTGGGATATTGTATTATTGTATAGTGTTTCCCCCCCACCCTGCCACCTTCCCCAGCCCCCTCTGTTTACTACTTCCCCCCCTTCAACTCAATCCTAAATGCAGCACTGCTACACACAAGCTTCTACATGAATATTATACATGCACAACAGGGTTATTATACGTACACAACAGGGTTATTATACGTACACAACAGGGTTATTATACGTACACAACAGGGTTATTATACGTACACAACAGGGTTATTATACGTACACAACAGGGTTATTATACGTACACAACAGGGTTATTATACGTACACAACAGGGTTATTATACGTACACAACAGGGTTATTAAACGTACACAACAGGGTTATTATACGTACACAACAGGGTTATTATACGTACACAACAGGGTTATTATACGTACACAACAGGGTTATTAAACGTACACAACAGGGTTATTATACGTACACAACAGGGTTATTATACGTACACAACAGGGTTATTATACGTACACAACAGGGTTATTATACGTACACAACAGGGTTATTATACGTACACAACAGGGTTATTATACGTACACAACAGGGTTATTATACGTACACAACAGGGTTATTATACGTACACAACAGGGTTATTATACGTACACAACAGGGTTATTATACGTACACAACAGGGTTATTATACGTACACAACAGGGTTATTATACGTACACAACAGGGTTATTATACGTACACAACAGGGTTATTATACGTACACAACAGGGTTATTAAACGTACACAACAGGGTTATTAAACGTACACAACAGGGTTATTATACGTACACAACAGGGTTATTATACGTACACAACAGGGTTATTATACGTACACAACAGGGTTATTATACGTACACAACAGGGTTATTATACGTACACAACAGGGTTATTATACGTACACAACAGGGTTATTATACGTACACAACAGGGTTATTATACGTACACAACAGGGTTATTATACGTACACAACAGGGTTATTATACGTACACAACAGGGTTATTATACGTACACAACAGGGTTATTATACGTACACAACAGGGTTATTATACGTACACAACAGGGTTATTATACGTACACAACAGGGTTATTATACGTACACAACAGGGTTATTATACGTACACAACAGGGTTATTATACGTACACAACAGGGTTATTATACGTACACAACAGGGTTATTATACGTACACAACAGGGTTATTATACGTACACAACAGGGTTATTATACGTACACAACAGGGTTATTATACGTACACAACAGAGTTATTATACGTACACAACAGGGTTATTATACGTACACAACAGGGTTATTATACGTACACAACAGGGTTATTATACGTACACAACAGGGTTATTATACGTACACAACAGGGTTATTATACGTACACAACAGGGTTATTATACGTACACAACAGGGTTATTATACGTACACAACATGGTTATTATACGTACACAACAGGGTTATTATACGTACACAACAGGGTTATTATACGTACACAACAGGGTTATTATACGTACACAACAGGGTTATTATACGTACACAACAGGGTTATTATACGTACACAACAGGGTTATTATACGTACACAACAGGGTTATTATACGTACACAACAGGGTTATTATATGTACACAACAGGGTTATTATACGTACACAACAGAGTTATTATATGTACACAACAGGGTTATTATATGTACACAACAGGGTTATTATACGTACACAACAGGGTTATTATATGTACACAACAGGGTTATTATACGTACACAACAGGGTTATTATATGTACACAACAGGGTTATTATACGTACACAACAGGGTTGAGGGTTGGCCCCACAAAGTAACACTTACACACTGTTATTTTGGAACTCTTATGAAAGCTGAAAAACGTGAACTGCATTATATATATTATTTTTTTGGGGGGGGGGGGTTAATTTTAATCCCTGTGAATTTTAAGTCAGCAAGAATTCAACCAGTGAATGCTTTACTCATTGCATAAGATCGATGGTAAAGTGGTGATGTTGAGTACTCCGAGAAATTATGACACTTCATAAGCATTGATCATCTCTTCCACTGGAGTTGTGCATGTGGCATAAGCATTGGTCACATGATAGTTACCAATCATGTGATAGGTTATCAATCATGTGATGTCATGTAATATAAGTTATAAGGCACATGCCAGGTATGTGACATATCAGTCATGTGACATAATCTATCAGTCATGTGACATAAGCTATCAGTCATGTGATACATGTAGGGGCAGCTATGTGACAGGTATATAGTCAAAAGTTGAGCATCACAGATCACATATGCTGCTGTCCCAGAGAACAAAGACAATGACGATTTGATGATGCCGGATCATTCCATAGGAGGTTGAATAATTGTATGTTGGCTTTGTGTGTGTGTGTGCGCGCTTGTTAATAACAATCTCATATAGCTAATGTAATAAGCTGCAGTTTGGTGCAAGAATCAGCACCATTAAGGTAAGCAAACAAAATCTTTGCAGCGTTATGTCGCTCCAGGTCGACAACAAAACCTGCAAAGATATCTATCCACGAGCTCCTCCTTCCTCAAGAGCGAAGGGGTTCAGAGTGCTCCCGGGTAAGCATAGATGCCGACATGGCTTTGCTCTGAAGAAGAGCTTCCAGAAACAGCTCTAAAGGCCAGTTAGAAATTCAAGATGGAAGTTGTGACCGTCGGCCATTTATTCTCATTTCGTTCTGCTCGCTTGCCTAATTAGAACCTGAAGTCAAGTAGATGGAGCAGTCTACTGGGCATGTGCAGGAAAAACATCCAACGAACCACTCCCACAAGCAGTCTATTATTCACAACCTGTTTGTGTGCGATGTCTTAAGTTTGTGTCTATAGGCTCTTATGGAAGTCAACCAATCGGTTAATACTCACGTGAGGGTTAGTACTTCACAAGAGGTACTTCATGAAAGGATCAATACTTCACGAAAGGGTTCATATGGGAGGGTTAATACTTCACGAGAGGATCAATACTTCACGAGAGGGTTAATACTTCACAAGAGGGCTAATACTTCACGAGAGGATCAATATTCACGAGAGGGTCAATACTTCACGAGAGGGTTAATACTTCACACGATGTTGTTGATGCCATTAAAGGATGCCGAGCGAACACTTGGGGCTACACTTGTCACACCTCATCTGTCATCTCCTTGAAGTGTGAAGCGGAGAGAATTGGTGTCTGTATTCATGTGCAAACAGCATCTCAACCACAACCCCAGCACCACTCAACTCTGCAAGCTGTCAGTAGATTTTTCTTTCAACTTACCAAACGGGGAAAAAGAAAGGACTCTAGTTGACATAATAACATTATAATCACTTTCTCAATAATCAACTTCAAATTTTATTCACTCGACGTTTCACTCGACGTTTCGACTGAAGGCTAGAGCATCTAGTCGAAACGTCGAGTGATTAAAATTTGAAGTTGATTATTGAAAAAGAAAGCTGTTTGAAAGACGAATGTGTTGATGAAGTCTCCAGAAAGGAACCCTCCGTACTTGCCTATTGTTGTTGTGAGCCCAGGGCTGTACTATGACCCTGGCTGAGAAACCTACCCTATTCAAGGGAGCTCTAATATCTGTGGCACTCTACTACAGCTTTGAGCAAACTGCTTATTTTATGTGATAGTGAAAACGTTACAAGTGGGTGGACTAGCTATTGTGGGGGATTAATTGTGCTAATTGCTAATAGCACATCCTGGTCCTAATTAATTTTTCCATCTATAGGGCTATGGATATACATGTAGGGCTAGGGATATAGGCCTAGGGATATAGGGCTAGGGATATAGGGCTAGGGATATAGGGCTAGGGATATAGGGCTGGGGATATAGGGCTGGGGATATAGGGCTAGGATATAGGGCTTGGGATACAGGGCTAGGGCTAACATTGGACATAGCACTGAGGGTGACTACTCTAGCGGAAGCCTCGCCAGGTGAGGTGTAAATGCATACCATAGTAAATAACGTCTCCCTCACTTCTGTTATCAAAGGTTTGTGACGTTGAAATGTTCCAAAACTATCTTGTGGATTCTACCATCCATCGCAGTGGTCCAACTAGAAAACTAGAACCAGGAGTGTGTACTCTCTGAAACCTCAGCTAGGTCTGTCCTTACCTCAGAGAAAACACCAACCACCAGAGGGTTACATGAAGGCTTTTCAGCTCGGGGGGGCAGGTGCGCCAAATTATTCTCTTGGTCCACTCACTTTTTACAATGACAACACTCAGTACAGAATAGGTGGAAGGACCAGAAGTGAGTGATGCTCACTTTGAAGAGATCTTGGACACATAACATGTTAATAATGTTTATTACTTGCCAGGTCTAGGGATACACCTAGAGAGCCCAGAGCTGGAACACCAAGAGACACCTGGCTGTGAGTGTCTAGGCAGCCTCATAGGGAGCCCAGAGCTGGCACCAAGAGACACCTGGCTGTGAATGTCTGTCTAGGCAGCCTCATAGGGAGCCCAGAGCTGGCACCAAGAGACACCTGGCTGTGAATGTCTGTCTAGGCAGCCTCATAGGGAGCCCAGAGCTGGCACCAAGAGACACCTGGCTGTGAATGTCTATCTAGGCAGCCTCATAGGGAGCCCAGAGCTGGCACCAAGAGACACCTGGCTGTGAATGTCTGTCTAGGCAGCCTCATAGGGAGCCCAGAGCTGGCACCAAGAGACACCTGGCTGTGAATGTCTGTCTAGGCAGCCTCATAGGGAGTCCAGAGCTGGCACCAAGAGACACCTGGCTGTGAATGTCTATCTAGGCAGCCTCATAGGGAGCCCAGAGCTGGCACTAAGAGACACCTGGCTGTGAATGTCTGTCTAGGCAGCCTCATAGAGAGCCCAGAGCTGGCACCAAGAGACACCTGGCTGTGAATGTAGAGAGCCCAGAGCTGGCACACCAAGAGACACCTGGCTGTGAGTTCCTAAAGCCCTTGTTTGTTTGTTTGTTTGTCTGTCCCTAAGTTTTTGTTTATTATTATAAGAAGTTGACCACTTTAGGCTTCCACACTCAGCAGAAGCCCATCAGTTTGTCACCTCAGGAGGCTGACCTTGTACAAACTACTCTCAACAACACATCAAAAAGAGTTGGCCTTTTAAACTTGACAGACAGACCTTTCATCATCTACATACATAAACAAATCAAATAGTACTCTGACCCATGGCAGGAGCATGATGAAGACTGATCGTTGAAAAGTAAAAGACAATGGTTGAAGCAACTGTGCTTAGATAGGAGCTAGAAGATAACGTTTAAAAAAACAAGTTATACTTCGAAGATTACATTCTGGAACTTGAGACCTGAAAGATCAAGATCATGGTCAAGCAACCATGCGACGTAGAGTTCCAGCTAACTAGTCTAGCCATTTAATCCTTTACAAGGTGAAGCTTAGATGGCAACAACTGGCATTGTCTCCAAGCCCCAGTTGAAAGCGCTCTTTCTACCAACTAATGTTTCCATCATGGGAGGCCATTAGACCCTAGCCAACTCATGTCTTACAGGCTGTACATTACCAGTGCAAGAATACAAAGACACCACCAAAGCCTTATGCAAGCTGTATGCAGACAGTAACCATCGACAGGACTAAGAGTCAATTAACAAGAACCAAGAATGTCACTTTGCAGTATCTTACATCTCAGGTATGCAAAAGGCACTTTAAAGGTCTACCATGATTAATTACTGCCTATCTCTTCTAAAATATGTATTAACTAGAACTTGTAATTAAAGTACCACCGCTTAAACCTAGCACTTCATTATACTTTTCATTATACTTTTTAACAATGAAAAGGTACCCGAGGTCGAAACCTTCTTCAAAACCCAACTAATTTAATGTTTAGCAATAACAGGGTACACTTCAGGTATGCATTTTGAATCTCTAGTGAGTCCAACTTCTCCAGCACCAGTCCATGTGCTAACACAAAGGCCTAGTGCCAGGATGCATCCCTTCCCCAAAAGCCAGAGACTTGTAAAAGTGGCTGAGGACTTGTAAAAATGGCTGGGGAAGTGTAAGAACTTGTAAAAGTGGCTAGGGATATGTGAAAATGGCTAGGGGCTTGTAAAAGTGGCAAGAACTTGTAAAAGTGGCTAGGGATATGTGAAAATGGCTAGAGGCTTGTAGAAGTGGCTAAGAACTTGTAAAAGTAGCTGGGCCCCTTATAAAGTGGCTGGGCCCCTGTATGACTGAGGATCTGTGAAATTGACTAGGGGTTCAGTGGGTTGTGCAAAAGTGGCTGCATTAGGTATGTACCGCATAGTGGGAATATTTTCAAGGCTACTGATCGTGACTAAACTGAAGGATTTGGAGAGAGCAAGGAGGGGCATGTAATGTCATGTGACTTGAGGCTGCATTGTGTAACCATGGTCCTAATTTAGGATTTTTAAAAAGGCAATTTATCCACGAGATATCTTGCACTTCATGGACCTTCGCCATGCATGGCCAAGTTTCGATTATCACAATTTAATTATCCAAATTCCCATTTCTCACTATGGCAGTATATAGTATCCAGAGAATGCTAAAATATGTCAGCTAAACTAGAAATGCAATGTGTGCAAACTGCTAAGGTCCTCTCTGGCTATCTTCGGGTAAAACAGTAAGTGCATAATGATCTGGTGTCCACATGGGGTTAACAAAAATTGTTTCATGTCTTCATTGTGTCTTCCATCATCAGCATACCTCTCCTCTATTGACTGTGCAGTCTCTCCTCTACTGACAGTGCAGCCAGTTCTCTCTCCTCTACTGACTGTGCAACTAATTCTCTCTCCTCTACTGACTGTGCAGCCAGTTCTCTCTCCTCTACTGACAGTGCAACTAATTCTCTCTCCTCTACTGACTGTGCAGCCAGTTCTCTCTCCTCTACTGACAGTGCAGCCAGTTCTCTCTCCTCTACTGACTGTGCAGCCAGTTCTCTCTCCTCTACTGACTTAGCCTGGGTGGGTTCTAGCCTGGATTCCAGCCTTGACTTTAGCCTGGGTTATCCTGGGTTAGCCTGGGTTAGCATGGGTTAGCCTGGGTTAGCCTGGGCTACATCTGAACTGCTAAAACATCGCCCTTGATCCAATTAAAAAAAATCACATCAACAAGTGGTTTGCAAATCCGGAGTAAATGATCTCCAAACTGCCTTCCTATCCAAGCTTATAGGTAAGGGATGGAGAGAACCCTGCATATAAGCACTGCACATAATATTGCAAATTGTATTCTGCTACCAGATAGTCACAGACGACATGTGACACCCTAGGGAAGTGAGTCATCTTAGAGGTGTGGCAAGGGTATTGGTATGGCCACATGCAGCATGGAAGTACGAGTGCATGAAAATAATAGCTTTATGAAACCAGTGCTCGTGGTGTCAGTACGGTTAATATTGCCATGGCAACATGTGACAAGTGTCACAGTTAATTAAAGGACGAGTGGAAAGGAGAGCAGGTGGAGAGGGTTGGGGGGAGAAGTCACATGTTAATGTGAGAAATCACCGGAGTTATGATTAGCGGTTGTTCCTTCGCCCTTTGCTATGTCACTGGGGTATAGGTTATGGAGAGCGAGGCGAGAGGGTTAAGGTGAAAACTAGTGCTAATTGACACCAGGGACAGCTAATATGGTCAGATCATCCCTGCTCTGCTTAACACAGACGATGCTAGGAGAGGCCAAGTAGAATACCAGGCGGTAGAGGGAAAGGGGTTAAAAATGTATGCTGGTACTCGAGGTGTTAATTAAATTTGCTACTCTTTTCACATGAGCTTTGTCCAAATCACGACCGCAGGGGAATACCATTCTAGACTCGTGAGAAGTGGTCAAACCAAAAATCTACTTCCACTATAATAGGAGGAATCAACAGATACTACGTCCATTTCTGCCCCCCTCTCCAAAAAAAGAAACAAATGAATATTCCCAAATCCAAAAACAAAACTGATATAATGATGATATAACGATAGGCAACGACCACTGTAGAGGCTGCATCTACCCCAAGAACCAAAGTTACATTGGAGATGGTGCATAAAGAAGTAGACAAGAAGGGGGGGGGGGGGGGGGGAGGGGAAGAGTTCCCAATAAAATTGAGTTGTTATAAAAACTAGCATACCGAACCACACAGGTTATGACAACAAATTAATTGCCTCGGCCACATTAGTTTAACCAGAAATTGCTCTCGTTGAGATCAGGGGAAGGCAATGAAATCTTCCACAAAAATGATGACAACCCCAGCAAGATATCTAAAACCAAGTGATGGACACAAATTATTGGGGAAAAAGCTAACTGGAATTCTGCATGCATCCCCAGCTATGCAATACGTAGCAACAGTGACCTAGCAAAAGCAAATACCCAACCCAGCCAAAATTTAAAAAAAATTTTTTAGCTAGTTGGACAAAAGAAACTAGCTATGTGTACAAACTTACTGGGTTCCACATTGTACTGGACTCCAATGCTGGAAGTAGACTTGCTAGTATTCCGTATCATGTTCATAGCACCATTTCTTATGGGCTCCACCCGGGGGCTATTCGTACTGGCAGTAGTGGTACTGGCGCTCAAAACATCAGTCGCCACCGACATTACTCCGTCCATACTGTGTTCTTCTTCAACAAAACCTTTCAGCTTAGAATTGCCTAGAGAGTCTGGCGCACTACAGTAGGAAGGGGGGGAGGAATCATCAAAGACGCTGTCAACCCACTGCGCTGTTTGGAGTCCCAACGCCATTTTGACACGCTACGGTCACTCTACGGGATCGGATAGGTTCAAGATTCAACAACAATAATTCGTACCCCACAATCGAGTCTGCCAGTTTCAAGAGGCGCAAAAACGAGGCTTTTAGTCAACAGGCTACTCTGCAAAATATCACACCTGCATTAACCCATTCGCGCAGCGGATGGAGGTATTCACTTCCTCATTTATTTTGTCTTTGAGAGTTTGTGGCATTTACGACCAATACCGTAACTGGTAGTCATGCTACTACATACATTACTGGCCATATATGTGCCTTCAGTTGTTGCTGGTGCTGAAGGATAGGATATAGTTAGCAGGACTTGTGCAGCTGGAATTCACATTTTGTCACAGTATCACTTGAGCTGATATTATCCTGATGAAAGCTAGAACATCCAGTCGAAACGTCGAGAGAGTACAATTTCAAGTTAATTTTTAGTTACGGTTTACTGAAATTATTTTAAGACTGAAGCTCCGGGTGAAGCTAGATAAGTTTGAAGTGGTGCTGTCAGTGATGGCGTTTGGAATGAAAGAACTGAAACGGATTGATACAGCTAAAACATTCATAGATTTACATACAAAGATCTCTCATGGGATCACATCAATTGGCCTTCCAGGGGCTTTTGGGTGCCTTTTGGAAATGTTCTGTGTAGGTCGAACCTCATTAAGGATTCTGTACTTTATCTACAACTAGATAAATTTAGAGAGATGCACGACTGAACAACTCAACTCTCCAACTACTAATTTCCCAGGTTCTTTCACTTATGATATAGCTATATACCTAGCTGAGGCACCTGTGTAGGAACTGAAAACCCGTACTAAGGGATTCAATTATAAGTCTTTCTCATCTTCCAACACTAGCCACCTACGTCAGTCCAGAACAAACACTGGTCACTTCTACTCCGATCCCCTGCTACACTCTGCAACTGCTTCCACTATTCGATCCGAATTCGTCTCCAGCTACTGCATCTGCAAGCTGTTGGGTCTATACCGTGCACACTGTAACTCTATAAATTCCAATGAAATCTCCATGAATGACCTTCTCAATAATCAACTTGAAATTTACCCCCTCAACGTTTCGACTAGCTACTTGGGTGTTCATCTGGTCTAGAATAACATGCTTGCATAGGGCTTCCTACAGAACTAATAGACAAGCCTTCAGTTTAGTTTCCTTTTCTGTTATTGTGCTGTAATAGAAGAAAAATACACATAAAGGTGATGTTAATCTCTCTACACCAGAACTGACACTGTTGAGATAAGGTCCAATGCTTTGCAGCACAATTACATCTTGGACTAGTATTCCCTGTATGGCAGAGAGCAGAAGCAAAAAAGCTATGCCACTGCATAGCTATCTAATAGTCGGATTGTATGGCTGGCCCCACTTAAAATTTGTTTGCAAGCAAAAGAAGTGCTGAATGTAGTTGCTATCTTTGCCACGTCTCCAGTGCCTTCCTGTAGTCTTCTTAATGTTCTCGTACTTCTTGTAGCATGCCTGCATTGCTATGTTCTTGTTTGGAGACACATGTGGATTAAAATTCATATCCAAGTAGGTCCAACTACAACATAATGTGAGCTCTCTCACTCCCACCCCTCCCCCTCCCACCTTCGTCACAGGAGCCAGTGGAAGCCCATCATGAATGACACCCTTTGTTTGATTGTGCATGACTGCTGCAAGTCAGGCTCTCTGCAATAAAATTCCATGTCAGACCCTCTGCAACTCCAAAAAGAGATGACACCACCGGGAAACAAACAGAATGTTTGTGAAAGTTATCAGACAAAAGGAATGAACACGAGGGGAAGAAAAAAATGGAAACAGAGAATTGAATTCTGAGGCAAAGGTGAAACACACATTCTCTCTGCCAGTTTGCTCCAGCCTAACTCAGCAAGTCTGTGTCTGCACTCACTTGCAAGTATGTGTCTGCACTCACTTGCAAGTCTGCACTCACTTGCAAGTATGTGTCTGCACTCACTTGCAAGTCTGCACTCACTTGCAAGTATGTGTCTGCACTCACTTGCAAGTATGTGTCTGCACTCACTTGCAAGTCTGCACTCACTTGCAAGTATGTGTCTGCACTCACTTGCAAGTATGTGTCTGCACTCACTTGCAAGTATGTGTCTGCACTCGCTTGCAAGTATGTGTCTGCACTCACTTGCAAGTCTGCACTCGCTTGCAAGTATGTGTCTGCACTCGCTTGCAAGTATGTGTCTGCACTCACTTGCAAGTCTGCACTCACTTGCAAGTATGTGTCTGTACTCACTTGCAAGTATGTGTCTGCACTCACTTGCAAGTATGTGTCTGCACTCACTTGCAAGTATGTGTCTGCACTCACTTGCAAGTATGTGTCTGCACTCACTTGCAAGTATGTGTCTGCACTCGCTTGCAAGTATGTGTCTGCACTCGCTTGCAAGTATGTGTCTGCACTCACTTGCAAGTGTGTCTGCACTCACTTGCAAGTCTGCACTCACTTGCAAGTATGTGTCTGCACTCACTTGCAAGTATGTGTCTGCACTCACTTGCTAGTATGTGTCTGCACTCACTTGCAAGTATGTGTCTGCACTCACTTGCAAGTATGTGTCTGCACTCACTTGCAAGTATGTGTCTGCACTCGCTTGCAAGTATGTGTCTGCACTCGCTTGCAAGTATGTGTCTGCACTCACTTGCAAGTGTGTCTGCACTCACTTGCAAGTCTGCACTCACTTGCAAGTCTGCACTCACTTGCAAGTATGTGTCTGCACTCACTTGCAAGTATGTGTCTGCACTCACTTGCAAGTATGTGTCTGCACTCACTTGCAAGTAACCTGTTAGTCAGCAATTACCTGGCTTGAGTCACGCTGGTGTGGAGATCCCGACACAGCCATGGGGTATATATTTTCTTCTTTTTTTTTTTACTCCCCAAAAATAGTTGATCAATTCATTTCTGGCTCATTGCCTAACCCACGCAAAATTGACTTGCCTCAAGCACTTTCTTCCACTTATTGCTGGAATGCTGTCTCGCTAGCCAGACATTCAAATGTGCCGTGCACCTTTGAGAATCTACCGCAAATGGTCCATAGTCCCCGTATTTATAAATGCATTCATCTCTTGGGTTGTTGTTGTTGCACACTTGCTATTGGAGGTCACAATCTATTCATTATTTATTTTGGAGCTAGCTACATTATATCCTCTATCTTATGGCTAGGCAACCATACTAAGTTTTATTGCAGGCAAACTCTGAAGAACAAAGTGTAACACTTCATTGGTTCAGGACTCCAATTATTGGAGACCAACTTTGTGGGGTGGACCTAGGCTGATCAGGAGAAGTGTGGAATATGTTCCCAATGGAGCCTAACTTAGTTCTCTAACATGAATGTTAGTGGTAATTAGGATTAACCACGAATAGTAGTTTGGTGTGAGGATTGAATGTCCAAACATCTGCCATGAAGCACTTACAGGATTTCTCAGTAACTTTGGAGTGTGTTTTCAGGAACTAAAGCTGGCCACGATGAATAGGAAATAGCTAGCAGTATTCTTTTTGAGAAAGAAACCCAATTCCCTAACTAATAAAGGATTAAAATCTGAATGGCATGTATCAGTACTTGAAGATTGAAGATGGGGGGGGGGGGGGGGACAAGTTTGTGTGCAACTGACTTTGATTGTCAGTAAAGGGTACACAGCTTTTTGTATTTTTCATTTGGTTTTTCAGGTTGTTATTGAATTATTGGAGAAAAGTTAATGAAGTCATGAGTGTGTGGCTGTGTATTAACACAGTGCCCCGTCATGCTTTTGCCCTAAGTCTAGTGCAAATCAATATAAATGTGGCATCAAATGTGCTATAAATAATGAGTGATATTTGGTCAGAAGGAATGGCTCTTGTTTGGAAAAAATTGAGAGGCCAGTGGACTTGAGATAGCTAGTGCTCAACTTCTTAAATCCTATATTGAAGGTGCCATCAGGACCTGACACAACTTTGGAGCACACTTACTAACAGGTGATCTAGGTCACATTAGACCATATCATGTCACATGTATACAGAACTAGGAAGGAAGGGTGTATTCCAATCTTAATGACATGAGACTACTGATCTTCACTTCGGCATTCATCTAGCCAGCTTGTGAAAGCATTGGCGGTGAGTGCCAGAACAAAGGCTCTATGACATGTCAGAACAAAGGCTCTATGATGTGCAGGACATCAATAGTAAACTGGGGAAGCTTCCATGGAACTAGCATTCTGGAAATTATTGACAGTGGAGGTCAAGGATCTTGTGTGGTCAGAGTAGCAAAGCAGAGGTCGGTGATATCACCAGTCATGTAGCTGGCAGTAATGAAGCAATTTGAAGCTACTTCAGCAGTTTAATTCGGACTTGATTGTTAGTAACTTTGCTGGCTGGAAGGTTACTTACATTGAGACGAACATTAATTAGGTCTTTGGCCACATTCATTGCAGTAGGGATTCTTTGGGGCTGGATCGTGAGGTTCTTGGACCTTTGCATATCATCAGAAACTGTCACATTCCCATTAAAGACATTACTAAACTAGAATCGCATTGAAAACATGCTCTAAACAGTGGACTTTGTACAGTGCACACATCTCTCTTCTGTGGCTGGTTTAGAATTATGCATAGTCAGCTCTAATTTGATTCCATTCCTCTCAGAATTGACTAGACGCTTCATACACACCATTTTTACCTTGATTCATTGCAGCTCTATTCCTGTACACTTTCATTAGCTACCTACTGGAGTAAGGTGGAATAACACCATTCTATGCATATCTGCACTATGCCGGGCAGGCCAAGCACAGAGCCTTGACTAGAAGCAAGTTGGCAGCACTGCAAGCACATCTCAGTGATTCAAGGTATATACTGTAAGCAGGTTTGACTGTAGAGTAGCCTGGCCTTGTTCATGGGCACTACACTAGTCCACAGACACCACCACCACCAAGAAGCCTCACACATCCTAAATGTCACAAGAAACAACAACAAAATTACAACTGCTAATTAATTGCTACTTAGCACTCCACAGAAGCCTCAGATGTCCTGTGAGGCCCAAGTCTTTGATGTTCCAGAATCAGTATAGTTAGGTAGGTTTCTTGGGGGCGTGTTCATCCCAACCTCAAGTGTTATTGTGCAGAAAGTGGTTCACTTCACTCACTTTAGAAGATGACCTCGACATTCTGCATCCGACCTTAAAAATAAAATAAACCTTGCAAAAAGGACACCAGATTTGAAGATGCATTTAATTAATACGGTTATGTTGTTCAGATTTAAGTCATTAAATTCATGCCATTCATGTTGGTTGTTTTATATGAGTTATGCACCTGTGTTAATGCCAATTAGACGGTAATTAGACTTGGGTCATATACATAACAAGGTAATGGAGTGCAGCTATCCAGGAAACCAACCCACCTTAATTTATTGTAGACAGAGCAAGGGTTTAGAGTTCAGGTGTTCAATTATCAAGTTTTAAAGTGCTCCCAAGACATGGCCACAACATTTCTAATGCAAAAAAAAACACAAACTACTTATTCCATTAGCAGCTGAAGATGAAGCATTTTTATGATAAAAACTTTGCATATCTGGCCCAGTCTCCTATTAATAACAAAGCATTTTGTGAAGCACCTTACTGCCATAGCAACCATGCTAAGGGTCCAAATAGCTCTATCAGTTGATAGACACAGCAACCTATGTTGGTGTTTTTGTCAAGACAAATATATCCATATACACGTATACTTAGAAAGTAGGACTAGCCATCCCAGTACTTTTCCATATACACGTATATGTATATATATAATTAGTCTTCTAGTTTTCAAAGTGCAACATTCAATTAGGTGACTTCACAATGACCAAAAGTTGTGGGGGGACAATATGGTAACCACAAATTAATAATTAGCAGAGCACTGGCAAGAATCGCCACAAGCTGATAATTTAATTTCACTTTTCACTCTTGCATATCTCCTAAATTGGAGAAGCAGTCTGAAGCAGACCCAGACAGGTCTGCTACACACCATACATCAGTGGTGGACCAATCCATGCGGTCCCAAGGATATGCAACGCTGTTTCTCTGGGGAAGAACCAAGTTTACTGTTTTCTGACCAGATATTGCAGCGACTACCACAACAGGCAATAACACCACATGCAGTATTCCTCATGTGGTCACACATTTAGGGAGGCAACCAGGACTGGAGAAGTCACATGGCCTTGTACATGTAAGGTTCTCTCTATCTAGAGGCTGGTTCACCATAGCATAACATTACATAGTGGACATACTGATCGATTAATTAGTAACATGTCTCAAACATAACTTATAACTTACGCCATATTGTAACTTACGTCATACTGATTGATGGTCATAGTCACGTGTTTTGATATACACTTTACCAGATGTATTTAAGAAGTTTTGCTTAAGACTAGTAGTTTGTGTCTCTCGTCTTCGTCGATTAGCGAGACACACCGCACTACATTGGTGACCCCGACGGGATATGAACACGCAACCTTCTGATACCATGGGCATTCTAAGAGACCCTAGCCATTGCTCCTAGCTCTAGCACTAGCTATTGCCATGGTCCTAACCCCCGTCCATTGCCCTGGGGACCTAACCATAACTGGCACCCTTATATGGTACTGAACCACCGTTTCATGACCATTTCAATCTCAATGATCCCTAGCTGGCTACAGCTTGTCTGCTAATTGTCATCTTCATGAATAGGTACACACTAATGTGTGCTTACATAATATGGTTATTAAATTATCTCACATGACAAACTACCTGTATCCGGATCTCCATGACTCAGTGTCTCACTATATATGACCTATCATTGATTCCCCCTAAGGATGAAAAAAGTTCATGCTAGGTATCCAGGATTGTTAAGATGTGGGTTCTCGGTGAGTACACTATTTCTTTGATAACCACAAGCATTTTAATCATGCCTTTTTTGTTGACCACACCTATTAGCCTAAAATGCTATTAATCGTGCCCACTTGACAACGACCATGTTGTCCTGCAGTGCCATGGTTTGTGCATCCCTGCCTCCTAGTGTTGTCTAGTTTACGCAAGAAAGACGCTGTGGTTGCCATGGCCAACATGGGGAAGGGGGGGGGGGGGGGGGGGGGGGGGGAAAGGCGAAGTCTGAAGTCTGCCTGTCCCCAGTCACTCCACTGCAGTGCTAAGTGTTGACAAGGTTGGACTATTGGTCTTCTGTTAGTTTTCCTGAAGGACATTATCACCCACAGGTCAGACAGCTTGAAGTGGTCACTATGTAAACTTCCAGCAGGCTGTGACTAAGGAAATGTCACATTCAGTTCCAGGCTACATGGAACTGACCACACCCAGCATGTTCCCCACCCAGAATGTGCCACACCCAGCATGTGCCACACCCAGCATGTGCCCCACCCAACATGTGCCCCCACTCAGCATTTGACCACACCTAGAATGTGCCCCACATCGCCCAGCATGTGACCACATTACCCAGCCCAGCCTAGCGCAGCCCAGCACAGCCTAACCTGGCCTGGCCTGGCCCAAGCATCACTCTCGCTTGTGTTGCAGCTGTGAAAAGAATTAGTTAGTTTGTCAGCTAGTTAAAATAATTTTTGTCGTACTACCCGCAAGGTCTCTCCCTTTAACTTCCGAAAACCAACTCACCAATGGACCAGAAGCCCATAAATCCATGCAGGTCTTCTTTTTGTTGAGGTTACAGAACTTGGTCCCTCTTAACAACAAATATAATATTATACGCCTGCGTCTATCAGCTGGCATCTTTTCGACCTTTGGACTTGATAGCCTCCTACCACACGCACATAATACCTGGTCACTCTTCTCAGTGCCTAGCTTGTCTTCAGCACCATCACTGTCTCCATCCGCACCTCACATTGCAGTTTGCAGTGGATTCATAAAAGCTGCCAAGAAATTTTTCTTGACATAGACTAATGACAACTTGCTTCCTACAGTATAGCTCTATCTCATATGATGCTCAGAAGATTTGCAATGTGTAATATATACATACAGTATATATATATATATATTAGCCGCAAGAGTGGCCCTTTGGCAAAGGAAGAACTCTATCCATAAGCCCGTAGGGGGCAAAGGAACAGAGGCAGGAAAGAGCAGAAATGAATATTACACTACCAACCTTGTGTCTGCCCTAGTTTCAACACTATGGCCTTTATGGAGTAGTATGGCCAGTGAATGGGCTATGGAAAACACTGCATGTTCCCTTAGTTAAGCTATTCCTTGACCCCACCCCACCCAGCCTTCCTATCTGCCCTAATTTGGCCGTTACAAATTATACTTATTTCTATATTTAGACAGGTTGTATTGTAGTTGTAGCTATGGGGGGGGGGGGGGGGGGGGGGGGGGGTATTGGTCTCACTTTTTCAGTAAGGAATGGAATTAAGAGACAAGAGATTTTGGGCAAGGTAATGGTCAGGGGGTGGAGCTTATGATCCCAAAACCCTATCCACGTCCTCCCCCTGATAAAGTTGCCCATATCTACTCCCCCCCCCCTTGCCTGGGTCCCATCCTCTTTGTGTCCTTCGTGGAGCATCCTTGCGGATTAAGAACACACACACACACATACACATACAGACAGAAAAGCCCGAGAGATTTAACAGGTGTACATCTTTAGCACCTACCAAACACAAGTCACAATAGCAATGTTAATCTTGCATCATTTCCAGAAGCAGTCTATTCGCTATGCCTCTTGTCCACACCAGGAAGTGCATTCCGGCATGAAGCCGAGGAAGACATCTCTGAGCAAAACAGAGTATGCCATATGTGTACACATGATATGCAGCCATGGATGAGGATATCTACCTATATTATAGTATTAAATCATGGACGTCGTTATCTCCCATGTAGTATGCAGCCATATGTCCTTATATAGTATGCAGCCATGGAAGAGGTTATCTCCCATGTAGTATGCAGCCATGGAAGAGGTTATCTCCTATGTAGTATGCAGCCATGGATGAGGTTATCTCCCATGTAGTGTGCAGCCGTTATCTCCCATGTAGTGTGCAGCCATGGAAGAGGTTATCTCCCATGTAGTATGCAACCATGCCAATATGAAATGTGCTGCATTAAAAGGCGTGTGGATAAAATAATAACAACATTGTCTCATCAGTAACATGACAGGTTGGTTGAAAAAAGAAACTGTTTAAAATGTAAGAAAATTCCAATTCCAACTCTTCCATGTCAGCATAAGTTACAAGACGGCTTACATGCACCACAACAGCAGAACATCAATTGTCCAATGTATACTAATACCATCTAAACAACATAAGTAGTTCACTGTTTTGTTGAAGGTCTGCTGTCAACCACTGCAATAAGAGTAAGCTTCTGAGGAATCAACCCATCACTTCTCTGTAGAAAAAACATGCAGCTGTTTGCTGACTCAGCTCAGCCGAACCAAGAAATAGATTAACTGTCGCAATACATTGAGTAATCGGCAGTCTTCTGGTAGTACGATTACAAAGTTATTGATATATATATATAGGATTAACTACTCAAAAATGTTTAACCGATGAAACAACAAACATTTACAAGAACCTTTATGTATTATAAAACTGATTTTTTTAAAACCACATTATAGCATTGGGCATCATTATAGGGCCTGTAAATATTTGCTGCCCACATTGCGGAGTTCATTTCCTTATTGACTAATAATATTTTTTAAGTGTGCTGACTCAGCTCAGATATTGCACTTGCATAAGCATTTTTATGACATCGATAACCTCTTCAGGTGTTTTGAAAAACGTATTACGAGTGGGGAATAGAGACACAGGTCAGTCTATGGACAGTTTGGAGTCTTCTGACAGTAAAATGGACATATTCTACCAAGATATGTATGGGGGAAAATAGATAGATTGTGCTCAATTAAGAAACTTTGCTATGCAGTTTGGAGTCTTCAAGTAGATGATATGCAAGTTATGTATTGCAAAACAAGTAGATAAAATACAACAACAAAATTATATATACATATAATATATATGTTATACGTAATATAATAGCTAGAGCGACCTTTTACCAAATGGATGCAAAAAGTTTGATCCCCAGCAATTGATGCATCGAGTGGAACCTCCCCATAAATATATCAAGAATGACTAGGCTCAGGTCAACTGAGCACGTGTCTTAGGAATGCATGCAGTCTTGTTAAGAATTTGTCATTTTTTCAATCTTTAGTTTACAGTAAATGTGCACAGTATGTTGGTGTGGCAGAAACATGGCCCTCTATAATAATATCTACAATAGTAAAACTCCACCCACCAACTAAAAAGGGTTTTCGCTGTGACAGTGTGCGGAGAAAAGTTGGTGTCGTGCTTGCTGTCTCTGAAGTCTAGACAATTGCCCAGTTTATCCTCTGTGAAGATGGTCATAATTGAACTAGAGGTATCGCCTAGGTTGATTGTCGGCGGTGTCTACATTACGATCAGTACTTCTGCAATATTTTGGACTCAATTGACTCTTTACCAGGTGAGTGTGACCCACTTGTCATTAGATATTCTAACATGTCTGACATAATCGGAATATTCGCTCTTCTACTGGCACTCAATGCTCCACTTTATGTTACTTGCTACTTGAAAATAATTTGGTACAAGTAGTTATGCATCATAAGTCAGGACATATCCGGATCTAGTGCTCTCCAATTCCTCAGGTAGATTAACAGATGTGTCAACAAGGGTCAGACCACTATCTGTTATCCTTTAGTGCTTCAATCAATAACGACACCAAATACTCGGAACACCACTATATCTATCATCCTTTAGTGCTTCAATCAACAACCAACTGAATCCTCCGAACATGTTATCCTTTAGTGCTTCAATCAACAACCATAGTGAATACTCTCAACAAAAGCATACATCTATGAACTATGCTGGGGCTGATCCGAAAGGATTAGATTTGAGATTATTGGATGTTGGTTTCAGCCAGATATCCTAGTCACCAGGTGTCAACAACAGTGAGAGAGGAAATTGTGCAGGCCTGTGGAGAGTTTGTCCCAAAAATCAAACTCTCCAGTAGACAGACACCACAGTGGACATCAGGCACTTGCTAAACAAAATTCACTCCATGAAACATCTTACCAAATGCTACAATACAGTTTTAAGAACACGCTGACTAAGAACACTGGAAGCATCCCCTCCAAGAACCAATAATTTAAGAATAGCCACATGTTGAAGCTAGTGATACAAGACTCCAAGAAACTCTTTCCACCTAAAACACCTCAAGAGATCAACATCAGTGCCTCCTCTTGCTGTTAATGGATCAAATCTAATTAAACTCATCTGAAATTGCAGACCGACACTTCAACTCCACCTTTTCGATAAGTGACTTTCTCTTACCTCCTACTGATCTAAGGACACCTCCCTCACAACAGCTAAGTTCAATTGACGTAGATGTCATAGATGCACTATCTAAAATAGCTTTGGGATGTGTGAATATAAACTCTAGTGTTCTACAAGGTGATGCTACTTGATTATGTGCCTTATCACATGTGTGCTCAAACAGTGCAAGGTTGACAAGATGGTCCCAATACCCAAACAAGGTCGCAGTAATTGTGTTACCAATTATAGACTGATAACTCTGCTTTGCATCATATCCAAAGTCTTGGAAAAGATTATCTAAGGATGACTTTATCAAACTATCTTTATCCTCAGACCAGTTTTTTTTAAAGACACCATTCAAGTCTAACACAGTTTTTTGTCTCGCCCATACTGGATTGTAAATGAATTAGACCAGAAATACCTTGTGGATGTGATTTACCTAGACCTTCAAAGAGCTTTTGACTCCATTCCCCAACACCAAACTTCTTTATAAACTTTGGAAGATAGGTACATGGTTCGAAGTTTACCTTGCCAATTTCATTATAATGGGGCTCACAATCATTTTTCTTCCAGTAGTGTCAGCAGCGTACTCTCCTTGGACCTCTTTTTGCTCCTTGTTTATATAAATGATGTATATACTGGAATCTTTATCCTAATCCCTCAACCTAAACTTGTTAAGACTATGTTCCACCAAGGATTGTTCACTTCTGCAAAGTGATAGAGATGCATTTACTGTATGGAGTAAGATAGGGAGTGTGTCCCTCAACATTCACAGATGTGTAGCACTTTATTTCACCCTTGGCCAGAGATGCTTGCCAAAGGCCTATACTGATGTCATATATATATATGCAGATGATGTGATATGTGGTATTTTTCAGATATGCACTGATGCAAAATTTGTTCATGCCAATATTATCCTACATCTGATTCCTGTAATATGGAAAGAGGTTAGCTATTGGTATATATGTCAGGTGCACTGAACTGAAATTGTAGGGTTTTTTTTTTACTGACATAATGAAGTCAAACTATGATGTTTTGATTCAGATTGGAATTTACTTAGTCGCCCAACTTCAAATGGTTTCTGATATATTATTACTCTTGTTAGTGACCAGAAGCTGATCCCATCCAGGACAAGAAGGTAGAAACTGTGGCCAGGTATTTTGTTGTTGTTTGGGGTGACGTAATGCTAATATTATATATTTTAAAAAAACTTGTGAATGCCATTCATTTTTGTTTTAGATTCATGTCCAAAATCAATTACGTCTGATCAAGGATGGGAGTGCATTACCAATGGGAATCAAAGCCTTTTCCAGTTAACCAAGATTCATCACAAGGTGACTTCTGAATCTCCCTCAGAGTAATGGTCTCGTAGTGAATTTCATCAAGTTTTGTAGAGAAAGCATGTAGATTGTGAGTATAATGATTGGCATCAACACAGCAATGGAATTTTATTACACTTCAATGCAGAAGTCTTCAAAATTTAGTCCATTTGAAATGATATTCTGCATGTATCAATTATTAGCACTATTTCTATTCCAGTTTTTATTTGTTGCTGTTTTTTTGTAGAAAACCAGTGCTTCCTATTCGGTGCTTCCTATTTGGACAAGCTGAACGATTACAAAAAGAACTGATGAATCTAGTCTGCATTGATGAAATCGATTGAATTAGCAGCTAAATCCAATATTGATCTGGTAAAGATAACATACAAGAAAGATTAATACACAGGTTTTGCAAAATAAAGGTGATATGTTATATAATCATAATTTTTCAACTTCGTATGAAAGCTCAACATCACCACCACCTCCTCCATGGTTGCCTCCCTCAAAGCAACTGCAGCCAATGGTGCACTCAATTTCACCTCTTCATGCATGTTAATAAACCAAAGTTGATCAACCTATAACGTACATAAACCAACTTAGTTTACAAATAATACACTATAGCCAAATGAAAAGAAAAAGGCCAACCTTAAAAACTCTCCAGTTCAAGCCACAATTCGAGAAACAGATTGGACTTACTCCTACTATATAATGAGACGAATATGAGAGTTACAAAAGATAACAGTTTGATGACCCTATGGTACTAAATTATATTGTGTGCAATACATCACTGTGCAGAAAACGTACAATTTTTTAGTTAATTTGTTCAGGGCAGGTTTTCCATTCCCTGCAGTCCACCTTCATGCTCCTGAGATTGTTAACTAAATGGCTAATGCTGATGAATTTGGGAAGGTGAGGAACACTTGGGAAGGTGAGGAACACTTGGTATGTCAGAGGTAAACCTTCTTTAAATGATTATTGTAAGTACTTGTTTATTTCAAGCAGAACTGAATGATATTGGTGCACTCTTGGTCAAGCAGGTCTGCAGAGCATACTAAAAATAACAGAATATTATATATTTCAAGGTTTATCTTTAAATCAGCTTTTTTGGCCAAAGTTTCAACCAAAATACTTAACGTTGGCATAAGTGGGGATGACCGAGAGTGCAGCCTCAGCCCTACAGTGTTGGCAGGAGTGGAGACGACACAGAGTGCTCAGCTCCACAGTGTTGGCAGGAGTGGAGATGACACAGAGTGCAGCCTCAGCCCCACAGTGTTGGCAGGAGTGGGAATGACACAGAGTGCAGCCTCAGCGTCACAGTGTTGGCAGGAGTGGGGACGACGCAGAGTGCAGCCTCAGCCTCACAGTGTTGACAGGAGAGTGTGGATGACATGCCTCAAAAACTAAAAATCTGGAAACTTGGAAGCATTTGATGTCATCTGAAAGTAATCGTACTCCTTTTACCTGACCGTGCTGAAGTACCATCTTCACAAAGTGAATTCGATTATTCACTACATATCGTACTGCAGGATCTGTTGTAACAAAGACAACAGATCCAGTTGCTGTTGACCACATGATCCGGTGTGTGTAAGGAAGCTCATGCTTGGGAAAATGAAAGAAGAAAGAAAGAACTTCCAAATCTGAAAATTTGAACCTCCAGGTATAGCTGTTATTGTGGAACAGTATAAACTCCCAACCACAAATGAATTTGTGGAGACCAGAATGGTGAATGATTATGAAAGAGACACTCAAATCAATCAAAGCCGGTGGCTAATGTATCTATGATATGCAGAGATTAATCAAGGAATAGTGCTTATTGGTGGTCTTCAAAAGGTTTGTTGCGGCATCACAATAGAATCCATAGTTTGAGTTCATCAAGATTGGATTCTTGTCTCCACTGTTGGCACTCTCCATCCTACAATATTGACGGTGCATATAAGACTGTTATCAGCTTTGTTCAGAGGTAGGTTGCTGCTATGCTAAATACGGATTCTAAGGAGGTGTATTTAAATTTTGTTGATATTCATGTACAATATGGGGGATCAGACTGCTCTTGCTTATGTAACTGTAATAACCTTGGGATACCCTGAAAGTTTCCCTTTAATCTAGGATGCAGTGTGCTAGCATTTTCTGTATTTTTATTATGTTTTTTATTTTATTATTGTTATTATTATTGCTATTATCATTGCTATTATTAGTATTATTGATTATTGTTATTACATTATTATCATTGTCATCACCATTGTCTTTATTATCGTTACCGTTATTATCATTATCACTCACTATTATCAGAATCATTATTATTATCAGTGTCATTATCATCACCACCACCACCACCACCACCACCACCACCATCATCATCATCATCATCATCATCATCATCACCATCATCATCACCATCATCATCACCATCATCATCACCATCATCATCACCATCATCATCACCATCATCATCACCATCATCATCACCATCATCACCATCATTACCATTATTATCATCCGCATTATTATCATCATTATTATTATCATCATTATTATCATCATTATTATCATTATTATTATCGTTATTATTATCGTTATTATTATCGTCATTATTATCGTCATTATCGTCATTATTATCGTCATTATTATTGTTATTATTATTGTCATTATTATTGTCATTATTATTGTCATTATTATTGTCATTATTATTGTCATTATTATTGTCATTATTATTGTCATTATTATTGTCATTATTGTCATTATTATTGTCATTATTATTGTCATCATTATTATCGTCATTATTATCGTCGTTATTATCGTCTTATTATCTATTATCGTCATTATTATCGTTATTATTATTATCGTTATTATTATCGTTATTATTATCATTATTATTATCATTATTATTATCATTATTATCATTATTATTATTATCATTATTATTATCATTATTATTATCATTATTATCATCATTATTATTATCATTATTATTATCATTATTATTATCATTATTATTATTATTATTATTATTATTATTATTATTATTATTATTATTATTATTATTATTATTATTATTATTATTATTATCATCATCATTATCATCATCATTATTATTATTATTTGTAATCTTGAATTACGTCAAATACTTTATATAAATATTTTACAGGATTATTTTTCGTCTTTATTATTATGTAATATTATATATTTTTTGCATCTAATTCATGTGCTGGGCATGTGTGCCAGAGTGTGGTTTGTGTCATGTGGTGAATAGCTAGCTATATACCAGTATAATTATAACAAGCTCACACAAATTGAGTAACATTATAAAGCTCATAGTATTTCTGCCATAAGCAGGTGAAATGTGTGACCTTCCCAATTCCAAGATCAGCTACTCCCATTGCTCTAAACTTCTTTAACACACACAAGAAGCCTATGCCTCTAGCACTCGTGATGTGTCGTCACTACCACTTCAAGGAAGGGAACCCTGAACTGAAGTGCAGAGCACTGAAATGATTGTATCTGAAATACCATCCAGACCAAAACCTAGATAACCCAGAAGAGTCTGAGTTTATAGACCCAAACCCAGAAGAGTCTGACTATAATATAGTCAGACTCTTCTGGGTTATCTAGGTTTGGGTCTATAAACTCAGACTCTTCAGGGTTATCTAGGATTTGGTCTATAAACTCAGACTCTTCAAGGTTATCTAGGTTTGGGTCTATAAACTCAGACTCTTCAGGGTTATCTAGGTTTTGGTCTATATAATATAGACCAAAACCTAGATAACCCAGAAGAGTCTTGAGTTTATAGACCAAAACCTAGAAGAGTCTGCGGCGGATCCAGAAGGGATCGACTGGTCTCGTTGGAGGCCTCCTTTTCTCTAATCTCCCAACTCCAACTAAACAACAAACCTGCAATGCTTTTTGCCTTTTCTTGCTTTGTGCTTTTTCTTTTAGCTAGCTATTTTACTCTGCTAGCTGGCTGACACAGTCTAAGAAGCCACACCCCCAATTGGGGGAAATGTAGGGGTGTGGCTGTACCAGACCAGTGTTGCCATTTGGCATCTACATAATATTGCAAATTTCATAATATTGGCACCCTAAAAAACGTTTGGCATCCGATTTTTGGGGTTTGGCATGCATAAGAAATTTGGCATAGTATTGGCATCTTTTGAACCTGTTTGGCATCAAGAATAACTATTTGGCATCGGAGCAAAATTTGGCCATCCTTAGTCACATGAACTGATTAGAAGTTGAAGTATGGTAAGTGTGGCTGTGTGCGCATGACGTGTGTTCTGTGTTGCCATTATTAATGTACTAAACTAAAGTGGCTCGTTCCAAAACAAAGTGGAAAAATGCTATGAAAGTGGCCGAAAATACCACAAGGAATGGGAAGACGAGTTTTTCTGGGTCATGGCTTACAGCTGGGACTGAGGAGGCCTGCTGCAAGCTCTGCAATGTTACCATGGAGCCCCAAAAGGCCATTTTGGAGAAGCACCAAAAGGGGGAGAGGCACCTTCAGAGGTCGAAGTCCATCAACCAGACTGATTCAGAGGTTTGCCATGAAAGTCTCCAGCAGTATCTCCCAAGCTGTTCAGGTTAGTAAATGTGGTAAAATGGTAGATGGTAAAAATGGCAAATGCTGTTTTGTATCTGTAATTTCAGGAAGCCGAAATTAAAATGGCTGTGGCTGTGGTCTGTTGTCATTGCAGCATCAATACCATGGACCATTTTGGAGAACTGGTGTCAAGTTTGGGTTATGGCAATCCCCTTGGTGGATTGAAGATGCATAGGATGAAGTGTTCAAGAATTTTGACTCAAGTTGTAGCTCCAGCCATGGAGAAAGCTTTAAAAGAGGACCTGACTGGCAGAAGGTTGAGCTTCTTGGTGGATGAGAGTACAGACAGTGGAACTGACAAGAATCTGTGCCTGGTGGTGAAGTCTACAGTTCAGGAAAATAGTCACAACCCACCTGGGCATGGTATCAGTCATTGAAACCACTAGACAGGCCCTCTTTGATGCCATTAAGAAAATATAGGACGAAGCCGGACTCTCTCTCAAGGACTGCGTTGGGTTTGGCAGTGATGGTGCTTCAAATCTGGTTGGAAAACACAACTCAGTATTTACTAGATTCAAGCTGATCTCCCCTGACTGCACCCTTTTCAAGTGTATATGCCATTTGTTGGCTCTTGTCATCCAGAAAGCATTTGAAGAGATTCCTTCAGCGGTTGGATTCATGCTATCTGAGATTCCAGCTTGGTTTTCCAGAGCACTTTAAGAAGACATGATTACAAAGAGCTCTTCAAAGTGATGAACCCAGATGAAGAGCAAAGAAGTCCTTTCCCCTTTCAAAATATGTCTACAACACACTGGCTGGTTAGAAGGAAATTGCTTGGCAACATCAGAAAAAATTGGCCTGAACTGACTGCCTACTTTAGCATGTTGGCTCCCAATGAAATGTCCAACACAAGATCAGGACTATCCTAGGATACCTCCGAAATGATATCATCAGGATGTTCTTCACTTTCTTGACCCCAATTGTTGAAGAATTTGACCGGATCAATGTCCTGTTCCAATCTACTGATCTGGATCCAGAGAAAGCAACTTCAGATCTCAGTATCTTCAAAAAGACTCTACAAAGGAGGATAAAGTCGATCATGGGGATCTGCTTGCAGTGTCCCTGGTGCCACAGTTTCATCAGTGAAATCGCCTCCAACACAGCCAAGTACAGAAATCATCCAGATCAGCTCAGTCAAGCCTCCAGAAATATCTCTGATATGGACACTTGCTTCAAGTTCCTCCAGTCCCTCAATGACAAACTGGCCAAGAGGATCCCAATCCTCACTGTTTCTCTGGCCTCAGCAATCTCAGTCCAAAGAAAGTCCTCTCTCAAGCCACCAGGGCTCCCTTTCACCAGCTTCCATTCCAGCACCTTGTCAGTGAGAAAATTGAACAGCAGTATAGGGCCCTGATACATGTCATCTGGTCAGAAGCAGAGGTGTTTGAAGGTGGTGTCATCCCATTGGACATAGAGCAAATTTGGACTGGTGTGAGAATGCAAGTCTTCCCATGTGTGTCCAGAGTCTTCTATTAACGTTTGCTGCATATAGATGAGAGTAAAATAGGATGTATGGCTGATGCAATATTTCTTTGTGCAAGCTATTCGAGGTCACAGAGATGATAGAATGGCTGATTCTGAGGTCAACAGAGGGAATTTTTAGCACTTCTTGAATACTCTGTGAGGTCAGGAAATGTTGAGCATTTGAAAGATGCTTAAAAATGCAACTTATACTAGAAAAACTACCCAAAATCAACTCATTGAATGCATAGGTGATCATATTAGAGATAGTATAATACAGGAAATTAAACAAGCTAAATATTATTCTATTCTTAGTGACGAAGTGGTTGATATATCCAGTAAGGAGCAGGTGTCAGTGGGCAGTAGTGTTAAGATTTGTAGATAGTAATTGTAATATAAGAGAAGGAATTATAAGTACAGAAAGGATCACTGGAGAGGTTTTGGCTCGTGCAATAAAAGAAGCACTGAATAAGTTTGACTTAGACTTTGAAGATTGTAGGGGGCAAGGCTATGATGGTGCTAGCAATATGTCTAGTGCAAGGGGTGTGCAGGGTTGTCTCTTGGCAGAAAATCCTCAAGCCACATATATCTACTGTAATAGTCACGTAGCTTAATTTGTGTATTGTTGAAGCTTGTAGTTTACCTCCTATTCGTAATATGAATTCTACTGTTACTGAGACAGCATACTTCTTCCATTATAGTGCTAAACGGCAACTATTTCTTGAGAAAGTAATTGATAAGGAAACTAGCGTTGTTAAAGTTAAGGATCTTTGTAGAACAAGATGGATTTATCGGCACAAAGCTTATGAATTTTTTTATGTTTTGTCGTAACTGCAATGGAAGCAATTACAGAACATGATCCTACATATGGGGTATATGAACTGGGATACGAAAACAATTGTGGCAGCCAATGGCTGGCTCAAGATGTACCTTTCCTTTCCTTTTATAATATCTTTCATAGCAACAATGAATTCTATGTCTATTATAAAACCTGTAAGTGTAGGACATTGACCAGGGTTAGGGCTTGGAAAAAGGCTAGCTTTAGGGATTGTACAATGACTAGGGTTAGGACTTGTACAATGACTAGGGTTAGGGCTTGTACAATGACTAGGGTTAGGGCTTGTACAATGACTAGGGTTAGAGATCTGTAGGATGGTAAAGAAACAAAACTGCCTGAACCTGTAGGAAGGTAGGCTGGTAAAGAAACATAGCTGCTGCTTGAGTTGTATAGTACATGTAGCTACCAACTGTTAGTCATTCCCCAAGTACATATCTACACACTATCTAGCCTGCAAGTAAAACTATTTTAGCAGCTGGGCAGTGAGGAATTTACAAGATCTGTTAAGGAGTATGTACAGTAGCTTACTCAGTTACCTACCTTTCTGTGTGCTAAATGCATCCCTTTTAGGGAAGAACTGGTGAATATGAATCCACATCCCTGCTGTAAACTCTAGTAGGGAAGCTGGGAAGTGGGGAAGTTAGATGCAGCAATGTTTGGCTACACTTTACTAGAACAGCTGGGGAGTGCATGACCTTGGGAAGTGTGTTCCTGTTAGGGCTTGAGTGGGAACTACAGTAGGTTAGGGCTTGGACAATGATTAGGGTTAGGGCTTGGACAATGACTAGGGGTTAGGTCTTAGACCATGACTAGGTTTAGGCTTTGGACAATCACTGGAGTTGGTGCTGGGACAATGATTATGGTTAGGGGTTGGACTTTGACTATATATACATGTAGTTAGGTGTATGACATTGTACAGGGCTAGAGCCGTTGGACATTGACCATAGTTAATGCTTTGACAAAGGCGAGGGTTACGGATTGGACAATGACTAGGGTTAGTGCTTTGACAAAGGCTAGGGTTAGGGGTTGGACATTGACTAGGGTTAGGGCTTTGACAAAGGCTTGGACAATGACTAGGGTTAGGGCTTGGACAAGCTAGTGTTAGTGCTTGGACAATGACTATGGTTAGGGCTTGGACCATTAGGTTACTGCTTGGACTATGACTAGGGTTAGGGCTCGGACAATGATTAGGGTTAGGGTTTGGACCATAACTAGGGTTAGGGCTTCGACCATGACTAGGGTTAGGTCTTGGACCATGACTAGTGTTAGGGCCTGGACAAGGACTATATTTAGGGGTTATACATTGGCCAGGGTCAGGGCTTGGACAAAGGCTAGGGTTAGGGGTTGGATATTGGCTCGAGTTAGTGCTTGGACAGTGACTAGGTTTAGTGCTTAGATAATGGTTAGGGTTAGAGCTTACCAAGACCTGGGTGATGGCTTGGAGAATGACTACGATTAGAGGTTAGGTTGTAAAGAAACATGGATTATTAACGAAATTCATTTTCCACCCGCGCGCTTGACCACGTACTTACATTTTAGCTCCTAATGAAAACAATCATTGAATAGAGTAGGGCTAGCCACTGGTGCTAATTTCAACTCTCTGGCTCTTGGTAATCTGGAGATATTTATGTGCCAAAATCAGGCATTCAGGTTTTTGAGGTTCCCTCCACTTGTAGCTCCAGTAACCTGATACCTATGAAAAGTATCGAGAGAGAGCACACAGAGAGACGTATCTTTTGAGCTCTATATCAAGTCCATACAGTAAAGTCACGTTAGTGTGCAGAATCTATTGAACTATAAAGTGATAACCACAAGATGTCAGTATTTTGTCACTGGGAGGAAAAGGGTATACCTGAGGAGCATTTCTTGGAGATTGTTCATTTATGTCAAGCAAATGCAGAGAGTATTTTCTCTGCTCTCGTTGGGTGTTTGAAGGAGAAGAAACTTCAGATCAACAGAATTGTCGGGATGGGCTTTGATGGAGCGAGTACATTTTCAGAGGAAAAAACTGGAGTCCAAACTCGAATGAAGACGCTTGCACCCCATGCTTTGTTTGTGCACTACCACTTGCTACAGCTAGCTTGTGTTCAGGCTGCAAACTCTACTAAAGGAATCAAACATGTGTATGTGACCCTGATGGCTCTTTGGAAATACTTCCACTACTCCCCAAAGAGAGCAGAATCTCTCAAGGCGGTCCTGAGTGTGCCAGAGTTGAAAATTGCTAAACCATCCGATACACGCTGGCTGGCACATGAGCGATGTGTAAAAGCAGTGAAGGCAAGCTATGGTGCAATCGTAGTGGCTCTCAACAACATCCATGAGACTACACATGAGCCAGAAGCACTCGGACTTAGCAAAGCTCTCAGCAAGGTCTCCACAGTCGCAGCTATGTACATGCTTGACTACACCCTCCCACAAGTTGCTAAACTCAGCAAAAGACTCCAAACCGAGCATCTCGACTTGTCCATCATACCTAGCTTAGTCGATTCCACCCTTGATGCACTTGATGACACAGTTTTACCAGCTGCAAATTGGGTACTCGAGTTGTTAGATGAAGCTGAAAATCTAGAAAAAACGGCTGACATCGAAGTTTCTCTTGAAGACATCAGGCGAATGTAGCTAAGCCATTCATCGCACATTTGAAAGACAACATTTCCTCTCGATTTGCCTTGTCTAGTGATGTTGTGTCAGCAATGAGCATCTTTGATCCAAAGAAAATGCCTAGTTTTGATTCACCTGATCTTCCTCAGTACGGCAAAACCTCCATTGGAACACTTCTTTCTCACTACGGGACAGAAAACCCTTGCAGGACATTACTTGGTAACCCAACCGTTAAGAAAGCACTTACCTCCTCTGAGATCCACACTGAGTGGATAACATATCGACGACATATGGCGAAACAACCCAAAGATAATATGAAGTCACAGCTTGAAGATTTGGTTTCCAACGACATGTTGGCAAACATATTTCCAAACCTGCACACTATTCCAAAGATCAGTTTGTCCATCCCAGTGGCTACTGCCTCCGTAGAGAGGAGCTTCTCTCAGATGAAGCTTATTAAGACAAGGCTACGCAGCAGTTTGAACGACACTAGCTTGTCACATCTGATGAAAATCGCTATTGAGTCACCGGACCAACTAACAGATGGTAATCTTGACGAAATAGTCGAAGTTTGGGCAAGAAAAAACAGAAGAATAGTAACATGAACTTGTGTTATTTTGCATAGTACTTATATTACTTATTATTATTACTTACACATTGATTTATCTCTACACTTAAAAAAAATCGGAAGCTCACTAATCGTTATTTTACATGACTAGTGAACTTCTCAGGTGGGGCGAGATTGCTCTAAGGTGGGGCACTCGCCCCACCTCGCCCACACTCTAAATGAAGCCCAGCCAGTGTAGTGTAGGTCCAGTGTGTGTGCTATTGGTCAACATACTTCAAACTGCCTCCACCCAGTGTGGTGTAGGTCCAGTGTGTGTCCCATAGAGCTATTGTCAACCTACTTCAACCTGCCTACACCTAGTATGGTGTTGGTCCAGTGTGTGTCCCCATAGGGCTATTGTCAACCTTCTTGCAACCTGTCTGCACCCAGTGTGGTGTTGGTCCAGTGTGTGTCCTCGTAGAGCTATTGTCAAACCTACTTCAACCTGCCTTCACCCAGTGTGGTGTTGGTCCAGTGTGTGTCCCCAAAGAGCTATTGTCAACCTACTTCAACCTGCTCTACCCAGTGTGGTGTTGGTCCAGTGTGTGTCCCCATAGAGTTATTGTCAACCTACTTCAACCTGCCTACACCCAGTGTGGTGTTGGTCTAGTGTGTGTCCCCATAGAGCTATTGTCAACCTACTACCTCAACCTGCCTCCACCCAGTGTGGTGGTGTTGGTCCAGTGTGTGTCCCCATAGAGCTATTGTCAACCTACTTCAACCTGCCTACACCCAGTGTGGTGTTGGTCTAGTGTGTGTCCACAAAGAGTTATTGTCAACCTACTTCAACCTGCCTACACCCAGTGTGGTGTTGGTCTAGTGTGTGTCCCCATAGAGCTATTGTCAACCTACTTAACCTGCCTCCACCCGGTGTGGTGTAGGTCCAGTGTGTGTCCCCATAGAGCTATTGTCAACCTACTTCAACCTTCCTTCACCCAGTGTAGTGTAGGTCCAGTGTGTGTCCTCATAGAGCTATTGTCAACCTACTTCAACCTGCCTAGTGCATGTACACACAGCTAGGGGCCACCATCACTGACCTGCTATGATATTGCATGTACACACAGCTAGGGGCCACCATCACTGACCTACTATAACACTGCATGTACACACAGCTAGGGGCCACCATCACTGACCTGCTATAACACTGCATGTACACACAGCTAGGGGCCACCATCACTGACCTGCTATAACACTGCATGTACACACAGCTAGGGGCCACCATCACTGACCTGCTATGATACTGCATGTACACACAGCTAGGGGCCACCATCACTGAACTACTATAACACTGCATGTACACACAGCTAGGGGCCTCCATCACTGACCTGCTATAACACTGCCTGTACACACAGCTAGGGACCACCATCACTGACCTACTATAACACTGCCTGTACACACAGCTAGGGACCACCATCACTGACCTACTATAACACTGCATGTACACACAGCTAGGGGCCACCATCACTGACCTGCTATAACACTGCATCTACACACAGCTAGGAGCCACCATCACTGACATTCTATAACACTGCATGTACACACAGCTCGGGGCCACTATCACTGACCTGCTATAACACTGCATGTACATACAGCTAGGGACCACCATCACTGACCTGCTGTAACACTGCATGTACACACAGCTTGGGACCACCATCACTGACCTACTATAACACTGCATGTGCATACATCTGGGACCACCATCACTGACCTGCTGTAACACTGCATGTACACACAGCTAGGGACCACCATCACTGACCTACTATAACACTGCATGTACACACAGCTAGGGGCCACCATCACTGACTTACTATAACACTGCATGTACACACAGCTAGGGACCACCATCACTGACCTACTATAACACTGCATGTACACACAGCTAGGGGCCACCATCACTGACTTACTATAACACTGCATGTACACACAGCTAGGAGCCACCATCACTGACCTACTATAACACTGCATGTGCACACAGCTAGGGGCCACCATCACTGACCTGCTATAACAGTGCATGTACACACAGCTAGGGGCCACCATCACTGACCTACTATAACACTGCATGTACACACAGCTAGGGGCGACCATCACTGACCTGCTATAACACTGCATGTACACACAGCTAGGGACCACCATCACTGACCTACTATAACACTGCATGTACACACAGCTAGGGGACACCATCACTGACCTGCTATAACACTGCATGTACACAGCTAGGGGCCACCATCACTGACGTACTATAACACTGCATGTACACACAGTTAGGGGCCACCATCACTGACCTGCTATGATACTGCATGTACACACAGCTAGGGGCCACCATCACTGACCTACTATAACTGCATGTACACACAGCTAGGGGCCACCATCACTGACCTATAACACTGCATGTACACACAGCTCGGGGCCACCATCACTGACCTGCTATAACACTGCATCTACACAAAGCTAGGGGCCACCATCACTGACCTGCTATAACACTACATGTAGTGCAGACCTGCCAACCCCAGAGTCATGAAAATCTGGAGATACCCCAAAAAATCCTCGAAAAATCTGGAGATTTGGTATAAAATCTGGTTATCATTTGCATCAAGTCATAACATAAGCATGCTAAGCATACTAAATTAATTTCCCCCCATTCCCCCCCCCCCCCCCCCCCCCAAATAACACACTGCTTATCAGTTTAATGATTATGATTATAGCAAGAAGTTGCCCTTTTTGCATGGTCCAAAATTTTCTCATCAGGCACCCAGCGAAACAGGGAACTTCAGCTTCAGGGAATGCTAGCTTCATGGCTAGAATGCTTGACAAAGTGCCATCGAGCTTCATTGCCGAGCGTCTGTCTTATTCTTTCCGACAATGCTCAAGTCATTCCTCTTCAGCATTACTCTGAGGGAGGACAACAACTACCTCAGCGACACGAAATAGGTATTTGAAACGCTGACAAGGTAGTTTGGATAAGCAAAAAGTTCGGATATGCAAAAAAAACACACAAATATTAATCATAAATTCATGAATGTAATTTTTTTTGGTAAAAATATTAATATAATTATTGTATGTAAAATCACATTAAATAATAAATCTCCTCCAGATTTCTGGTATTAGCTACAGTTCCCATCACGCTTGCAGCATTGCCTCGTTGCACTTAAAATGCTGAACCACGTTGGAACTATTTTCAATATACTTTTAATCTGCAGGTCCTTTGGTTAATAAGAAGCTCACTTCCTGATACTAGAAGGATTTAGGTCCTCAGTATAACTGGCATGCTGTTTATATATACATTTTTTTTATATTCATAATGTTGTATTTTCTCTGAGCAAATAGTCCACCGACAGTGCCTTGGGGCTTGCCCACTTTTTCTGAACGAACCCCACAGATATAAAGCATTTTCTAGTTGTTCGTCTTTAGCAAGGCGCATGACTTTGCGAGTTGAACTTATCCCCCGACAGTCAAGGTTGCCCGCGAACTCTCGAAGTTTGGCATCGTTCTTGTTATTGTCGACTTCTCTACGCCTTACTCTTCCGCTAGTCCGGCTTGACTGGCTCCATTTGATATCTTGCTTAGCATGGCTATCTTTGACTCGATCGACAAAACTACTCTCTTGAACTAGTTTCCACGCGTAAACGATTTGGCAGATAGACGACCATTACCGGGTTTATTATTTAATTCTTAATTCGAGGTACGTTTGAACCTGAACCCTGATCTTTAAAAAAATCAATTCCTCAGAAAGTCGGGTGAATTGGATATTCAATCGGGAGATCTTGAGATTAGTGTTGAAATCGGGTGACACCCGGCAGCATCGGGTGAGTTGGCAGGTCTGCATGATGTACACACAGCTAAGGGCCACCATCACTGACCTGCTATAACACTGCATGTACACACAGCTAGGGACCACCATCACTGACCTACTATAACACTGCATCTACACACAGCTAGGGGCCACCATCACTGACATGCTATAACACTGCATGTACACACAGCTCGGGGCCACCATCACTGACCTGCTATAACACTGCATGTACACACAGCACCGGCGGTACTAAGGGGGGGCGGAGGGGGCGTCCGCCCCCCCAACCAACCAGCTTTACCAGCCAGCTAGCTAAGCTCTATCATCATTCCACAAACCATTCACGCGTAATTTGATGCCGAGTCAATAATTTTGAACGCCGTTTGTGACTATCACGAGAATAAGATTGAGTCGAGTGCTATTGCACTTTGAGCTGGCTGCTATTGCACTTTGAGCTGGCAGCTAGTGAATGTGCTTGTGTCGTAGACTCGGAGAGACCTAGTGAATAGTGTAGAGTAGAGCCATTTCACACCTGACCCGAGCAAATCAGCGCGCGTTTAATTTCGCGTTATTAAAAATTAAAAAAACAAATTAATTTTTTTATTATTTTTTTAATTATATAATAAAATATAATAGCTAGAGTCCAGATTATTATATAAAGGGACAAACTTTAGACAATAACTGGAGATGCTGAACTGTCTACTTTCCCACTTATTGTCATTAGTGTTGCCCACTAATCATTGTCATTGTCTAATCATCGTCTTTGAAGTCTTTGAAGTTCATATATATATATAGTGTATTTAATAATGTTCTGATTACTTTTTCTATAATGGATTGCTGAAGTATAAAGCTAGCTAGTTCTTAGGCTGTAGTTGTTCTTCTGAGTTGATCTATTTCACTTGAGTAGTATCTGTACTTCAGTCAGTTATCATCAATGCATTCAGTATCTTGCAGCAGTCATCTACACTGTCTGCAAGTCCAGATGTCAGACAGTGTGTCAAAAAGCTTTGCAAAACTAGGTGGACATGCAGATATGAAGCCATAAAGGCAAATTTCCAAGTAATTTTTTTAACTATCGAAGATGAAACATCACAGGCAAAGGCTGAAGCTGATGCTAGAGGGTTATTGCACCAATTTCAGAGCTTTGAGTTTCTCCTGGTCATGATTGTGCTAAAGCAGCTCCTGGTCAGTACCTTCAATCTAGGCAGATTGACTTAGGAGCAGCAGTCTCATCCATCAAGGCCACACTCACTGTTTTAAGGAGACAGAGAACTGAAGACAAGTTTCAGGAGTTCTTTGGGACAGCTACTTCTCTTACTAACACAATTGGTGCTGATATTCCCACAGTGCTCTCTGCACGGAGGAAGAGAGTCTCGCTGCGACTTGATCATATGTGGCATACCGAGCATCATCACGAAACGGTTGAAAGTAAGTACAGAGCAGAATTTTACTATCAGGTACTGGACGTATTGATGGAACAAATAGAAGGGCGATTCTCACAAGAAACAAAGAACCTCTTAGTTTCTTTCAGCTACCTCCAGCCTGAAAAATTGCTGAAGCAGGGTGAGGAGCAAAAAACTGACAGCAACTTGCAGCACCTAGCTGAGTTCTATGGAATGAATGAATCAGCTCTGAAAACAGAGTTTTCCCTGTTTAAGGAATCTAGGAGAGACCTTCTTCAAAATTGCAAAACAGTTCTGGATGTATTACAAGTTTTGCATCAGACTGATCTGCACAGAGTGTATGGAGAACTATACCAACTTTATCGTTTGTTTGTCACACTTCCTGTGACCACAGCATCCTATGAGAGAAGCTTTAGTAATCTCACCATAGTTAAAAATAAGCTTCGATCCACGACATCTCAAGAGAGAGTTGAGAACTTAATGATTCTATTTGTTGAAAATGATATCACTGCTAAGCTAAATTATAACTCTATTACTGACACCTTTGCATCCATGGGACCTCGACAAATGCAATTATGATTCCAAAAAATATAAAATTTAATATAAATCAAAGGCCTTGATGTTAATTTCTGTATGACATAAAAAATATAAAATTTCCTGGAGCTATATACCTTGCAAAATGCAGACCATCCCTAGTTATTACCATCCCTAGTTATTATGCATGCACCATGCAATTGTAGCTATGTTTCTCCCCCCCAACATAGTAATGCTGTGCACACCTGTACACACAGCTAGGGGCCACCATCACTGACCTGCTATAATACTGCATGTACACACAGCTAGGGACCACCATCACTGACCTGCTATAACACTGCATGTACACACAGCTAGGAAAGTGCATGCACAGACATCTCCCAAACAAAATGGGTGCCAATGCCAAGAGCTGCCTCTGTAATGATGGCTTATAGCTGTCCTTAAAGCAAGGCCTAGACCATCACCAGCTCAGTGGGTCAAGGTTCCTCTAGCCCCCAAGACCACACCCATGATGCACACAAGATGTTATCTTGAGAAGAAGTGTCACTTATTTGTAGTCCTTCTACCCTATTTACACCTACTGCCCTTATCAAATTAGGTGGAGCTAGATAATGATTACTATACATGCTCCAAACATTCCCCGCCCCCTCCAGCACTGCACACATGTACACACATACACACACATGTTTGGTGGATCACCAGATCTGCACACGGCACTAGTGGTTTTGTGGCTTCCTGCATGCCAACTTAATTAGTACCAGGCAGGAACTGAGCTGGAGTATAAAGGGACACACCCGTAGCCTGAGATCAAACTTGCTGGTCTTGTATATTATATATCTCTCAATCTTTGTGATAGCTCCTCTCGAATTTTGTAATCAGCACCTCTCGAACTTTGTGGTCAGTACCTCTCGAATTTTGTGATCAGCACCTCGAATTTTTTGATAGCTCTCGAACTTTGTGATCAGCACCTCGAATTTTGTGGTCAGAACATCTCAAACTTTGTGGTCAACACCTCTCGAATTTTGTCAGCAGCACCTCTCGAACTTCCCATCGCTGTCTCTGAGATGTCTGCTTCAGCTGAACATGCCCCTCAGCCGCCTGCCAACAAGGAGCACCAGGTCCTGCAGGAGTACCATGATGACTTGCTGGCTCAAGTGGCAACCACCAAACTCGTGCATTTCTCAGCGGAGTTGTACAGGTCACAGGTCATCTCCCGGCAAGTGCATGATGTCTTTGCCTCCCTGGATGATGCCCTGGAGCCCAAGCTCACACTAAGGTACTTACTGCAGGGTGTGTGTGAGGGAGTGAAACACGATGTGTCAGTGTTCCACAGGTTCCTCAGAGTCCTCGCTGGGTATGGAGGGCCTGCCAAACAGTTGGCTAGCCGTCTGAGGGAGGAGTCATTAGAGGGGCGGGCTCTAGCTGATGGGGCAGGCAGTGGCCGGGAAGTGGCAGGTGACCTCTGTCTTGTAGAAGCCGATCTTTCTGAATTGATGGAAGTTCTTGTTGAAGTGAGTGATAAGTGGGAGCTCTTAGGCATAGCCTTGCAGCTGCCTCAACATGTCATAGAAGAGTGCAGGTGCAGTGCTAACACTAATGCACTAAAGATGACCAGTATTCTCCGTGAGTGGATCTTGCATAACAAGTCTGACAAGAGCACTCTGAAGAGCCTCCTGCTTGCACTGGCCGGCAAGCTAGTGGGGAGAGTTCGTACCGCAGAGAACTTAGAGATGAGATTCAGAGCGTGTCTGAAGCCATCCCATACAACACCGGTGCCAAAGCCCCCCAGGTCAGAGTCCCCCCTGAGGGTAGCCTACCTGTCTAGCGACACTGAAGTAGCTGATGGCAAGTCTGCACTCTTGGAGGTGCAAGTTAGTGACAATGAGGGAGTGTCCTACCTGTGGGTGAAGGAGGGCCAGCCCTTAACTGACGGCCTGGCTTACTCAGGTGCACACACCCCCATCCTTGCTATCAGGCCAGCCCGGCAAGGAGCTCAAGGCAAGTACACCTGCCACATCACTAGAGGCAGTGAGGAAGTCATTAGTCCATCAGTGCACTTGACCGTAAGCTTTCTTCCAGAGAAGAAACATCTTCTCAAGCTCTACTCCAAGACTAGAGAAGTCCCCCGAGACTCTTGGCCTCCGAGGGTGACTAACACCTTCATAGATCTTGCTCTCATCACCAAGAGCACCGAGGTTACCGATATTTACACATCCTCTGTTCGTGGAGACATCGACGATGTTTTAGAGACCAAGGAAAAGATTGACTTTGAGACCGTGTTTGGAGAGTACGAGAGTGGAGCACTAGTGCTGGTCGAGGGTCGGCCGGGAAGTGGCAAGACAACTTTGGTGCACAAGCTCTCCCGGGACTGGGCCACACGTGGAGACGTACTGAAGGGTGCAAAACTGACCTTTCATGTTCCTCTCCGACACCTAGCTAATAGAACCACTGAACATTTGTCGGATCTTCTCGGCCTTCTCTACCAGGACAGAGGAGAATGTGAGAAGGTTGTCACAGACATTACGCAATCTAAAGGCGAGGGTGTGTGTTTTATACTTGATGGATTAGACGAGTTCCATCCCCAAGAGGAAACCAAGTCCGTTATCCATCGGTTACTATACGAGCAATGCCTTCCTGAGGCAATGATCGTCGTGGCGTCGCGACCAGTGGCCACTGAAAAACTAAGGTCTCACGTTAACAGACGTGTTGAGGTGCTGGGCTTTAGTCATGAGCAAATCCTCGAATATGTCGACAAATACCCCTTCACTTCACACCCACCCAATAGTAGCTCACCAGCTGAACTGAAAGCACATCTAAATTCCTATCCCAACCTACTCCACATGTGCTATCTGCCAGTGCATGCTGCCATGATATGCTTCCTCCATGAGCATGAACGAGGGATTCCAGCAAATGAGGCAGATATCTACAAACATTTTACAAAATTTATTGTCTTACGCAATCTAAAGCGTGCTAATGCATCAGCTAAACTCCCTTCACTGAAAGATTTACGACGAAGGGACAAGAAACGTTTCCGCAAGATCTGCAGACTCGCCTTTAATATGACCACCAACTCCTCACAAACTGTTCGCCAGAGTGATACCCACGTTCCATTTTCCCTTTGTACTGGCCCGGATGATGCGCCAACCCTAGGCTTGCTGACGGTGGACAGAACAGCTGAACTAGACCAACTGGACAATACCTACACCTTTCTCCACCTCACCTTCCAGGAATATCTGGCAGCACTCCACTTAGCTCAACTTAATAATAGAAAACAAAAGAAGATTGTCAAACAATATGCAGCAGCGAAGCACATGCGTGTCGTATGGAAGTTTTACTGCAGCATAGTCAAGAATGAAGACAAACTAGCAGAAATACAGCGTATAATGTGGCCTGCAGATAGGAAGAGATCACGAGATATCTTGCATGAGGTCCACTGTGCATTTGTATCTCAACAACGTCTGGTCTGTAACAACTTAGTAGAGAGAAGAGCTTGTGAGCTTTACTTTAGTAGTAGGGACTCTACTCTCACACTTTCTGACATGACTGCTGTGGGCTATGTCATCACCACTGCTTCCCACCCTGTCACACTCCTACATATGCAGAGTTGTCTCTTACATGCTGCACATGTTACAGCACTACTGAGAGAAGTTAGCCTCAACAAGCTAAACTCTATACAAACATTGGATTTGAATTATAACAATATTGGTGCCGAAGGTGCAGTGGCTCTGGCAGGTGCACTAAAGACTTGTAATAATCTACAACAACTGGGGCTCGATGATAACAATATTGGTGACGAAGGTGCAGTGGCTCTGGCAGATGCACTCAAGACTTGTAATAATCTACAACAACTGAGGCTCTTTAATAACAATATTGGTGACGAAGGTGCAGTGGCTCTGGCAGGTGCACTAAAGACTTTTAATAATCTACAACAACTGTGGCTCAATACTAACAATATTGGTGCCGATGGTGCAGTGGCTCTGGCAGATGCACTCAAGACTTGTAATAATCTACAACAACTGGGGCTCTATAATAACAATATTGGTGACGAAGGTGCAGTGGCTCTGGCAGGTACACTAAAGACTTGTAATAATCTACAAGAACTGGTGCTCAATGATAACAATATTGGTGACGAAGGTGCAGTGGCTCTGGCAGGTGCACTCAAGACTTGTAATAATCTACAACAACTGAGGCTCGGCTATAACAGTATTGGTGCCGAAGGTGCAGTGGCTCTGGCAGGTGCACTGAAGACTTGTAATAATCTACAAGAACTGGGGCTCAATAATAACAATATTGGTGCCGAAGGTGCAGTGGCTCTGGCAGGTGCACTAAAGACTTGTAATAATCTACTACAACTGTGGCTCAATAATAACAATATTGGTGCCGAAGGTGCAGTGGCTCTGGCAGGTGCACTAAAGACTTGTAATAATCTACAAAAACTGGGGCTCAATAATAACAATATTGGTGACGAAGGTGCAGTGGCTCTGGCAGGTGCACTCAAGACTTGTAATAATCTACAACAACTGTGGCTCTACATGTATAATAACAATATTGGTGCTAATGGTCGTTATGCTTTAAAACAACTCAAGTGTGACGACCTCAGGCTATGACCGAACACCTCCACCCTGAGTCTTTATGTTCTACAAGTGAACCTGCTAACACTTTAAGACAATGTGCTGCATTACTAACCCCCCCCCCCCCCTGTCTTCACCACTCTGTTACTCAGCAAGTGTATTAATAATGTTCACCTAACAGCAAGTGTATTAATAATGTTCACCTAACAGCAAGTGTATTAATAATGGAGCAAGTGTATTAATAATGTTCACCTAACAGCACGTGTATTAATAATGTCCACCTAACAGCAAGTGTATTAGTAATGTTCACCTAACAGCAAGTGTATTAATAATGTCCACCTAACAGCAAGTGTATTAGTAATGTTCACCTAACAGCAAGTGTATTAGTAATGTTCACCTAACGGCAAGTGTATTAATAATGTTCACCTAACAGCAAGTGTATTAATAATGTCCACCTAACAGCAAGTGTATTAATAATGTTCACCTGTTCACCTAACAGCAAGTGTATTAATAATGTTCACCTATTGCTAACAGCAAGTGTATTAATAATGTTCACCTAACAGCATGTTGATTAATAATGTTCACCTAACGATGAGAACTTCTCTTGGGGCCACTGGGTGTGGCTGCTGTTGATGACATGGTCCATTTTATGACCCAAGTCTGTATGTGTGGGGGGAGCAAGTGTCTGACCCAAGTCTGTATGTGTGGAGGGAGGAAGTGAGTCTGTATGCGTGGGGGGAGCAAGTGTCTGACCCAAGTCTGTATGTGTGGGGGGAGCAAGTGTCTGACCCAAGTCTGTATGTGTGGGGAGCAAGTGGCTTAGTCACTGCAGACCTGCCAACTCACCTGCTCCCGGGTGTCACCCGATTACAACACTAATCTCAAGATCTCCCGATTGAATATCCAATTCACCCGACTTTCTGAGGAATTGATTTTTTTAAAGATCAGGGTTCAATTAAAAAAATATATAATACATACCTCGATTAAATAATAAACCCGGTAATGGTCGTCGATCTGCCAAATCGTTTACGTAAGTTTCACGTGGAAACTAGTTCGCTTTGAAACTAGTTCGCTTTGGCCAGCAAAAGGAAGAGAGTAGTTTTGTCGATCGAGTCAAAGATAGCCATGCTAAGCAAGATATCAAATGGAGCCAATCAAGCCGGACTAGCGGAAGAGTAAGGCGTAGAGAAGTCGACAATAACAAGAACGATGCCAAACTTCGAGAGTTCGCGGGCAACCTTGACTGTCGGGGGGATAATCAACTCGCAAAGTCGTGCGCCTTGCTAAAGACGAACAACCATTATATCTGTGGTTCGTTCAGAAAAAGTGGTCAAGCCCCAAGGCACTGCAGTCGGGGGACTAGAAAATACAACATTACGAATATAAAAAATATGTATATATGTAAAACAGCATGCCAGTTACTGAGGACCTAAATCCTTCTAGTATCAGGAAGTGAGCTTCTTATTAACCAAAGGACCTGCAGATTAAAAGTATATTGAAAATAGTTCCAATGTGATTCAGCATTTTAATTACATTCATGAATTTATGATTAATATTTGTGTTTTTTTGGTGCATATCCGAACTTTTTGCTTATCCGAACTACCTTGTCAGTGTTTCAAATACCTATTTCGTGTCGCTGAGGTAGTTGCTGTCCTCCCTCAGAGTAATGCTGAAGAGGAATGACTCTTGAGCTTTGTCGGAAAGAATAAGACAGACGCTCGGCAATGAAGCTCGATGTCACTTTGTCAAGCATTCTAGCCATGAAGCTAGCATTCCCTGAATCTGAAGTTCCCTGTTCCGCTGGATTCCTGATGAGAAAATTTTGGACCATGCAAAAGGGGCAACTTCTTGCTATAATCATAATCATTAAACTGATATATAAGCAGTGTGTTATTTGGGGGGGGGGGGGGGGGGGGGGGGACGAGGGAAAATTATTTAGTATGCTTAGCATGCTTATGTTATGACTTGATGCAAATGATAACCAGATTTTATACCAAATCTCCAGGATTTTTTGGGGTATCTCCAGATTTTCATGACTCTGGGGTTGGCAGGTCTGCAAGTGCCTGACCCAAGTCTGTATGTGTGGGGGGAGCAAGTGCCTGACCCAAGTCTGTATGTGTGGGGGGAGCAAGTGCCTGACCCAAGTCTGTATGTGTGGGGGGAGCTAGTGTCTGACCCAAGTCTGTATGTGTGGGGGTAGCAAATGCCTGACCCAAGTCTGTATGTGTGGGGGGGAGCAAGTGCCTGATCCAAGTCTGTATGTGTGGGGGGAGCAAGTGCCTGACCCAAGTCTGTATGTGTGTGGGGAGCAAGTGCCTGACCCAAGTCTGTATGTGTGGGGGTAGCAAGTGTCTGACCCAAGTGTGTATGTGTGGGGGGAGCAAGTGTCTGACCCAAGTCTGTATGTGTGGGTGTAGGCCGTGTAGCAAGTGTCTGACAAGTCTGTATGTGTGGGGGGAGCAAGTGCCTGACCCAAGTCTGTATGTGTGGGGGGAGCAAGTGCCTGACCCAAGTCTGTATGTGTGGGGGGAGCAAGTGTCTGACCCAAGTCTGTATGTGTGGGGGGAGCAAGTGCCTGACCCAAGTCTGTATGTGTGGGGGGAGCAAGTGCCTGACCCAAGTGGGCGGAGCTAGTGTCTGACCCAAGTCTGTATGTGTGGGGCGAGCAAGTGCCAAGGGTTCATGGATATAGGGTTGCTGGTTTATGTAAGATGGAGTGTGGTGACGGAGTGTCCCACAAAATTCGTAACACAATAACTTTCTTTTCCACACAGGAGCTCCATAAGTCCATACCCAGGAGCCCCATACATCCATACCCATGGCAGTAATTGAAGAGCTCCCCACACCCCCCACTAGTGGGCAAGCCACTACAAGCTTGTGGAGCTGGTGCATGTGGAGTCTTGCATGTGATAATGAAGGAGAGTGCTGTGGGGAGGAGAGAGTGTGCTTACAATTAGTGCCCATCATCTACAAACTATAATAATGCCAGCTGTGTTTCTGAGTGCTGGCCCCCTCCCAATATTCACTGGCCCACTAATACACTAGCCCCCTCCCAATATTCACTGGCCCACTAATACACTAGCCCCCTCCCAATATTCACTGGCCCACTAATACAGTAGCCCCCTCCCAATATTCACTGGCCCACTAATACAGTAGCCCCCTCCCAATATTCACTGGCCCACTAAAACAGTGGCCCCCTCCCAATATACACTGGCCCACTAATACACTAGCCCCTCCCAATATTCACTGGCCCATTAATACACTAGTCCCCTCCCAATATTCACTGGCCCACTAATACACTAGCCCCCTCCCAATATTCACTGGCCCACTAATACAGTAGCCCCCTCCCAATATTCACTGGCCCACTAATACAGTAGCCCTCCCCTCCAAACCAAAGCTCATCTCCTCTTAGCTGCCTAAATGCTGTTGCATTTTCCACTGATATGACTTGTCTTCAGGAAGACTCTAAGCACACCTTCACTAAGGTGGTCAACACCTGCTCCTCAAGGAGGCTCCCTCTATGAATGCAATGGTGAGATGTGAGGGAAACTCTTCATGGCCATGGGGTGGAGCTTGCTAGATATGCAACCTGAGGTGCCAGCTGCTCCCACCTCTCAACCAACCTGAACAATAATAATATAATTATTATAATTATATGCATGTAAATATTATTATATATTATATACCTGTAAATAATATTATTATATATTATATACGTGTAAATATTATTATATATTATATACATGTAAATATTATGATATGTTATATATAGAGCTCATAAATTATGCAACAAGGCGACATTACCAACAAACTCCACTAGCTACACCAGAGTTCATAAATTATGCAACAAGGCGACATTACCAACAAACTCCACTAGCTACGTCAGAGCTCATAAATTATGCAACAAGGCGACATTACCAACAAACTCCACTAGCTACGTTGGAGCTCACCTAATGCAAGCAGTTTGCTAGCGAGGGTTATATATACCTGTATATATTATTATATATTATATATGTGCAAATATTATTATAAATTATATACATGATTATATATTATATACCTGTATATATTATTATATATTATATATGTGCAAATATTATTATATATTATATACGTGTAAATATTATTATATACGTGTAAATATTATTATATATTATATACATGTAAATTATATACTAGATTACCTGAAGGAAGTACATTCACCACCTATATATATCCTGCTCTATGTTAACTCTGTATATACTGCTCATGTTCACACCTATACATCCATCCTTCTCTATATTAAACTCTCTATATAAATCCCTCCTCTACATTCACTCTCTATATATCCTGCTCTATGTTCACCACCTATATATATATCCTGCTCTATATTCACCTCTCTATATACATCCTGTTCTATATTCACCTCTCTATATACATCCTGTTCTATATTCACCTCCCTATATATCTTGCTCTATGTTCACCACCTATATATATATCCTGTGCCATATTCACCTCTATATATATATATCCTGCTCTATGTTCACCTCTCTCTATATATCCTGTTCTATATTCACCTCTCTCTATATATATCCTACTCTATGTTCACTACCTAGATATATTTCTACTCTATATTCACCTCACTCTATGTTCTTCTCTCTATATTCACCTCTCTCTAATATATACTGCTCTATATTCACCCATATATATATATATCCTTCTCTATGTTCACCTCTATATATCCTGCTCTATATTCACCTCTCAATATATATCCCGCTCTATATTCACCTCTCTCTATATATATTCTGCTCTATATGCATGTTAGAGGAGCAGGCGATAACTATATGCATGTTAGAGGAGCAGGGGATTACTATATGCATATTAGAGGAGGAGGGGATTACTATAATTATGCATGTTAGAGGTGTAGGGATTACTAGATGCATGTTAGAGGAGCACGGGATTACTATATGCATGTTAGAGGAGCAGGGGATTACTATATGCATGTTAGAGGAGCAGGTGATTACTAGATGCATGTTAGAGGAGCAGGGGATTACTATATGCATGTTAGAGGAGCAGGGGATTACTAGATGCATGTTAGAGGAGCAGGGGATTACTATATGCATGTTAGAGGAGCAGGTGATTATTATATGCATGTTAGAGGAGCAGGGGATTACTATATGCATGTTAGAGGAGAAGGGGATTACTATATGCGTGTTAAATGAGCAGGGGATTACTATATACATGTTAGAGGAGAAGGGATGATGCATATTATAGAAGCAGGGGATTACTATATGCATGTAGGGGATTACTATATGCGTGTTAGAGGAGAAGGGATTACTAGATGCATGTTATAGGAGCAGGGAATTACTATATGCATGTTAGAGGAGCAGGGATTACTATATGCATGTTAGAGGAGCAGGGGAATACTATATGCATGTTAGAAAAGCAGGAGATTACTATATGCATTTTAGTGGAGCAGGGGATTACTATGTGCATGTTAGAAGAGCAGGGGATTACTATATGCATGTTAGAGGAGCAGGGGATTACTACAATTATACCTATTATACCATGTAGCTAACTTATGTTTAATTGGGGTGGATTTACTAAATAATGTTTCTAATAGGTTTACTTAACTTCTGTGCATAGTGTTGGTAGGTAAGGTGGATTTTGTTAGTCCTAGAAAATATAAACTCTGTAGTAGCTGATTTCTATTGCCTTGGGGGTGGATAGAGTTAGGCATATATATATATATATATTATATATACTAAGGACAATAGCTTATTTGTGTTGTGGTGGACATTACTAAATAACATATGTTTACTTGGTGTGAATTATTTAAATAAAGTTTGGAGTAGGAATGTACTGTTTCTAACTTCTGTAGCCTAGGGTTGGAGTTTATTAAATATCATTTGGACTATAAATATATATTATATAGCTAACATCTGTTGCATGTGCTTGACTTAATTTAAGACTAGTAATATAATAATCTTTAGCTGATTTCTATTGCCTTGGAGTAGGACTTTACTAAATAAAGTTAGGCCTAGAATTTTGTGTAGTTGATATCTGTTGCCATGGGGGTGACTTCACTAAATAAATTGAGGTCTATATATGCTGTGTAGCTAACTCTTGTTGTCTTGGGGTGGACATTGTAAATAAGGTTAGGATTATGAGTTTAAACCATGTAGCTAACTTATGTTTACTTGGGGTGGAATTACTACATAAAGTTAGGACTAGGAATATACAGTTTACCTAACTTTTGTTGCTAAATAAATATAGTTAGTATATTCTCTCTACTAACTTCTGTTGCCTTAGGTTTTACTTTACTGAATAGAGTTAGAACTAGGAAAATGTACTGTGTAGCTGATTTCTTTAGGGATGGATTTTGCTAAATAAAGTCATGGCTAGAAATATATAATGTGTAGCTGAATTGTGTTGCCTTAGGGTTAACTTCACTAAATAAAGTTAGGACGAATATATACTCTGTAGCTGACTTCTATTGCCTTTGGGGTTGATTTTGCTAAATAAAGTTATGTCTATATTCACCTCTCTATATATATCCTGCTCTATGTTCACCACCTATATATATATCCTGTTCTATATTCACCTCTCTATATTTATCCTGCACCTCTCTATATATACTGTCATTTTCACCCCTGCAGGGACGGAGGAAATGGTAGGGCTGGTAGGGCTTTGGCCCTACCACTTTTTGCTGATTTTATTTTTTATTGTTATAATTTTTTGTCTAGTTGCTAGACCAGACCAACATGATGGGTTTTCCCTAACTAGGTTTTACCTAACTAAGAACGATAAAAATGTGTAGACTATATAGCGGATAACAATGTGACAAATCTAATTGGTCTGTCACTAAGTGAATGTGACCACATGCTCACTCAGGCAAATAAAGTCACATGCTAACCATGATCATATGGCAATTAAAGTCACATGCTTAGATTGCACCCAGCTGCTTTCTGAATACAGTAGTCAGTCTGAGTCAGTGGTTGCCAATTTTGGAGAGCATGGCAGGCAGCTCTCATTTCACTGAATTGTCAGATTGTCCTCATCAGCCTCTTGGTTTTTCTTTTCCTAAATGCTCATTTGGTAACAAAGTACCAGTTGACAGGTGTTTTCAAGCTTCTTGGTTTAAGCAATGGCCTTTTTTGCACTACCAGGAGGCTACAGATCTTGTTTTCTGTTATACTTGTACCACTGCATATATACAAACAAGGAAAATTGAGGTCTTCCAATGCAGAGTCAGCTTTTGTAAGTCACTGTTTAACAGTAATAATATTTTTCAATTTGGCTAACTGTAATCCATCATTATCATCATAAGTCTCAAGGGTTTCTGCAACTGGAAGAATACCAACATTTAACCACCATCAACAGAGTGCTTGCCATAAACAAGCTGTAGAAGTTGTTCTTACACTTCCAGCTATATACAACCACAAGTATTTGCAATCTACTTGTGAAAGAGCGGGCAAGGAACAAGGAGAAAAACGTGCAATGTTAATGAAGATCTTTTCTATCTAGCTCGTCAAGGATTACCACTCAGAGGGAATGGGATTACTGAAGAAGATGGAAACTTCGTACAACTATTTCAATTGGAGGCTGATACATCTGCTATTGAGTGGTTAGAATGAAAATCATACAAGTACACATCACATGAGATGCAAAATGAAATCATCAAAGTGATGGCTATGTCTGTATTTCGGAATGTTGCTAGTTCTTTGCAAAATTCAACCCTGATGATGAAACAACTGACACCACTAATAAGGAGTAGGCAACCATTATAATTCGTAGGATCACTGAAAACTTTGAAGTAAGTGAAGAATTTTTAGGTTATATCACGTTCCATCAATTGATGCAGGTATATACTCTTACTGAAATTTCAGTGGATACTTTTAGTCGATTGAACTTATCCTTCAATCAGTTACGTGGTCAATGGTACGATGGGGCAAGTGCAATGAAGGGAGTTAAATCAGGGGTTGCCAAGAGAATAAATGATATTGAAACAAGGGCAGTGTACACACAATGCTATGGGCATTCAATTAATCTGGCTGTGAGTGATACATTGAAAGAGATCAGGATAATGAGAGATGTCCTTGACATGACGAATGAAAATACAAAATTGATCAAGTTTTCACCACGAAGGGAAGGGATCTTCCGAGCTTTGAAGGAAGCTTGTGGCATGACATCACCAGGAATTCGAATGCTATGCAAGTTTCGGCACTGGAAAAACCAGGAAGTATTTGTTGAACCAATTTCCTAAATATTGATGCCTACATCAGGAATGATCCACCTTATTTGCAGAGTTGGTGAATGCGTGACATGGGCATATTAAAACTAACTAACTACGTAATATAACTCATTACTTACTGTGCCCAATGAGGTGGACTGTGTGTGAAAATGCACTAGCGAGCATTGTCAGCAACTATGTTGCATTACAAGCTATGTGGGATGAAGCTTTTGAAATCATAAAGGACACAGAGATGAGAGCTAGGATAAAAGGAGTTTCTGCACAAAGAAACATTTTGATATCCTGTTTGGTACAATGCTCAGTCAAGTTATTTTCCTCCACACTGATAACTTGAGCAAGACTCTGCAGAAGGTAAAGATTTCAGCCGATGAGGGTCAAAAGGTAGGAGAAATGGTTGTAGATACACTGCTGTCTCTACGTACTGATGAAATGTATGATTTATTTTGGGACAACGTTTCAAGAACTGCTTCATCAATAGATGTTGGTGAATCACAGTTACCTCGTAAGCGAAGAGTTCCACAGAGATATGAGGATGGACTGTCCAGTGAAGAGTATCATGAAAGTCCCTTGCTCTATTATTGCCAGATATATTTTGAAGTACTGGATAACATTGTCAGCTGTTTAAAGGATCGCTTTGACCAACCAGGATATAGAATTTACTCAAACTTTTATGCAGGGGGTTGACTTTGAAGAGGATTTTCAGTCTATTTGCACCTTTTACAAAGACGATTTCAAGCCTGATCTATTGCATGCCCAGTTACTCACTTTTGGCATCAATTTTGAGTTAGGAAAACCATTGGATCCCAATGTAAATATATTTGACATCAGAGACTATTTTCAAAGTCTTTCTCTTGGTCAACGAGCACTTCTGGATCAGGTTTGTACAGTTTTGAAGCTGATACTTATCATGCCAGCAACCAATGCAACATCTGAGCGCTCCTTTAGGGCTTTACATAGGGTTAAAACTTACCTTCGTAATACTATGTTACAACAAAGACTGAATCACCTAATGGTACTTCACGTTCACAAGGAGCGCACTGATTCACTCAATCTCAAAGAGGTTGCCAATCAATTTATAAGTAATTCTGAACATAGAGAGAGACTATTTGGAAAGTATCAATAACTGTACAATCATAATAATAAATAGTGTAATGTCTATAATACTCTCTCTATACTACTCAATATGGTATTGATTTTCAGTTTTTGCACTCCATGTGATATCCCCTAGCCTCATGCATCTTACAGTTACTGTGCATAGCTTGATAGCCAGGTGGTACAGTACATTGGCCCTACCACTTAAAATGTGTGTGCTCCGTCACTGCCCTATATACATCCTGTTCTATATTCCCTCTATATATCTTGCTCTATGTTCACCACCTATATATATATATCCTGTGCCATATTCACCTCTCAATATATATCCTGCTTTATATTTATATTAACCCCTATATATATCCTGCTCTATGTTCACCTCTCTCTATATATCCTGCTCTATGTTCACCTCTCTCTATATATCCTGCTCTATATTCACCTCTCTCTATATATATCCTGCTCTATATTCACCTCTCTCTATATATCCTGCTCTATGTTCACCATATATATATATCCTACCATAGACTACTAGAACTAATTGACTCAACACTGCCTAAAATGGCCCCGCCTTGCCGCGCCGTATGGGGCTGACAAATGAAAAGCTATAATATTATTTTGGCTACTTTTTTTTTTCTATTTTAGTTTTTGTTAGCTATATATTCATTAGCTAGTTATGTATTTGCTGCTATGTATAGCTGTATAGCTGTATCTAGCTGGCTATGAGTATGTATAGCTGTATCTAGCCAGCTATGTGTAGCTGTATCTAGCCAGCTATGTGTAGCTGTATCTAGCCAGCTATGTGTAGTTGTATCTAGCCAGCTATGTGTAGCTGTATCTAGCTAGCTGTATCTAGCCAGCTATGTGTAGTTGTATCTAGCTAGCTATGTGTAGCTAGCTATGTGTAGCCATATCTAGCTAGCTAGCTATGTATAGCTATACGAGTATCTAGCTAGCTATATTTCATGTAGCGATGAGCAGCGCTACTTTTGTTTCAAATCTTCAAATAAAAGACTTTTTTCACTTGCAGACGAATTAGCAACTTACATTTTCAAGTTTAATAGTCTCCACGCAGCGAGACCCTTTACCGATCGATACCAGGCAAACCCACTTTTTGTTTGAAATCCCGCTGCAGTAGCCACCATACCAGAGCAGCTGAACAGCTGAACGATATTACAAGTGAAGATTTCAACTTAAGGCATGGGGAAAAAGTGCCAGGCAGTTAATTGCCGCTCTGGCTATGACTTAACGAAACAGGACAAGGCAGTCGAGGAAGAGGGCGAGGTGCCAGAGCCCAAGAAGTATACAGTGAGAGTCTTTCCTGCTAATGAGGAGATCAGGCAGAAGTGGGTGAAAACACTCCACCGAGAGGATTCCGTTGACACCAAGCATGGAGGTGTCTGTGACAAACACTTTCAGCTGAGGACTTTGAGGCCACACAGGTGAAAAAGACTGGCGCTGACAGGAAACATGGGCGTCTCAAACCAACTTCCATCCCATCCCTATTCCCCAAGTACCCTGGCTACTACAGTCATGTCCCAGTGGTACAGCCCAGACCCACCCAGGCAGCCATCATGGAGGTCAGACACCAAAGGACGGCGGAGTTGCTTCAGCAGCAGGAGGTTGAGCTGATGGCAAAGGACTCTGTCAATGACTTTGCCGACCTGTGGGAAAAGATGTGCAGGCCAGGCTTCTGTATCGACCATGGTTTCAGGTAAATGTAATTTAAATACTGTGGCTAATGTACCGGTACCGGGTTTGAACATTTTGGTCTAGTCCCGGTTATGAATCTTGACCTTATGAATTTTTTATGAACCTTGACCTTTTTGGTTATTCCCCCCCCCCCCCCCCCCCCCATTTTTGTTGGCCTCCACAGCCCTAGCCCTAGCCCAGAAGGGAATGTAAAATTACTAAAAAGCAATAAAAAATATTTTAAACTCTTTATTCCTAAAGTCTTATAGCACTACAGACAGACTGTGCACTACGTTTCAATTAGACCCAACAGACACAGAATAATAGGTAGTCTGTGACCCAAGCAATTTTTTTAAACACTTACTGTGTAATTATGTTTGTGATGCAGATTGGATATCAAGAGGGGACCTGGCGACAACCACCACCAATTCATCTGCTTCACCATTGACAAGCTCAATGCAGATGACGGTGGACGAGTGTCCGCAACTTCCTGCAGGGCAAGGCCATCATCCGCAAGCATGCCCTCCTGTGGTACAGCAGTTACGGCATCAAGGAGGTGCAGCAGGAGATGTCTGGAGCCAGGCAGGCAATGAGGCAGGAGGACCAGCAGGTAATCGACAGCTTCATCAAGAGCCTTGTGGCTGCTGCCACAGGTGAGGAAGACGCACCTGACCATGCCAAGCCTGCCCTGGGACACATTGCAGGCTATCTGAGATACCAGTCCACCAAGAAGAAGGACTGTGATGACTGCATCAACTTGTTGGTGGACAAGGAGGCTGGTGTCAAGGACCCAGTGTTTGACACTGACGAGGTGGACGAGGAGTACCTGTGGATGACCAACACCTTGAACAGGGGAGGACTCAAGGCACCCACCCAGCTGGCTGTCAGCCTCACAGTTGATGTGAGCCAGGTGTGGAGGCACATAGTTGGTGACCCTGATAGGAGGGCAAGCTTCCTTGCCTGTGACGGTGCTTTGAAGGTCTTCCAGGCTGTTGTGAGTAAGTTTGTTTGCAACTACCAAGGACGCCAGAACGAGGCATGTGACAGTGGACACTTGTTGGTAGAGGAGTTGTTGCCATTTATGGCAGGGTCCCTGTTCAATTGCTTTGGCAGCAACCTTTCCAAGGATACCATGTCTCAAATCCGAGGAGAGAAGGCACAGGGAGACCAGGAAAAGGCAGAAACTACAGAGTAGCACGCTACACTAGCGCATAGACAGAACAATTAACTATACATAAGCAAGTATGTTTGGTGCTTTATTTCGCTATGTTGAGTGCGAACAATTTTATGACGAGTCTTCTAGAGAGATTAAACTACACTATCTAAGCTATATACATTTAAAATGTGATCTAAAAACACGGATTAGAACCAGAAATATATAAGTTTAAAGATTTTTGTCCGAGTTCCGTTTTTAAGCCCCATATGGCAAGGCCCTGTTGGGGAGTGTTGAGTCAATTAGTTCTAGTAGTCTATGATCCTACTCTATGTTCACCCCTATATATTTATCCTACTCTATATTCACCTCTATATATATACTACTCTATGTTCACCACCTATATACATCCTGTTCTATATTCACCTCTCTATATATATATCCTACTCTATGTTCACTACCTAGATATATTTCTACAACTCACTCTATGTTCCTCTCTCTATATTCACCTCTATATATATATATACTGCTCAATTCATCACATATATATCCTGCTCTATATTCATTCATCTCTCTATATATCCTGCTCTGTTTACCACTATATATATCCTCCTCTATATTCAACTCTCTATATAATCCTGCCGTTCACTTCTGTAAACATCCTGCTCTATATTAAACTCTCTAGATATATTCTGACCCCTATATCTGCTCTATATTTACTCCTGTATGTATATCCTGCTCTATATTCATCTCTCTATATATATCCCACTCTATATTCACCTATCTCTATATATTCTGCTCTATATTCATCTTTCTATATATATCCTGTTCTATGTTCACCATCTATATACATCCTATTCTATGTTCACCACCTATATACATCACATCTTCTATACATCTGCTCTATATTCACCTCTCTATATACATCCTGCTCTATATTCACCTCTCAATATATATCCCGCTCTATATATTCTACTCTATATTCACCTATCTCTATATATACATCTCTATATATATACTACTCTATATTCACCTCTATGTATATCCTGCTCTATATTCACCTCTCTATATATATCCTGCTCTATATTCACCTATCTCTATATATCCTGCTCTATATTCACCTCTCTATATATATCCTACTCTATATTCATCTCTCTATATATATCCTACTCTATATTCACCTCTCTCTATATACATCTACTCTCTATTCACCTCTCTATATATATCCTGCTCTATATATATCCTGCTCTATATTCACCTCTATATATATCCTGCTCTATATTCACCTCTCTATATATATCCTGCTCTATATTCACCTCTCTCTATATAGATACTCTCTATATTCACCTCTCTCTATATATACTCTCTATATTCACCTCTATATATATCCTGCTCTATATTCACCTCTCTATATATACCTGCTCACATGCTAAGATAAGAAGCAAGAGGTTGTGTTGACTGGCCAGAGGAGAATTGCTAGTGGAAGGTGTCCAGTGCAACCACACCCCTCACCTCCGTAGTTAGTGCATGGCCGCAGGGGACCTGAAAGTTCTGCGTGAAGTAATGTTATGGGGTGCTCTAGACCCCTCCCAGTCCACAAGGTGCAGAGTCCACAAGACAAGCAAGGCTCAAGTGATTACATTTGTATTATATATATATATATAATATATATAGTGTGTGTGTGTGTGTGTGTGTGTGTGTGTGTGTGTGTAGTTCAGGATCACAGTAACTATATAGCTAGTCCTCCACTAGACAGAGACTAGGAATGTTCTGATAATGTCAGTAGGTGTGGCATATGCCCACACACACACGTGGGGTCAGTTCCACCAGACACTCTGGTTCTGCCCCCCACCCCCTCCTCCGTGATGGTAGCCACCGCTGTACCCGCCACCTCCATAACCCCCTCCTCCTCCATGAGATGTTTGGTAGTCACGTGCACCAAAGCCTCCACCATACCTGGACACACAACACATGATAGTGGCAGCATACATAGTGACATTATACACCTACTAATTATACATGCCCCTTGGCATCAACTCATTAGAGGAGCAGGGGATTACTATATGGGTGTTAGAGGAGCAGGGGGATTACTATATGCATGTTAGAGGAGCAGGGGATTACTATATGCATGTTAGAGGAGCAGGGGATTACTATATGCATGTTAGTCAGTGGAGCAGGGGATTACTATATGCATGTTAGAGGAGCAGGGGATTACTACATGCATGTTAGTGGAGCAGGGGATTACTATATGCGTGTTAGAGGAGCAGGGGATTACTATATGCGTGTTAGAGGAGCAGGGGATTACTATATGCGTGTTACAGGAGCAGGGGATTACTATATGCGTGTTAGAGGAGCAGGGGATTACTACATGCATTTTAGTGGAGCAGGGGATTACTATATGCGTGTTAGAGGAGCAGGGGATTACTATATGCATGTTAGAGGAGCAGGGGATTACTATATGCGTGTTACAGGAGCAGGGGATTACTATATGCGTGTTAGAGGAGCAGGGGATTACTATATGCGTGTTACAGGAGCAGGGGATTACTATATGCGTGTTAGAGGAGCAGGGGATTACTATATGCATGTTAGAGGAGCAGGGGATTACTATATGCATGTTAGTGGAGCAGGGGATTACTATATGCTTGTTAGAGGAGCAGGAGATTACTATATGCATGTTAGAGGAGCAGGGGATTACTATATGCGTGTTAGAGGAGCAGGGGATTACTATATGCGTGTTAGAGGAGCAGGGGATTACTATATGCATGTTAGAGGAGCAGGGATTACTATATGCATGTTAGAGGTGCAGGGGATTACTAATATGCATGTTAGAGGAGCAGGGGATTACTATACGCATGTTAGAGGAGCAGGAGATTACTATATGCACGGCTAATAGTATTCTGGCAGGATCAGCTGGTGTATCTTTGTACTGGGATCAAGCTCTAGCCTGCTGTTTGACCTCGTAGGCCAGCCAGGACAGGATTTCCTGCTTGGTCTCAGCCAGAAGCGTCAGCAGATCTTTGCAGATGTTCCTGTTAAATATTATCTATTCTTAGTGATGAAGTCATTGATATATCCAGTAAGAGCAGGTGTCAGGAGTGTTAAAATTTGGAGATATTGTAATATAAGAGAAGAATTCTTAGATTTCATAAGTACAGAAAGGATCACTAGAGAGGTTTTGGCTCCTGCAATAAAAGAAGCACTGAATAAGTTTGACTTAGACTTTGAAGATTCTAGGGGGCAAAGCAATGGTGCTAGCAATATGTCTAGTGCAAGGATGACCCGTACCCAAGGGGGGTTCGAGGGTTTCGATCAAACCCTCCTTTCAACTTGCCGAAAAGCTGGTAAGGTACAATACTTCACGTGTTCTGAGCAGAGTTGGCAGCTGATAATGGTGAGCAAGAGAAAGTTACCAGAGTACAATACTCAATGTAGTTCAGGCATTTCAGCAGATAGATGGTGTTTTTTATCATAATAAGGACTAATATCAATAATGAATTTCATAAAATATATATAGAATGGCATCATCAGTGAATGTACAGCCATGTAAGCCCAGAGCTGCAAAAGGCAGAGAAACAGGCCTAATGTAGTGACAAGTACAATTGAGGAGTGGTTTAAAATAAATGTGGCTCTTCCCTTTGTTGACCATATAATATGTGACTTAGAGACTCGATTCTCACCATTATCCAAAACTTCATCCTCTTTGCTATGTCTTGTCCCTTCTATTTTGTGTACGAAGAATGATGTAAATTTTTCTGATAGTGAGGATGTTTATTTTAGTGATTTTCCATCACCTGAGCTTTTTGACCAAGAACTTGGCCGTTGGAAACAGAGTTTTGTCTGCATGCCTGCTTCAGAAAGGCCCAGTACTTGTGCTACTGCCCTGAAAGAGTGTGATCAACTTTTGTTCCCCAATGTATGCACCTTATTGAAGATTGCTTGCACCATACCCATCACTTCCTGTGAATGTGAATGAAATGCTTGTACGCAGATTACGTAATTTTATGAGATGTAGTATGACAGAAGATTAATTGACATCTCTGGCATTGATGCATATACATTACCAGCATCACATTGATCTAGATCAGGTTGTGGATTTTTTCCCCAGGCTGCATCTAAGGCAGTTGCACTTGAGCAGTGTATTTCTGGATTGATCACAGATTACCCACACATATATAGCTATTCCATAATATATATATACTCTATATTGAGCCATTTAACCTGAAGCTCCTGTACCTGAGCTTCTGCCTTTTATCCTGAACTTCATGACTTTCCAATTGACAGTTTTTAATGCATACCATATGAACAGACTACATTATAATTGTTTACATGCATTTATATTGAACAAGATCAATTTATTTGTATATTAATATATAGAAGGGGATTTTTTTAAATATATATATAGTTGTGACTGGCCATCATTTGTTTTGTTTGTTTTATTATTATTATTATTATTATTATTATTAATTTATTTAATTATTGTATATAGTATTTCAATTTTAATTAACTTAATTCTAATTTAATGTTTGTGGCAGACTCCATCAACACTTAATGAACTACTTTGTTGTATATGTCCATAGTAATATGTATATGTTTTGTTATTAAGTATATAATTTATAGTTTTCTTATTAATAAATTAACAAAATAATACATATTTTTTGGATTAAAAAAAATATAACAACATAATATCTTATAAGTAGGACCTCAGAGTTATGGACCCCTTGGGAAACTGGGTGTTCCGTAACTGAAACATGTTCTTTAGTATGCATTAGAGTTGGGGTCAGAAAACATAATGTAGCATACAAAATCCTGATGCGAGGCAGCTATAGGCTCTACTGTAAATTTACCAGTAAAGATTACAAAACACCAGTGATGGAACCCCCCTTTTCGGAAGTCTGGGTACGGGCCTGGTGAAGGGGTGTGCAGGGTTGTCTCTTGGCAGAAAATCTTAAAGCCAATATATCCACTGTAATAGTCAGATGCTTAATTTGTGCATTGTTGAATTTATAAGTATAATAATTATTACAAAAGAAAAGTAGTGATATAGTTAAAGTTTTATGGATGTTAAAGACGTAGTGAATGAACTTTGTGCTGTTCATCAAAGTGAGGAAATGTTACATTCATGGTATGTGCAAGCTGAAGCTATAGCTCATGATGTTGGTGTGGTTCCTGAAGTCCCACGTGTATCTGCTCGACAAACTTATAGAAATAATGAGGAGTACAGTTCTGTGGATGAATACTAACGAAGAACTGCTGTGCTTCCTTTATTGGACCACTTAGTTCAACAAATGAGGTTTGGTAAGTCTCAAACAGTAGCAGTCAATTTAATCAATCTTATACCTTCTATATATAATCACTACTCGGGATGATATATCTTTAGAGGACTTGATTTCTTTATATAATGCACTTGTGTCTACTGAGGTGTGGAGGGCAAAGTGGTAGAGTCAAGATGCTGACAAGCGGCCATCAACCCTTCAATCAGCTCTGAAAAAGTATGACAAGGATTACTTCCCTAACCTTTATGTACTGCTGTGCATCGCATGTACTATTTCAGTCGCATCATGTGACAAGGAGAGGGCCAATAACCTAAAAAAACCTTAAAACCTTCTTACATAGTAAGTACAGTATTGGGGCAGGACAGATTATCTGCATTGGCATTGATGCATATTCATTATAGTTTTCCTGATGATCTTGATGAAGTTGTTGATTAAATCTAATAGGAGAATAGCTTAATAAATATGTATAATGTATTAATATATATCATTTCTCTTCCTTTCTTTTTTTCCTTCCCCTTCTATTATTGACCCTTGGACTTCATGAATCAGATTCACAATTTTTATATTATTATCATTGTGATTACCAATCATAATAACTTTGATTTGTTGTTACTTTATTCAATATAATTTAGTCTTAATATTTCTCTCTCTACAGTTTGTATATGCTGTATTTGATATAATATATCTATATGTCTATATTTTTATTTTAATAAAAGAGGCTCCCACCAAGAATTCCTAGATCCGCCCCTGATCTGAGTTTATAGACCAAAACCTAGATAATCCAGAAGTGTCTGAGTTTATAGACCAAAACCTAGATAACCCAGAAGAGTCTGAGTTTATAGACCCAAACCTAGATAACCCAGAAGAGTGAGTTTATAGACCAAAACCTAGATAACCCAGAAGAGTCTGAGTTTATAGACCCAAACCTAGATAACCCAGAAGAGTCTGAGTTTATAGACCAAAACCTAGATAACCCAGAAGAGTCTGAGTTTATAGATCCAAACCTAGATAACCTGAGTTTATAGACCAAAACCTAGATAACCAAGAAGAGTCTGAGTTTAGAGACCAAAACCTAGATAACCCTGAAGAGTCTGACTTTATAGACCAAAACCTAGTAACCCAGAAGGTCGGAGTTTATAGACCAAAACCTAGATAATCCAGAAGAGTCTGAGTTTATAGCAAGCTTAGATTGCAACCTGACAAAGGTGAGTCACTGGACTATCCACGTGTTTTCCCCCCTTCTGAGTAGTAATAAGCAATCAGTGACAAGATACCATGGATGGTGGTATTTTTGCTTCTGTTGGTTTAATGTAATGAAACTTGTAACTTCAATGATCACTAAAGAGACCTAGTATATACCACATGTCACATCAAAATAGACTCCGCAGACCAAAGAAAATCAAGCTCACCTGGAAGGTCGATTATTCTGTAGGTGCACAAGCCTTATGTATTGTATGCTGACAAACAGGTTTACTTAACCATGATTCATACATGTGTGGATTAATTAATCAGGATTACTTAACCGTGATTCATAGATGTGTGTTAGGATTACTTCATACTGTGTGAGATAATGAATTAACCATGATTCACACATGTGTGGAATAATGAATCAGGATTACTTAACCATGATTCACACGTGTGGAATTATGAATCATAATTACTTAACCGTGATTCACACATGTATAGGATAAAGAATCGAGGTTAACTACATCTCTTGATTGAAGGCATAACTGAACACACAGTAGAGAGACAATGTCATAATTATGATATTGCTGATATTATGAGCGTTCATGCCCCTCATCGGGACCAAATATGTTATCAAAGTATGAAAACACAAAAGCTCGAGAAACTCTAAGCAACTCTGCTATTTCTGACAACTCAACTTCAGGGCCAAAAAAAAACTCCAGCTTTGTAGACCTCAACATTTGAAGCAGTTCGTTGCGTTGTTCTTCCAAATCTTTGGTCTTGTTTCTGCAGAGATACTTGGCTTCTAATTCCCTGGCCACTTCCACTCTTTTCAACTCCTGAGTGTAGTCTTGTCCGAGGTAGAGGGCAATGTAAGCATAGTCCATATCTGCCCAGACATCATTAGTGTGGTTGTATTCCTGGATAACCTCATTTTCATACAATTGAAATGCCTTCCTATAAAATTAATACATGGCATGGTTAATGTTAAGCACCTTTAAAATGCTATCTATATAACTAGTTGAAAGGGAAAAGATAGGATTTCTCCCTAAAACAATTTCACCATCTGACTGCTCTCATTCAGAAAATGATATCAATCCAACTAGTGTTACATGTAACATAATATATCAGTGAGTTACACCGGCATTGGTTTGGCCACCATTGTTAAAATGATGGGCACAAAAGGAAAGCACATATCTCAGCTAAACCACATTTTTCACAGCTTCTCAGCATCCTAAATGATATTTTGAGATATTTTTAACTCGCAAAACATTTCTGCCTTGACTATGGAGTAAAATGGCCAACCAAGAGAGTCGTTAAAAATCAGGAAATTTGTTTTTAAGAATCCCCTATCTATCTTTATATGTAATATCTATCACTTTATTTCTCCCACCTCTCTAACTTGAGTACCATAGTTCTATGCCTTACAATATGACTACCAGAAGACTTTATAACTTGCAATGACCAACTCCGTTTCTCGATTTAGTAAAACATGAAAATTGGTAAGGATCTTCGATGCGATAGACATGATTATGTGTATGCAATATTGGCACTTCCGTACATTAACAAGACATACTCTTAACAAATTCTCAGTTGACATAATAGATGCAATGAAGCAAATTTAATTTACTCACTCGATGTTTAGGTTAGATGCTCTATTCCTAGGCTAGAGCATCTAGCCGAAGTGTCAAGTAAGTTTAAGTTGATCATAATAATTATGTGTGGGTATAATAGTGATTGACTTCTGAAGGAAAAAGAAAGAAGGGTTTGCCAGTGTATATAGCTATGAGACAAACAGAGGACAATTTACCTTTGTTCACCTCAGTATATTGGGTTGACAAGAAAGGAAACAAGAATTTACCAATGTAGACCACAGATATTTAGAAGTTCTTTCTCATTTAAAAACTATATTATAACTACAGGGTGTTTTTTTTGGGGGGGGGGGGGGGGGGGGGGGGTTGGGTTTTTAAAAATCTTATTATTTTAGTACTATATTTGATGAAAAGGCAATAGGTCCTCTAAATATTTGTGGTGTATATTCGTAAATTCTTGTTTCCTCCATTTTTTGACAAATAATACTAGCCAAAAAGTTGTCTTTTGGCTATCAACTGCAGTGGGGTTTGTATGCATTTTCCACTGGCATTATTCCTATATCCCCTGGTCCCACCCTCCCTGGGTCCTCAGTGTTAGCCATTGAAGACATAGTAATACAGAGACACAGAAACGGTGGAGACAAATATTAGAGTGCCTAACCTTTGTGGGGATAGGGTGTATTTTCTATGTGCCCCAAACCCTGCCTGTGTTCTTCCCCTGGTCTAGTTACCCATATTTTCCCTGGTCCCACTCTCGCTGTGGCTTCTGTGTGAGCATCCATTTAGGACAAAGAAACACGGAGAGGGCTAAAAGAAATAATTTTTTCTTGACTGAAAATAAGAAGCTCAAAGTTAATCAGATAATAGGCAAACTCTAGTTGGATGATGAAAGTTGGTTTTGAGGATGCTTTAAATGGATTACAAACATAATCTCTAATGAAGGTAAGAGATGTCTATTTTAAATCCTACACACTTTTTTGATGAGTATATTTCTGACCTTAGTTCTGCCTGCTTTCTGAATTTCTCCATTGCAGCTTCGTGAAGCCTCTTCGTTCTCCCAATGGCATCATCATTCTTCTCTTCCTGTGCTCTGGCATGACTAGACAGAGCTCTTTTCAGGGTTTTTTCTTTATTTTTAGCCTACAAAGTTCGACAAAACAAATAATAGAGTGAAAAATGTCTTCTATTTCTGATTAAGGCAGTTATTGGGGATCGGAGAGGGAGGGAGGTGGGAAGTGAGGAGGGATGGGGGGGGGGTGGGGGGGGGGGGGGAAGAAGAGTGGAAAACTTAACTTCTTGTGATTTTACACACACACCCTCTGCCCCATTGTTTACCTTTGTTCTAGATTGGTTAATTTCTGTTTGTGCAATCTGGATGTAGCAAATCAATATACTGTGCATACACTTTACCATAGCTTGCATTTCTCTCCGCTTAGCCACCTGCATGGTCACCTCCCTCTCATAGGTCTCTGCCATATCATCTTCAAATTTCTGCTTTTTCTCGTCTCTTGAGTGCTGCACTTCCTTCCTCTCCACATTCGAACACTCCACAGAGCCAATGGATTGATTTTCACCCATATTACCTCCTGCATTCCTATTTTCATCAAGGAATTGACTTGGAAAGCTTGATGCCCTCAATATGTCCTCTTTGGCGAGTATTTGAGTAGTTGATTGAGGTCCATTGATCAGGTTCGATTTTTGCCTTGAAATGTCACCAGTAGTGTCCTAAATAAAAGAGCAAAAGATCAACCCAATGTTCTGCAAATATACTCTGTGAAATTATAATATTATCCAATGCTCCAAGCTTATAAATTAGGCAGTGGCAGATCTAGACCAGGTTTTGTGGGTTCCATGGAAACTCTTTTTCTGATTATTAGGCAATTGACTATATACCATAAGTACATATGTCTTGTATATATATTAAAGGCTGTACTTCAGATTTGGCATGGTGTTGCCATTTCTTAGATGGCTGACAATTGCAACTGCTGTCTTAGACTGTCCATTCCAGAATGATTCTACTCTTTCTAGAAGCTCTTCTACTGAGAAAGACTGCACATGTGCTTACATTTAAGGGGGGAATAATGTCAAAAAAATACACCTCGACAATACCAATCATATATTCCACCCACTACCCTCTATCAACATAATTTTTGTACCAAAATGTAGCTTAGAAGATAAGCTATTTAATGATATATTTAACTTTTGTCCTAGATATTTTTTATGCCAAAGTGACAGCCAGTCCACGAATTAAAAATCCATTAATAATGCTAAGTGGCTGCTAGTTGGTTTATGGTAAGAGTACATGTAGTAGTTTTACCTAAACTATTTGAATAGGTATGATAATGCACCACAGGAGAGGGGGGGAAAATCCCATACAAACCACATGCAGATATGCTGGTCTATACCCAACACATTGTCATAACAGTGAAAATAAAATAATTTACGTTAAAGAGCACACAATAAGCATTCTGGTGATATATAAATTATGGGGTTTGGGTGAGAAATTAGGGAGAAATTAGTGGAAACATGTGGAAATTCTTCTAATCTAATGCGACGCGATTCTTCTTCATACTTGCTAGGTTTCTAATGAAAATAGTGAGTGCAAAAGCTGTCGTAACTGCATCATAGAATCTTCAAATGTTCTTGGAATATGACTTCAATATGAGCAGATACACCATTTAAAATAGTTGTTAAGTAAAGTGAAAATTAGCATTTTGACATTATTCCCCCCTTAGGAGAGCCACACTGAATCCATCCTTTCATCCCTGAGAAAGGAGAATCTTATGTTTGGATTTATTTGCTAGAGGTTTTATTGTAGATGAAGCACATCATTGGTTATTACCTCAATGGCATTAATTCCTATACCAAACTGCAGTTATTTATTATGATTCTAGTGTAATGGTTTGAATTTATTATTCCTGAAACAAAAGCTATTAAAAAAATAATGAAGCAAAAGAGTTAAAATGATGTAAGCAAAAGAGTTAAAATGATGTTCTTGTCCATCAGTTCTTTGCTATGAAATAAAACAGTGAGCCAATGTATTCATTTTAATAGAGCTGTGGATTGTGAGCATTATGTAATGGTTTAGCTGGTGAATGGGTAATCTGTTGCAGAGCAGAAGATCCACATATAAGGTTATTTAGTCACCAATGATGGAAGAACACTGACTTTCAAGCAGGTGGTATATAGTCACGATCAAGTTTACGTTTGAACCAAGCAGTAGATCAGGGGTTTAGAGGCATGCACAGTTATTCACAGATGATACTATAGCTAGTCACAGGCAGTAAATTGAATTGGCATTATCAGTAGCTTAGGTACCAAGCCAGAGCACAAATAACATTACAACTAATTAGGCAAGTGGCTTTCCTATTACAGCATGGAAGTGCAGAGCCCTCCTCCTCTCAAAGGGAGTAGGCCACCGTAAGGACTTCTTATGCTATCTGAGGAGGCAAAGAGGGAGAACCACACTTGTGGCAACGCATTTGGCAAGGGCAGTTGTCAAAGGAGGCAAGGGTGAGTTGTGGAGGTTAATGTGTTTCTACTAGCTATAATGCAAGTAAACTTGTAGACTTGAAATATAGGATGGTAGGAACATCAGAATTATATGGTATAATTGACTTCAGAATTGGCCTCCAGTGGCAGAGTTACAGACATGTGCCAACTACTAGGAATGCAACACCATGAGAAGAAGTCCCATTGGTTGAGTTTCTCTTCAGAGAAGCCAACTTTTAACCACCAGCCAGGACAGGGGATCCCCTCTGGTGTGCAAGCATGAACTGGAGACTAAACATCCTTCCTTTGCTAGGTGCCAGACAGAGCAATCTCTAGACAGTGCATACCCAACCCCTAATGTATAAAATGTATCATCACTAAGTGTGGAATACAGAAATGCACTGGCCACACATACTAATAACTATAATTGAATATTAGGACATCGAATTAAAATATATAAATGAGCTTTCCCACATATACAGATGTCAAGCGGAAGATACAGGTGTGTCTCTAACAAAAAGAAGGTGCTTAATATACTTACTTAACAAGACCATAATCTCTCGGATGAACATAAGTGTACTACTACACCAAGTATATCATGGGATGCCCTTTACAGGAAGCACAAAAAAGTACCCATATGTTTTTACCACATAATATTATTAAGCAACAAAAACACTTAGATGAGTATGAAGTTGATCCGATGCTCAAAGTAGACTTTAGGCGGGAGATTACCAAAATCAAAATACCTGACACACTCAAGGTTCATTCTATATGAGTAGACAGGACATCATTCAGACCTTTCATATGTAGGACGAGTGACCCACTCATATTTATATTTAAATATTTACCCTGTCCATAGTTGTTCTTTTCACTGTGAAGTGTATAGTGTGTGTGTGACAGAGAGTGTGTGTGGGTGTTTGTGTGTAAAAACAAAACAAAAAACCCTTTAGATCTTTACCAAACTTGGTAGGAAGATTAACTGTGTATGAAGGAGCACATGATTAAAATTTGAAAGGTCCAGGGTCAAAGGACAGAATGAACAAAAGTTGAAATATAAACTTTCGTCCATATCTCTTGAATAAAAAGTCATAGGGGAACATTAAACTTGGTCAGTATGTGCGAAGAAACAACCGATCTAATTTTGACACTTATGAGGTCAGAGGTCTAGACCATTGCTTGAGAATGGCTAGATGAACTTTATCAAACATGGTAGCTATGGCGATTAAGTACTCACTAAATTTGAAAGGTCAAAGGTCAATTTTTGGGTTAAAAAATATTTCATGGATTTTTTGGGTTAAAATCAGATTCTACGAATATTTTACCTTAATTGATTTCACCATTTCCATGACATCACCAATCTCATCCATCAAAGAACTAGTGTTGTTGTCCTCACCACTACCACTCATGCCACTCTTCCTCCTCCTCCGACGGTGATGCCTTCGTTCCCTCCTTCTTTCTTTCTCACTAATTTTCCTCGTGTTCCCAGAGAAAGTCATCTGCTGCTCATCACTGCCATGCTGTGTGCTAATTTTTTTCTTTTGTCTCCTTCCATTTATAACAACTGAGGAATCTCCATCCTCACCCTCAATTCCTGTAATCTCTCCAATGTTTGGGGGGGCTGTCGCTCTAATTTTCTTTCTGAATTCCTTCCTGTTTCTCTTTCTATGGTAAGATTTGGATGTGGTGGAATGTTCTGAATCATAGCTGCTGCAGGAGCTTGGAGAATAAGTCGATGAAATGTAAGAGAAAGACAGTGATGAATTGTAGTTGGATGAATCGTAATAGGAGTCATCATCAGATGAGGACACACTAGAGGAGTCATAATAGGATGATGACCCTGAGGAGTATGAGCTGATTGAAGATGAAAATGACCCATCTGATCCTCTTCCAATTTTTGAAGCATCTTTTGCTCTTAGTTTCTTTTTTGCATTCATTCTCCTCCTTTTTTCTCTTCTCTCTTCCCTCTCATTGTCATCTTCAGAGTATTGCTCTTCTCTACTACTACTATTCCTCTTTGTTCTTATCCTTCTCCTCTTTCTCCACTCTGCTATTTGACTTTCATCTTCAACTAACATTTTCGAACCTCCATCACCTTCTTTTCTTCTTCTCTCTCGTCGTTCATGTCTCCTCTCCCTCTTTCTCCTCCCCTCATCCTTGTCACCTCCTTCCTCTCCTTCCGTATGTTCCCTCCTCTGCCTCTTTCCTTTTCTCTTATTTCTATCATTGCCTTCCCTGTCACCATCCTCATCACCTTCTTCTTTCCTTTGTCTTCTCTCTCTCCTTTTCATCCTGTGTTCTGGATTCATGTCTTGATCTTCATCGTTTCTCCCTGTCTCACACTCAACTTCCCCCTCCATCCTCCTTTGTCGTTGATGCTTTTTATTTTTCATCTTCCCCCTTTTCTTCATCTTACTGGAATCATCACAAGCACTATCAATCCTAACCTTCTTCAAGCCATCATAAACCATATTTTTTATCTTGTCATTTTCAAATTTGTCACTGCTCTTATTCTCTTCCAAAAAATTCATCACTTCCAAAATATCAGTATCCTTCAAATAACCACTGCTTGCCAAATTGTTGGATACCATGTTCATGATGTCAGCCATAGATGGAGAGATGGAAGGAACCATCCCTCCTTTGGCAGAATCTAATATTCCTGTATTGTTGTCAATAAAGTTCCTCATTTGGCTCTTTGCGGCATCTGTTAGTCCTATATCTCTATCCATTTTTTCTGCAACACATTTGTAGAAATGTGGATCCATCATGATTTCACGGTTTGACAGTAGCACATCCACGTCACAATTGTCCAGAGCAGCTGTCACATACAAATATGAAAGATGAATGTGATTTATTTTCAACAGATCAGGTTAAGTTAGTACACTCCCTATATTGGTTTGACCCCCTTTTAAAAATGGTGGACAGCCAGATCTAAATAAATTAAGCTCATATCTCTCACATAGGCAGTTTTTTAGCTGTCTAAATGTGGTTGGCTGCTATTTGCTCGTAAAAGACATTTAGCATCCCTCAAATTCTTTTTAAGTTAGAAAGACAGTATGACAAAAAAATAATAAAAACATGAAATTCATCTATCAGGGATGTTGGTTGGTTTGACTCACTTTTAAAATGGCAGATTCACACATACACACTCACACACACAAAAAAGCTCATATCTCAGCTATAACTCCTCTTATAGCTGCCTAAATTGTGGTGTGGGGTATCTTGTTTTATCCAGTTGTTTTATCAAGCGGTATGCTAATATATACTAAAGTGATTTGACCATTTCTTAAAATGCCAGAAGGTTGAATTGCATCCCTCTTCCAACTCCCCCCCCCCCTCAAAAATATATATATATATAAATCTGAAATCTCAGCTAAAGCTGACTTTGGTAACCGCTTGACTTCCTAACAAACTGCATTAGCTCCAAATGACTCTGAGCAGCCCTGAATACTTCACTAAGATCATTAATTGGCAGACCTATAATCTGAGGAATGTAATTACAAAATCCTTGAAATTCTATTTTATGTCTATCTATCTATCCCTGTTACCTTCTGCACCATAACTTGTGAACAATAAGTCCATTCATAGAAGTTATATTGCCAGAAGACTCCAAATGTTCCATCGCATGTCCATGACTAATTTGTTCCTCTTAACCACTGGTAAGTGTCTATATACAAGCAGAGCAGAAGAATGACCCCTGCTCGTTCGATATACAAGCAGAGCAGAGGAATGACCCCTGCTCGTTCAATATTCAAGCAGAGCAGAGGAATGACCCATGCTTGTTCAATATTCAAGCAGAGCAGAGGAATGACCCTTGCTCGTTCAATATACAAGCAGAGCAGAGGAATGACCCCTGCTCATTCAATATACAAGCAGAGCAGAAGAATGACCCAGAGGAATGACCCTTGCTCATTCAATATACAAGCAGAGCAGAGGAATGACACCAATATTCAAGCAGAGCAGAGGAATGACCCATGCTCATTCAATATTCAAGCAGAGCAGAGGAATGACCCCTGCTCTTTCAATATTCAAGCAGAGCAGAGGAATGACCCATGCTCATTCAATATACAAGCAGAGCAGAGGAATGATCCCTGCTCATTCAATATACAAGCAGACAAGAGGAATGGCCCCTGCTCGTTCAATATACAAGCAGAGCAGAAGAATGACAACATGCGTGTTCAATATTCAAGCAGAGCAGAGGAATGATCCATGCTCATTCAATATACAAGCAGAGCAGAGGAATGACCACTGCTCATTCAATATTCAAGCAGAGCAGAGGAATGACCTATACTTGTTCATTCAATATACAAGCAGAGCAGAGGAATGACCCATGCTCGGTTCAGTGGATTTATCATGTGCAATTCTTGACAAGTCAATGAAGAAGACTTTACATATGTACTCAACACCAGCAACAAGGCATAGCTGATTTGTGTTGTGCAGAAAATAGTCTACATGGGTGCAATCAACACGAGTAGTGGACAACGTACGGCGGAATTGCATCTGATACCAGTAATCTGAGTCTGGCATAGACTGACTTGATCGGGCCATATATATATGTGCATGTATAAACTTCTTCAAGCAGACAGAAGCTGCAGCACTGCCATCCCAAAATGGCTGATGTGGCAAACCTTTTCTCTGTTTGTTTCGTGTACTAACCCAAAGAGACACAGTTAGATCAGGGACGAGAATTCATTAATGCTGTATATTTCAACTGCCCTCCATCTGCAAAGCGAATGGTCTGGATGAACATTTCAATCACACATTGTGAGCACACCAGAGAAAAGGTAATAGATGGCTTACAGATTGGGATAAGCGCATATCATCTGCTTTTTATGCTTATTGTGTGTGAAAACAGGCATCAACTAAGTTATCTCCATTTTTTTCTTGTGCAAAATGAACAACCAAGGAAGGTAAAATGGATGAAGTACAGAGTAGCAAGAAGGGGGAAATGGTGATGATGCAGGAGTTGATAAAGAGCAAGTAAAAAACTCAAGCAACATTGACATTATGATGGAAATGTTGCTCAAAATTGTGAAGGGAAAGCAAAGGAGAATATTACTGCTGCACAGTCCAAGACAAAAGAAACAACACTTTGCTAAGCACAATTCCGTGAAGGTATAACGTGCTAATTTTGTGAGGTACAGAATGTGCCATGACACCACTATATGTACATGTTTTATCCGGTGTAAGATCTGCCTTGTCAAAGTTCCATATGCAACAATGGAGCTGTAGTATAATATTGTAATGCATGGAGTGAACTTCTTTCTAATCCCTGTGATATTTACATTTGCATGCCATTCTGGTCTATGCAGTGGGAAGTCACGTATTTTGGGGCCATTTGCATCACATGGGAGGGATAATGGTAGCACATGGAAGGGTCCACAGTAATGCCGATCATAGATCGAGATCTGGCTAGCAGTCTGAAGGAAAAGAAGCTCTATAATGGGATGTTGTTCAAAGAGTCGTATTCCCAATGGTTCTCTTTTACTGAATGAGTCATCAGCATCTGACACAAATCAAATCTTGCTCCTCCTCACAGACCTACTGAATGACTGTATGAACCCAGTATTGGCAATCCAGGTTGTAACTCTTGTATATTGTATTACACTTTCGTGTACTAACACACTGCAGCAATCTGAATAATCAGCTATCAGCTTGCTTCCTGCGAAGGCATCTTGTACTACTCACAACTGCTGGGCTGTTGTTGTGGAATTGTGCTCACTTGCAAAGACAAGACCGATCTTATTTCTGGAAAATGGTTGCCTGTCTAAATCCAGCATAACACCTCCATAAACAGCATACTCTTTTTGGTTAAAATTTGCTTGTTTCAAGCCAAGAAATTGTAGGGAAATTAAAAAAGACTTAATGTGAAACACACTCATTGGCATACAGGCTCTGCAGTTGGTCGTGGTGAAGGCAAGGTGAAAGTGTATGATGCTATCTATACATTCCTGTTGCCAGCATCAACTATGACATAATTTTTTGTTTTTGTTTTGTTATTATTGTTATCTTGAGGCATTGATTATGCACCAGTTATTATTCATTGCAGTTTTGTCTGTTGCTATTTGCTCTCTATTATTCATTGATTACATAAGTCCATTATTAAGCACCCATATATAGTGTAATGTATCACTTGAATAGAACACACTGAGCTGACTTTGAAGGTTAGCTAAACAACTGATTGAAAACCATGATGTTCAGCTGGTTTTGGTTGAAATAAACCATTAAGATGATAAATGTCTCCATTCATTGAGCTTCTGGACAAAGCCAGAGTCCAAGACAAACTACCATTAAGCTGGATATAGTAGCTCAGAAAATACCATGTCATTAGAAAGAGCTGTTCTTAGCTCTAAACATACTTCCAAACAGTTGGTAGCTATATCCATAGTATAGCTGACTTTCACAGTCAACCTCCTAAGGGTGTCCATGACTCTGCCAGTATCATGAACTCGATCACCTCTGCATAAGATGAGGTTGTTCACTGGTCAAGGAACACCTTTCCATTCCATATGGGAACATTGGTTATATCAGAGCTAGCCCGCCTGTGCTGAGTGTTCTGTCTTGGGAGAGGATTGTACTAAAATTTAACACCGTAGCTAATGCCCATCTCACTGTTACCAAAGCCCAGATACATCTAAAGACCATATTACTTGTCCAGACAGATGTTGGAAAGAAGGAGGAATCAATGGCTGATAAATGAAGGGAGGATCTTTCCACAATACCTCTCGAAAAACATGCATTCCATCAAAGAAGAACCACACCTTGCTAGCTCCTTTGTAAAGTTTGATGGAAGACAGAAGCAGCACTGCAAATCAGGAGAAGGAAGTCGTACAGCTTAATCACATCATCCATTCTAGCACAGGTCAAGTCATTTATGTTCTAGATGCTTTGAAAAGGAAGCACCCTCCCAGACAGCCTGTGTCAGCCACCTCCATCCTTTGGGGCAATGTATGTAGATCTGAAAAAGGAGCCTTACTGCACTATCATTCAGATAGCTCTGATTTGGGGCTCTATGTTCACTGAAAACAAATAAAGCTCTATTCATCATGAAAGGAGTCATGGGTGGTTGGAAGGAATACTTTACTCCAGAGCAGTCTTCTCAGTGCAATGCCCTCTATGCTAAGAAGTTCGAATGACAGGAAAATCACATAATTGAATCCTTCACTGTGAAACTAGCAGACATCAAATTTTTCAAGTTCTTTCTCTTCTCTTTTTTATGTATAATTTAAGCCATTCACAATTAGTTTGCTATTAACAGAGTCCAATATGGCTTGCCATGGCTAATGAAAGATAAATGGGTAAAATTGTTAAATCATGTTTCACACATGCATGCAACGTGAAACTTTACAGCCTAGTATGCATGCATCAACTAATTCAGCAACAATATTTTTCACTGCAAAGAGACTAAGCAAAGTTTGAAAGTATACGGAAGCTGTCTATATCAGTTACACTGAACAGTCACCATGAATGATGATGGCAAATGGTCACCAGGTAGTAACTACTGCTTGTGAGTAATATATGGGATTTATATTTAGTTAAGTGATTAAGATTATGCTATTAGATTTAACACCTTAACTATACGTTTGGTTAGGTCTGGAATTTCTTGTGTAAACCATTACCACATCCTTGAAGAGGCTGTATCTGATTCTCTACTGGGAAACTAGCTTTAAATACAATACGGGGACTTGTATGGATAGTATAACATGTTAGAAGTTAGAAAATAAGATCATATGCTCTGGAGATGAGGGCCATATGCACGTCACAGAAGCTAGGACTTGGGAACAGATTTTCAACTCTAGTAGCTCTCAATCTAATTTACTGGTAAATCTTAATATTGCTACAGCTGATCAATATAAAAGTATATAGAGAAACAGACTAAATGTTTAAACAAGGAGCAAGGAAGAAGCTTGTATTTAAAAAAACAAAAAACCTGGAGCTGTGCCTGGCCTTGTCAAAGTAGAACGCAAACAATAATGTACCCACATGTGGACCACTCACAAATTTACAAAATATTTTTAGCACCTTTAAATGACATACACACTGCTTTTTAAATTCCTATTCTATTCTATGCTATCTAACTGGGTGTGGTCTACGTGGACACATTCTAATTTCCTCTCCTTCTAGTGATGTCATATCCATGACGAATCAGGCCTTTAAAAAAAATTCTATTTTTTAATAGTTCAAACCACCTCGTTTCCAGTTCTGTGCAAGTTATGAGTTACTCTTCTAGTTCTGACATAAAACAACATTGACTGTTCTTAATGTAGCATTCGATGATGAAATGTTCAAAGGAAAATAGCACATGCAGACAAGGTGCCTCCTTTTTGCAGTAGAATCAGACAAAACTGACTCATTTATCTCGAGAATTTTTTTAATAAAAAAAACAACGGCTAAAGATCCAAGACCATTTATAATTATGCAATGGTTATCTAACTTGATTACATGATCATAAGTGGTGAAGGGTAATTAGTTGTGGTTGACATACATGGATAAGTCTCATTTCCTTTTTTTTTTAATCAGTCAATCCACCTACCCTTCTTTTTACCTCACATAAGTTGTGTATTAGGTCCATCCAATAGTGTCAGAAGCTCTCCTCCTTGAAATGCATGGCCATAACAAAAGCATTTCTTGATAAAAAGTAGTTGGAAGGATCATCAAGAAGGTAAGATTCATCAAGAAGGTAAGATTCATCGACTCAACTTAGTTAGCACATGTGCTGTATTACAAGTACAGTAGACCCTCGCATAACATACTGGTCCTCACTTATCGGGCTTCTCTTTATCAGGTCTCATTAATTCAAGCTCACTACTTCATAATTTATACATTGTAGAGTGTACGCCCACTACTACATTATTATTGTAGTGTGCAGGCCCACTACTACATGATTATTGTAGTGTGCAAGCCCACTACTACATGATTATTGTAGTGTGCAGGCCCACTACTACACTAATTGTAGTGTGCAAGCCCACTACTACATGATAATTGTAGTGTGCAAGCCCACTACTATGATTATTGTAGAGAGCAGGCCCACTACTACATGATAATTGTAGTGTGCAAGCCCACTACTACATGATGATTGTAGTGTGCAAGCCCACTACTATGATTATTGTAGTGTGCAAGCCCACTACTACATGATGATTGTAGTGTGCAAGCCCACTACTACATGATGATTGTAGTGTGCAAGCCCACTACTACATGATGATTGTAGTGTGCAAGTCCACTACTACATGATGATTGTAGTGTGCAAGCCCACTACTACATGATTATTGTTTTACTGAGGTGTTTACTCTTACAATGGATCACAGCACAAACATTTAACAAAACCAGGTAAGCTATATATCATGTAAGTATGTATGTATGCATGCACATTGGTATTAAACATGTCAAAGAATAACATCTGCCAGGACTTGTTAGTTCTGGAGTTTCCCTGAGCAACTGCTACAAAGTTCTTGAAGGAGGCTGCTTGATTATTATACAGAAGAACAAAATTCTAGATGATACTTTACCTAATTACTTTGTGTACATTAAGCCTCTTTCTTTTTTCTCATTATAGAGTTTGATAATTCAATCCACAATACAAAGGAAATAAATATGACATCAAGTTAATTTACCTTTATATAAATACTATGGTCATGGCAATATTTTACTATATACTGTGGTTGTGGCAATATTTATACTACTATGGTCGTGGCAATATTTATACTGCTATGGTCATGGCAATATTTATGCTACTATGGTCATGGCAATATTTATACTACTATGGTTGTGGAAATATTTATACTACTGTACTATGTTTGTGGAAATATTTATACTACTATGGTTGTGCCAATATTTCTACTACTATGGTTGTGGCAATATTTATACTACTATGGTTGAGGCAGTATTTGTACTACTACTATGGTTGTGGCAATATTTCTACTACTATGGTCATGGCAATATTTATACTACTATGGTTGAGGCAATATTTATATTGACATCAAATATATATTAAGCAGACTCACTAAAGTATATGTGCTGGCATGCCTGGCTCTCTTGCACCAAAGACCAAATAGACCTCTTATGTAGGGGAAGCCAGGGCACAGTGAATCACGGGGCACAGTGAATCACAGGCTATTTTTAGAATATTAACAATGAGAATCCCGATGAGATGTCATCACTGTTTGTGTTTGGGGAATATATACCCATCCATGAAATATAACAGGAACATCACCAAATATCTACAGACAAAATAGCAAGGTAAAGTATGTTTTAATGCATCTAAAGTAAATTTCCATGACTTGGGTTTGTGTGTCTTGTATTGTAGATCATTGAGAGGTATTAATTCATTAGTGATACAATGTTTAGACATAATACTGAACACGTGTTTCTTTGAAACAAAAGCAGCATGTGACCTGGACAGGTGATTAAGTTCATTGAATGCATTTGGGGGACAGTGAATCAGGGCACAGTGAATCATGATTCATTGAAGGAAGGTTTAAAAAAAAATGTAAAAAAAAATGGGTGGCAATATGGGTTGACTAGCACACAAGTCAGGCAGTTAGCCTATGAGCTTGCTGTTAGGAACAAGAAAACTTTTCCTGCGGCATGGGAGCAAAACAAGAGTGCTGGCGAAGATTGCTACAGGAAACGATTTCCCGAGTTAACTTTACGTCGCCTTGAAGCAACTAGCCTTTCCCGTGCAACCAGTTTTAATAAAACGAATGTTGGAGTATTCTTCAAGAACTTGGAGACTGTCCTAAAAAAGTACGAGTTCACTCCAAATGATATCCACAATGCTGATGAGACTGGGTGCACCACGGTGCAAAAGGTTACCAACAGCAAAGTGATTGCTCTGAAAACAATGAAACAGGTCGGAAAAATAACTTCAGCAGAAAGGGGTGCCTTGGTAACTTTGTTGTGCACTATCAATGCTTTCAAAGACAGAATGCTGCATGGTGCCCCACCAGGAACTGTTGGAGCTGCTCATCAAAGTGGCTGGATGACGGCTGAGAACTTTGTTTTGTACATGAAACATTTCATCAAGTACACCAAGTGTTCGTACGGGCCATTCAAATCCGCCTTCAATAGGGCAGCAGACGCGTTCATGATTAACCACCCTGGACAGCCAATCACGATTTATGATATTGCTGAGATAGCAGGCTCTGCATACCCCTTGGCATTCACACCGATGAACATTGTATCCGGCTACAACCCGATTATCTTCACTGATGAAGATTTCATGTGCTCATATGTCACTGACCGAGACAATGACGCTGCAACAACAGCAAGTGTGCCTGCATCAAGCGTCACTGAGGCACAACCAGTTGCATCTACTCCAAACGTCCCTGATCAAGTCCTGTCAACAGCAATCATCCCTGAGGCTCAACCAGTTGCATCTACTACAAACGACCCTGATCAAGTCGTGTCAACAGCAAGCGTCACTGAGGCGCATCAGTTGCATCTACTCCAAACGTCACTGATCAAGTCGATTCAACAGCAAACATTCCTGAGGTGCACCCAGTGCGACCCGAGGACATCAGCCCATTTCCCAAGGCTGGACCACGTAAAAGAAAGGGAGGTAGGAAGAAGGGTAGGTCACTCGTCCTCACTGATACCCCCGTGAAGGAGCAATTAAGGGAAGCCCAAGCAGGTAGGAAGCAAAAGAAGGGCAAGGCAAAGTCAAAAGGTAGCATAAAACCCAAAAGACTGAAACTGGATGATAAACACCATGACAAGAGGAAGGCATTAGACAATGTGGATAGCGAAAGTGGAGAAGGTGAAGAATGGATAGCATCGGATCATGACACTTCAGATTACGATGATCCAGCAGAACAACAACAGGAGGATCTGGAGCTGCCAGGTGTTGATGATCTACAACCAGATGATTACATCTTAGTCAAATTCAGTACTAGGAAAACTCAGGTCATGTATGCAGGCCAGATCCAACGCCTTTATCCAGCAGAAGATGAAGATGAGTCTACATTTGAAGTCAAATTTCTGAGACGCAAAACACCGAAGACATTCTCTTTTGTGTTTCCTGCAGTAAATGACACATCAGAGATCCCATATGAGGATATCCTGGGGAGATTGCCTAGGCCATTGTTCCACGGTGGCACTGCTAGGGTTGCTCGTCACCTTGTATTTCCTGTCAATCTTGATTGCTACGCAGATGCCCTGCATTAGGTTTACAGGTTTAATGGAATGTTCAAGTGCAAGCAAGATCATTGGCATTATTGTTTTTAAACGTTGGAATAAGACATGTTATATTTTTAGTGTTCTCGCCATAACTCGTATTCTTTTATACCCAATGTTATATACAGCTGCTATATGTCCTTCTTTTGTTAGAAAATCTACACTACTGGCGAAAATGGTCTTATAAACATGATCATGTAATAAAGCAATTAATTAAAGCGAATTTTGTTGATGTTCATGAAGGTAATTCCATGCGTGGATATTGATATATAAGATGCTTTTATACGTGTGCAGCGATGTGGCGTCTGGTGGTAGTGGTGATTGTGCAGTTATGCCTATGGGCAACATACCCCCCATCACTTTTCTCCACCAGGTTCACCCGATTCACTGTAAGCAGATTCACTGTGCCCCAGTACGGGGGTACAGTGAATCACTAGGATTTTTTTAAATTTGGTCATCCATTCCAAAACCATGAACTAACTGGCAAGGCCTTAGGTGTTTATACAACACCCTATATTTCATATGCAGCACAGAACGGAAATCTCTTTACAACGAGGTAAGAGAAAATCCAAAAATAAACTTTTGTGATTCAATGTGCCCCGGCTTCCCCTAAGGCAATGGGTTGCTTCCCCTTCCAATATATTCTCTTGGAGTGTATTAATTGGAGGAGAAAATTAATATGGGAATGTTTTATGCAGTAGACTATTCTGTTCATGCAGTAGCTATCCAATAGTTCAGCATATCTCTGTGGCATTATACGTGATTCAAAGAGTGGCTGCGGTTGAATGAATCGCAGTCACTCTGATCAGGAGGGAGTGGTATGCTGTCAGAGAATGGTCAGACACATTACTTAAGTATTGGCGATAATTGGGTTGTTTTGTGGTATTGATATGGTTTGGTTTAGGTCACTGCTGGCTCTGACCTATGCCACGAGAGCTTAGTGGATGCGGTCTGGGTTCATCTGGCCAAAGAAGGAGTGGAATGTGTCTCTCTCACGACTCCCATAGCAGAGAGGAAGAGCTCAGACTTGTTCTCAGCAGCCTAAATAGCTTGCATCACATGCTAGACAGGGAATAGGATATGGATGACACAGACTTGTTCCACCTGGTAGGGTTATACCTTGAGAAATGAGCGAATGATTCTAATTCCATCACTTGACAGATCGGCTAACTGAAGTGGGTGGAATCTGGTGTCAATGCATTGTGTGTGGCTCAGGGTGGTAACTGATTCTTTATTTTAGTTGTATGTAACACATAGAGCAGATTACACAGGGTGGGCATTTTGCATATAACTGACATGAATTCAGCTCAATCATAGAAATAGATGATCAATACAACACCCTTACGTACATGGGGCAGTTTCTAGCAAAATTCTTAAGTTGCTCTTGAATGAATTACTCACTCACATTGACTACTCCATCCTAAAGGTTGTTTATTAGTTGTTATCTTTGCTGAGAGGCTTCCTGTTGGGCACCTTCCATGAAGACCCTGCCTCAGCATCTCTAATACATTCTTATCTCTGCTGAGAGGCTTCCTGCTGGTGCCTTCCATGTAGACCTTGCCTCAGCATATCTAGACATTGTTGTCATTACTCTCAAGGCCTTCCTAAAGCTTCTTGGCATGCCCCTGAATGGCTGCTCCTTGCATTTGTCTTAGTATCCTGGCTATTATGTGCTGGTTACTGAATATTAAAACTTTTTTCTTCTCTGTCATAAATAATATTGTTTTTGGCAAAAAAATAACAACTGTGGTTACACTCATTTTTGACCAGGCAAGCCAATAATTATAATTGTTTTTTCTTTCATTTTTTGGTTCATTTTTCATTTTCAAGTGGATATATATTCTGTTCCATTGTTTGAATTTTGTTGTTGTTTTCTGTATATTATACAACAGTTGAGGGGGAGAGATCAACAGATTTTTTTTCTGGCAAGAGCCAGTAGCTTTACATTTTAGCAGGATCTGGCATGAGATATCAACATGGAGCTGTCTGGCACAATCGATGGTCATGTCAGGTATATTCACAACCACTCCCATAGTTTGGATGCTCTAGTCTCGCAAGCCAGGCCAATCTGCTATGCCATGATTTAGGGAAGTGTATGGCTCCCAGGACTAACCAATAGCAAAGGATAAGTTTACAGGAACCTACAGCCACTGGAAGTCATTGGAAATAGTGGAATCCTAGGAGAGGAAGGTACATATTGTCAGTCCCACCAGGATAATCACTCAATCTTGTGGGAACAACTACTACTTAGTAGATGGGAATAAAAAAAATTACAAGCAAACAAGTAATTAGTTAATTAAATTCATGGTTACACTCATCGTTTGCATGACTCAGTCTCGCAAGCAAGATCATTTACCGGTTCGCTGTGCTAAAAATTACGGAAGTATCAGGCTCTCATGACTAACCATGGCGAAGGGGAAGTTCATAGCAAACTTATAGTAGCTTGAACTCAAGGCAACAGTTCATGGGAAGTAGTCGAATCCTAGGAAGGTAAATACATCTGGTACTGAAGGCCATTGTGGAAGGGTAGCTAAGAAAGATGTTCGGGAAGTAAAACTAACCAATGGTTGGGGGTCGGTTTATTGGATAATAATTAGGAATACTCTATGGGTCAAAACATGCTTAAAAAATCTGGCAGATGCAAGAAACTTAAAATTAAAAAGAAAGACAAAGATTACCAAATGGTCACATTGTATATATTATATAAGGTCCATTATCTTTACCAGTGAGAACTTCATCAGATTGTGAAAGTTCATTGGCTCTTATGCAACCCATGTCTATGAAGGAAGGAAGGAGAGAGGCCAGCAACTCAGGATCTTCCATCAGATCAGGATTTTGAGCACACTGGGATGCCAAGACCTTCTTCATATCATCCAGTGTCTGCTTGCTAAGGTGCAACTTTTGACCTAAAATGATAGAAGATAATAAATTGACAATCTAACTGAAACCAAACAATTTTGATACTGACATAACATTATTAATGGTCTATTATAATTTTTTCCCCCTCAAAATTGATAAAGATATCGTATATATTTACTGGAAATCACAATATATAAAAGTACCTGTTGGTACCTTCCTGCCACTCATCCAGTGTCTTACTACTTGCTCAATATTTTCTCGTTTTCTCTTCTTCTCTGCAGACAAAATCACAGTATCACCAGAAACATTTGCTTCTTTTTCAATTTTCTCTTTGGATCCAAGTTGCAGATGCCTTCGATTTCTTTGCAGATATGGGGTAGGGTTTGTCATGTGAGTAGTCCTTAGCTTTGATTGCTCTGTGGCAACAGTAATTCTGTTATAGGTAGTAGTTCCACCCTCCACCAAACAAGTGCTGTACCCTTTAAGTTTGCGTGTTGCAGTAACTTTCTTTGGGTACAAAAACTTTGCTGGTTTTTCCAGCTCCTTCCTTCTGCCATAATTTTCCTGGCTGTGCTCTCCTCTCACAAGCCCAATTTTCTCTGCATGTATAGTTTTAGGAAGGAACTGAGGTATCGATTGACCGTCTTCTTTCTTGGTGGTTTTCTTTTCCAGAGCTGAAGCATTCAGATTGAATTTGCCGCCAACTCTATTCCTCCAACTATCTGGTTCTTGTGTCTTTTCACTTTTCATTTCAGGAACATGATTTACTGATGTGTTATCTTCTTCACTAGCTGGAGTCATTCCTTCATAAGCTGTCTTCTCTATTGCATTATCTTGTGTGCCCATCTCAGTTTCATTAGCCAGTTTATCAGAGTCACCGGAAACGTCATTACATAAGGCTTTCCCAACATATTGGTGGTTGTCCTCGTAAGAATCTGTCATCATGAGATGGTCAATTTGTTTCTTCTGTTCTTCTTGTGTCCCTCCTTCCATTTGACTCTGACTGTCTCTATCAATAGAACAAAATGCATCTCCCGTAGATGGACGAGTAAAGTGTTGAATTCTATCTGGAAAGGAAGGGTTCAACTCCACACTAATCAACACTCCTTCTTTCTCTGCAGTACAAGATGGGTGAGAGAAATTTGATTCTGATGTGCTTGCAAGTAAATATTTAGGGAGAGAAGGAGGAGAAAACTGAGGAATCTCCCTGTTTGAAGCCGGTGTCCCTTTAAATTGAACTTCTTGGTTTTTGACATGATCTCTGCTTTTATTCATCAATTTCGAGTTTGTAGGATTTGGTTGAATTTCTTCTGGAAATTTGATGTTAATAATGCCTACCAATGCAGTATTTGGAACTGCAGTCAATGACCTTTGCAGATCTCTTCTAACAACACATTTTGGGGTATTTCTTAGACTGGGATGAACTTTATCTTCAAAATGTGCGGTGTCATCTCGTGGTGACACACTAGGATCATCAATGTATATTTTGTCAAGCATACTGCTGTCTGGATGGATAGTGTGAAATACATGGTCATCACCTTTATCATAATCGACATTACTAGGGAAGATTGTGTCCATGACTGGGCTATCACTTTTTTTAAGCTCGATTAAGCTACTGGGGTTCATTGTGTCAATGACCAGACTATCACTTTTTTGATGCTTGATTAAGCTACTTGAGTTGATTGTGTCAAGTGCTGGGTTATCACCTTTTTCACGATCAAATATCCTACTGCTATCTGAGTGAGCTTCTAATCGGTGGCTTATGTATTCTGAAAGTCTACCATCTTCCTCCTTTTCATCCTTGCTTGTTGTCTCTTCTGGCATTAAAACAGTTTTCAATGAGGTGCTTGCATTACTCGTCATATTTGTGCCAGCTGGATCAGCTCGATACCTCCCTTCCATACAGGCCTGAGTTGGCAATGATCTGCATTGTGAACTTCCCTCAACTGCATTCATTTCAACAATGCCTCCTTTCCCAAAATCCATGGCTGAAGGAGGATGGTTATCAGCTTGGTCTTCTGAAACAGAGTGGAGCATTTGATCTCCATTTCCACTGGTTCCTCCAGAAACAACACAACTGGAATTGAGTACCTTACTTGCATAATTAACCATGTCTTTCTGTTTCACTATCCCAGATAGTTGTCTGACTGATGTGTCTTGAGACCTGCATGGGTAACCATTTGCTTGTGTCAGTTCCATTGCTGGAATAGCTTTTGAAGGATGAGGTAACATGGTATCAGGATGAATAAATTGAACCGGACTTTTTCCCTTTTGGTTTGTCTGTTTAGGCCGAGTGTCTTCATCGCGAGCTGGAAGAAAAGAGTGTGAGGAGATTATAATCTCCTCGCACTCTTTTCTTTGATTTCTTTGACCCACAGATCTTTCAGGAATTTGCACGGACTTTGGTGGATGTTTGCATAAAACATATGTAGCACCTCCCACATCATTTTTCTTGTGTATTAAGTCTTGATTAACACCATGAATGGCAAGCAGTGAAGAGAGCTTATGGTTGTTATTCAGAGCTGGAGCACCAACATTGCTTTGCTTCAGTCTTACTTTAGATGCAATAGAAGATGACATTTCTTCGAAATTTACTAATTGGTTTGAGCGTTGAAGAGCTTTCACATGTGAGGTGTGACAATTTAGGGAACGTATGTCATCAACGTTGTGTAGAACCGATTTTGGCTTGTCAAAGAAATTCATTGCATCTATGCTAGTAGGTCCTTTGAATGGTCCAGGAATAGATCCGCTTGAATGAGAAGTGGGCTCACCTGACCTTCCGTGCAAGGCAGGACTCTCTGATGCTGCACTTGAATGCTTGCCAAAGTAGTCGGTTATGTGGTGCCTCCCAGGAGTTGGAGTTAATTCAGTGTCTTCTAAAATATTTATCCAATTTTCCACCAGTTTGGCATTTTTCATGGCCTCCAGTTTATTCTTACCTCCATTAACTGAGTGTTTATAGCGAGAACAATCATTTGGCTTTGCCAAAATTTCTGTGGATCGTCGATACATCTTGTCCCCACTCAATGTCTGGTCATGGCTTTTGGAATGCACATGGTGGTCTTGCAATTCCGTGGGAATGAGAACATGAGGCTGCACATACTTGGATTTAGAACTAGTGTGGTGCTGTTGAAAGGTAACACAGTGATCTTCAAAAGACCCATGGTTTGGAAATTGACAGGATATTTTGCCCCCTCTGTCATAATTGCCAACTGCTGCATTATCATTCAGCACATCCATTTCTGTCTCTTCATCGATAAGGTTCAACCTTATTTCATCAAACTGTCTTCCTCTCTGTGAATGATCTAATTTATTAATTGGAGGAAGAACACTCAAATTTGAAAGGCACTTGGAAGCTTGTCCTTGTTGCTTGGAGATCGGGTTGAAGTTGAAGAGGGATGCATTGTTTAACTTGATTGGTAATGGCATTTCAACTGCAGGCTGAAAATTCTCCAGTCGAAACTTCAAGTTGTCAACAGAATTGCTCTGATCTTTGTGCACCAATAAAGGTAGACCAAGATGAGCATCAGAGACTCTGGAATTCAGGGATTCTTTCTCGCCATTTTTAATCCGAGGTAAGTGCCCAATTTCTGATGAATCATTTTTGTTTCTGGCTGAAGCTTCCGTGCGATTAAAGTCATCTTCGTTTGTGCCATTCACTAAATGTTACATTAATTGTCATTTAATGAAAGGTATAATATGAGCAGAGATGAAATATTTGAAAAAATAACAATATTAGGTGTTAACATTTCTTATAATAACAAATATCATATTATTATAATAAGTTTTTCTTTGGCTGGTGAGGGGACAACACCTTCAGATTATAATTGTGTATATAGTTTTACCTGATAACTCGCTGACTAATGTCTCTCAGCTTAATAACAAAAGAGAGGCAGCAGCTGTAACCTTTATAGAACTAAAATGTCCACAAAACCTTGGTGCTTTTTATGATAATTTTTTCTGACCTTGTTTGCTTAGGAAACTGGTTCCTCGACAATATTTTTGATAATTTAAGTTTGAAAGCTTGTTCTAACTACATCAACACATCGATTTTGATATTTGATTTCTGTGTAGCCAAATTTATATGTTCCTAATCATAAATAATTTATCAAAATACCTGTAGGAAGATACACATTGTCCAAGCAGTAACATTTCTCCATGTTTCCGGTTCCTTTACTGCAATTCCATGGTGTCCCATGCCTCCACACACTGCCACTCACAAACCCTCCCAACTTTCCACCAGTACCAACCCCAGCCAAAGGAGGGAGGCACTCATCAATGTTAGCACTGATGGGAATACGATTTCCTTTGCACAGTGGTTTATGAGATTTCAAGTCCTCATCTGTCCAAATGTCTTCTGGTAATATGTCATGATTGCAACTATTGAAGTGAGACTCACTTCTCCCAGCAAGTCCAAGGTTCAGGTTGGAGGTGTGTTTTTCAGTTTGGGAGTGGGTCCTTTGATCCCTTTCTTTCAGATGTCGCAGCCTTCTAAGATTGTGGTTGGGCAGGAAAAAACCAAATTTGTACTTCTGCTGTTTGGGATTAGATGGATTTGGGAACTGTCCGTTCATGACCAACAAAACACAGCTTCCCGGTTGCTAGCTCAACACCAATTCAACACCAGCTAACTAGCTAGTTCTATCAGCTTGTGCACATGTGCAGGATATCAGCACTGGGACAGCTCCAGCTAAAATAACTCTTTTTTTTACATTAAAAAAAATAGAAACTGCAATGATCAAGCACACTGCCTATACTTCAAGAGTGCAATTGTCATGCTACTGCTAGAATGAGGAATGATAGCCTGCTACAGCTTACACCTTAATAAATTTTTTACACTCGTCACCAAGCATGCTAAGGCTGCTATACAGATTAGGTGTGATAAATACTTGTTTATTGTGGGACCCAATCAACACCTTTAGCAGTAAAAGTACTATTGGTAATTAGCAAATGGTGGGAAATATACTCGTAAAATCTCAGGCCACTCTAGATATATAAGTCTTTGCAGTAGGCCTGCTAGTGCTGAATGGTTGAATAATTATAAGGTGTGTTTAGGCCACAAATCTGCTGTTGTTTTTGTGGTGGCTATGTGATATTATGATTTTGAACAGTTTCCTGTCCCAACCAGCGGTCCAGACACTTACCTCAGACTGCAAAAGTGAAAATAATTCTTTCTCTACTTTGGAAGCTCATGACATTAGTTCTCAATATGTCACGAATGCTGAATTTTGAGATTTCTGTATGGGTTAATCAAAGCTCTAGATGAATCTTTTCACCGGTGTCAAACTATAAAGCATCAGTGTAAAATAGAATTAGCTGTAGATGCTGTGAGTTATCATGTAACTTCTAGAGTCTGCAATGCCATAGAGGTGTAAAAATATAATTAAATCAGAGATGATAATATTAAAAGCACTTGTAGTCAACCTTATTATACATTACATAAATATACATTACAGATTTACAAAAGAAAGCTTTGGTAAGTGCATGGGCTCTATATGTGAAATATGTGAAGAAGAAGAGGAAAGGACACTCAAATCATGCCATGAGGGTTTGTATGTACAATGTCTGCTCTTCCTATAATTATATGCTATCAAGATTAGGCCACAGTTACAATCTGAATTGGGTACTTGGATATCTATGTTAGTCTGGCAGAGTTCCTCATTCATGAGGGCTATAATGGTAAACTTATCCAAGAGTTGGTTTAAGCAGACATAATAAAATAATAATGTAGCACCTTACTCACAAGAAGCATGATAAAACCTTGAGATTGGAGGGGGGCTTCTACTGGAGAGGCAGGGGTGGAGGAGCCAATTTTGAGTTGGGGGGGCAATCGGCAAGACACCAAATGTGAGTTTGTGGTTTGAGATTCTCCACAAAACCTCAAAGGGTGGGGGGGGGGGGGGGGGAGGGGAAGGATTGCATATTTGCTCCCCCCACTCACACACACACACACACCTACCCTATCTCAGAAGGCCACATTGTGGGAGGTATGGATCAAGATTTCAGAAGCCAAAACATGGACCTAATAGTAACAGAACACTGGCATGTCATCCTCGGGCAACTGGATTATTCTACCATACGTTGCTAGTCTTTAAAGACATTTTCTGTATAAATCCTACCTTATGGACCTAGCACACATATTTCTAAGGTAGCACAATAAATTATTACTTCCCCTTTAATGACTAGACAGTTCTTTAATGAAGATGATAATGTTCATTAACAACATAACCTTGCATTACACAAGGAATCACTCACCCAGGCATATACAAGTTTGAAAGTGCCAGTCTGCTATCAATAAAACAGCTCTTATATTTGGCATTGATATATCATGCAAGCCCTAAAAGGATGGGGGGGGGGGGGGGGGGAGAGAGAGAGATGGGTTCCAAGACATTGAAACAAGTGTTTAGAGAAGGTACTGGAATGTTGATAGTTAAGTAGCTTTTGTTGTCACTATGAGTACAAGGAAATTAACTACCAATAATATATTTCGTATCACTAATATAAAAGGGAGTGTCCAGGCTCCTCCCTCCTGGTCTGCCACTAGATAATATATATAATAAAAACATTTACAAACGATCACAAAAATACATCTTAAATGACTGGGTTTTTATGTTCTGTGGTGTCCAGATATGACTTGCACGATTCCAGCTTGCCCAGAACATCATTCATCATGTGTGAAATACTGTGGTTCTCAAGGAAGGAGGAGGATATTTGGATGGGCGAGTCACAGGTGGGACAATGACAATCCTCAAAAAGAGAAATTTGAAAGAAGATCTGGAGCTTGTCGTATTCTCTGACCCAGTCTGACATAGTTTATAGCTATAAACTGCAGCAACATATCTACAGCATGTGGCCTTCTAGGATAGTGAGTTTCCGATGTTTGTCTAGGATAGAAGCTCTTCATGAGACAGATGCTATATTATGGCTCTTCAGAAACTTTGCTACAGATCTTAATATTAGTTCAAGGTCTAAAAAAAACAAGCACTGCTGAACAACACTGAGTTTGTATCTCCGATGACTTTCTCGATAATCAACTCAAGTTTCAATGTTTTAGTTAGATGTTCTAGCAATAAACTTCAGATGAAGGCTAGAGTGAAATGTCGAGTGAGTAAATTTAAGTTGATTATCGAGAAAGTCATTGTATCTAAACGATGTCAACTGAGAGTTCATTTAAAGTTTGTACATATTGGTACAAATAGATATTAGAAATTCTTGAACCCAGATTAGAGGTCATGAGGTGGAGGAGGGGCTTCAGCTTAAAATTCTCATCCTCAATGACATCCAAGTAGTCCCCAAGTGTTGTTTTTTGCGTGAAATTTTGATTATACAGGATTCTTCTTCTAGACACTTCTACCGCTTTATCTGAGGTGATACACAGTTTTCAGCACCATAATTATAGGAGAATTGGTGAGTTAGTGTAGCACTATGCACTTATACATAATTTGGTTCGAAGTTCTGAGAAAACCTGGGGCCAGATCCAGGGGGAGGGGGGGGGGGGGGGGTAGCCCAGCCAATCCTTTCCAAATTAATTAGGAGTCAGTTATCCAAGCATGTTAGGACAGAGAGTATTGAACACCACATAATAAATGATAGGTCCAGAGAGGTGAGAGTTAGAGCAGAAAGTGACGTGAAAGGTGTATAACAATCATGGCTTATATTTCTTTTAGAATCCTCTTCAAATCTGCCTCTTGTTTTTGGTATCAAAAGGTTTTTCACTCAATATACTTCGGTTTTCCTCTTCTTGATGAAGACTAAAGTATCTCGGCTGAATCGTTGACACTAAAACTAAAACATGATTTCTTAAAGTATTTGATGTCAGCTGAAAGTAACCGCATTTCATTGATCGTTTCCATGTAGGGTCTGACAGAGCCTACTTCAAGGACTTGATTGAGGGAAGATAGACATCACTACGTAATACCTACAGCCAATAAATCCATCCAGAAGTACTGTCTTTCTCAAAAGCAATGGGATTCAGAAAGACACCTCATAAACAAAAGTGCCTGTGTTGCTTTTCTTAGAAAGAAAGATACAGATACAGCGCATATTGTAGCTGAGATTGTCACGGCTTGTAAAGTGAAGCTTGGGTGAGAATGATGACATTTAACCTATCTAGCTAATTACATGTAAAGAATGCTAGGCATAGAGTGGTAAGCTGAAGTACATCCAAGCCTTTTGTTTTCCTGGCTTTTCATATGAATATTATAAGTGTAGCTACATGCATAGACAGATGTCTGCCTTATGCATGGTTACATAATCAGATTCCATGAACGCAATGGGTTTGGCTGTATGTGAATGAGTAATTCATGCGTGGAATATAACTGCTAATGAGAGATCCTGACATGAGTGAGATCATTAGGGTTTAGCTACTTGCTGTTTGACAGAATTATCAGAGTACGGAAGGAACACTATGCAATAGTTCACAATAACTTCAGATATTCCATCTTAAATACTATTTTGGTAGCTTGACACTTATCTCCTCTATTTGTAACCTGTTCTCTTCGGTACATTCATGGAATTGGCACCTTGCCAAGCTTTGTATAGCTCTTATACCTTCAATATACCACAATTTAATAATCCAGGAAGCCGCCGGTGCGAGTTTATTATTGTGAGCTAATGCAAGGCCTTCCAATCAGTAATCTGTTAGCCAGCAAGTGCTTCCTGATGACCCCACTCAATGTCTGGATTTCTTGTTAGCCCTTTCCTTCAGTATATATATATGTATATATATATACTATATATATACTCAGCTCTAACACTTATCAAATGGTGCATCCACCTCTATGGCTATTGTGAGGAATTGAGAAGCTATGTCATAATGAAAATTGAGCATCCTAGCCCTGACTATGCATCCCCCAAAAATTAACTAGGGGTTCTCAAAAATGGGTGGAGGGGGAAGGGTGACTCATGGGAGGTAAGATGAAGAAATAAATTGACTATGTCTTCTGAAGTTCCGCAAAATGCACTTTCTAGCTAAGAGGTCTTTAATTGACAGGTTACATCAGTTTTGAATGGTTTTTTCTCCCATACCATATAATATAGTAGACCGTCACATGAAATTAAATTCCAATATACAATAAAAATAGAAGCCAAAAACACCAATTTTTATGTTTTGAGCCTCTATCACTTTTATTCTCTTATAAATGGAGTTTCTTAAAGGCTAGGAGATGAAAGTTTAGTGAAAGTAACAAAATAACCTTTTGCAATTCCAAAGCATGTCGGTAGAGAGATCAGCCAGCCTGAGCAGCTGGTAGCCTGATGTTGCACTGTTTAGGTCAGTCAGCCTGAGCTGGTGGCCTGATGTAGTGCACTGGTCAGTGGTACTGGATAGGTCAGCCAACTCTGAGCTGGTAGCCTGATGTTGCACTGTTTAGGTCAACCACAGCATGAGCTAGTGCACTGGTTAGTGTACTGGTTAGGTCAGCCAAGTCTGAGCTGTTAGCCTGGTGTAGTGCACTGTTTAGGTCAACCACAGCATGAGCTAGTGCACTGGTTAGTGTACTGGTTAGGTCAGCCAAGTCTGAGCTGTTAGCCTGATGTTGCACTGTTTAGGCTGAGCTGGTGGCCTGATGTAGTGCACTGGTTAGTGTGTACTGGTTAGGTCAGCCAACTCTGAGCTGGTAGCCTGATGTTGCACTGTTTAGGTCAACCACAGCATGAGCTTTAGTGTACTGGTTAGGTCAGCCAAGTCTTAGCTGTTAGCCTGTGCACTGTTTAGGTCAGCCACAGCCTGAGCTGGTAGTCTGGTGTATGTAGAGGATGTTGTAGAAGTAGTGGAGAGAGTTTATTAAAGATAAGGTGACATGGGAAATGAGAACATCTGGATCAAGGACACAGATAGTCATGGCAAGTGCATGGATTGGTGGATATCAAGCCACTCAGGAAGTGATCATAACTAAGCCTGGAGTCCATAGGGAGGGGCGGAAGTTCCAGAGCCTGGGGAGTCCATAGGGGGGAGAGAGTTCCAGAGCTTCGAGAATCCATAGGGGGAAGAGAGTTCCAGAGCCTGGGGAGTCCATAGGGGGAAGAGAGTTCCAGAGCCTGGAGTCCATAGGGGGGGGAGTTCCAGAGCCTGGAGTCCATAGGGGGGAGAGTTCCAGAGACTGGAGTCAATAGGGGGGGGGGGGGGGGGGGGGAAGAGAGTTCCAGAGCCTGGGGAGTCCATAGGGGGAAGAAAGTTTCCAGAACCTGGGGAATCCATAGGGGGGAGAGAGTTCCAGAGCCTGGTCCATAGGGGGGGGAAGAGAGTTCCAGAGCCTGGGGAGTCCATAGGGGGGAGAGAGTTCCAGAGCCTGGTCCATAGGGGGGGAAGAGAGTTCCAGAGCCTGGGGAGTCCATAGGGGGGAGAGAGTACCAGAGCCTGGTCCATAGGGGGGAAGAGAGTTCCAGAGCCTGGGGGTTCATTGGGAGGAGAAAGTTCCAGAGCGTGGGAAGTTTATAGGGAGAGAGAGTTTCAGAGCCTGTAGTCCATAGGGGGAGATAGTTCCAGAGTCTGGGGAGTCCATAGAGGGGAGAGAGTTCCAGATCCTGGGGCCCATAGAGGGGAGAGAGTTCCAGATCCTGGGGCCCATAGAGGGGAGAGAGTTCCAGAGTCCATAGGGGGGAGAAAATTCCTGAGCCTGGGGAGTCCATTGGGGGGGGAGGGTTTCAGAGCCTGGGTGGTCTGTTAACTTTCCGGCATGTGATAAGTTCCTGAGGATTGCTATATAGACTAAATGAAGTCCATCAATTTGAAGTGGTCTGTAGAAGACTAGAGACAGCTGATCCAAAACATGAAGACCCTAATCTCCAGCTGACACCCAAAAGGGAGTCTAGACTTGAAGTCCATTCTGTGATTGTTGAGAATGAACTTTGTTGCTCTCCTTCTATATTGTTAGGAGGTCTCCGAATCTGGGAGCAATTAGAGTTAAGTACAAATGTCTTCCGAAATGGAATGTACAGAGGTAAGGGAGAAATCAGCCATTATTTTGTAAGCACTTGAAGCCAGGTACTCCACGACATATGGTGAAGTTCAGAAGAATGCCACACAGGCAGCTGTGAGATTCTAAACTTAACTTTAGGAATATAGAGATCCATTGAATGAAGTGATAATTGTTATGGCAGCACAAACTAGTTGCTCGTCTTTAATAAGTTTCAGTGGAGAATTAAGCACCCTTCTCCAAACTTCCACTTCTAGAAGCTTAGCAGTTCCATTGTATCTACAAGTTATTTATACAGCTATGCAATAGAGGGGGAAGAAATGGAAGGGAAGGAAATAAAGAGCATATATTGATCATAGCAATAAGAAAGTGGTTCAACCACTGTATAACCCCCTCCCCCCAACACTCTTAGTCTCTTAGGGGGTGTCAGAACTAACGCGTCTCGAGCCAGTGCTTTACCACCCTAGTGGGAAGAAAAGAGTCTTGGGAAAACTCGAGTCAAGTTGTGAGTTGTGATCAGCACATAAATATGGTCTATGCAGGTATTTACAGCCTCCATGACATGCTGCCTAGCATATTTTAAAAGTTTCCTTCGTCCGCTTAGAGGAGATATCGGCCTCACAGCCCTAACGGAACATTTTTGTCTCATTCCATTTGTGATGTCAGTTGAATGGGGGCCCTCCTAAATTGACATCAGTACCAACTGTTGATGACAACTCCAGCCGGTTAGAGCAGCCGGCAATTACATTCCTCCTGAACAAGTAAGCATTTCCCAACGTAGAACATGATAGGTAAAATGTCTGTGCTGGTTAATGGTTCTGCACTCACCCAGATTGTATGCTCCTTGGCCCTAGGTTCTGATAAGATGGCCAGACCGTTGCTTACACACCACATGGATGGGTTTCAACCAATTAAACATGTTATCTATTATAAAGGAGTCTGAAGCCATTTTGTTAGTGGATGCAAGTAATGCTCAGAACTGTCTAATGGCATTACAAAATGTTATGAGGCTAGTGCTCCAATGGCAAAAATTCTTTAACACCAACCGACAACATACATTGGGGATGTGTTATTCTCCAGAAAGGGGACTATGCAAGGGGACCCTCTTGCCATACCCTTTTATGCCATTGCTACTCTTCCTCTCAATAAAAAATCTGGACAATACGAGTGTCAGCCAAATATGGTATGCTGACGATGCAAGAGCAGAAGTGCTAACTATCCCCAAACTTCGGGGACGGTCCCCTAACTGGCAGCTTTGTCCCCAGGTCCCCAAAGGGGTATTGATTTATCCCCAAAGCTCCTGACTAGGCCATGGCCCTGATGGAGCACATTGCGGTTTCATGATTCTTAGACAAATTAGCTGCCTTTTGTTAATTAGGATCTCAATCTCCTAATTAACACAGGTCAGCTCCTTTTTTAGCCTGTACCATGAAACTACAATGTGCTTATCTGTACTGAGTGATGTGTACAGTACTGATCAACTAGTATACTAGCTATCAGTTTTTTAGCTTGAGATTCTGAGTTCTGTTGATGAGCATGGCTGAGGCTCTATCTGAGAAAGACTCGATTGAGGTAGATCCACAGACTCCTCCACGTAAGAAGCGGAAGTGTCATTTTGATCCAAGTTGGACGAAGGAATTTGAAGAGCATATGCAGAAGTCCTAAAGGTAAGTATAATAATCATAGCCACACTGACACGGTTATTATCTGATCAAACTATTGAAACCTGTTATTCTTATAGGCAATACTTACGCAAGATGCAGTGTGTGCTCATCTGATTGTAGCATGGCTAATGGAGGAAAATACAATGTGAGCACTCACGTGAAAGAGAAATAGCATAAAGACAGGGCTCGCACTTCTTCATCCAGTCAATTAGTTAGTTCCTTCTTAACACCTCAAGTTTCATCAACTGTTATTAATGCAGAGGCATTGTGGGCCACATTTGTAGTAGAGCACAATCTTGCATTTAAAGCTAGCGATCATGCAACCAAGTTGTTTCGGAAAATGTTTCCCGATTCTGGTGTAGCCAAAACATTTGCTTAATAACTAAGACTGCAGCAGAAGCTTGGCACCTCACGTTAGTAGACAAACACTTGAAAACTTGGATAAAAAGGGCCTTTTCTCTATTACGATGGACGAATAGACAGATAAATCTTGCATTATCCTTATTCGGATCTTTGATTATGATGTGGGAGATGTTCGAACACAATTTCTAGACATACCAATAGTCAATATTCGCACTGCTGTTAATCTGTTCAATGAACTCAAGCTTTCTCTCAACAAGAAGGGCTTAAGTTTTGATAATTGTGTAGCCTTTATGTCTGACACCACCAATGTCATGAAGGGTGCAAGTCTGGTGTCCAGAAATTAATACATAATGAATGCCCTCATTTGTATGATGTCAGATGCATTTTCCATTTGGCAGACTTGACCATAAAAGCTGGCATGGAAAACCATCCAGTTGATGTAGATCAACTCTTTGTTGATGTCTTCTACTTCTTTTATCACAGCAGCAAAAGAAAGCAGCAATTTGGCTTTTCATCTGAACCAACCACTATTCTCAAACATTGCACAACTTGTTGGTTGAGTCTCTTACGTTGCGCTGGTCACTTTATTTCCCAGTTTGATGGTTTGAAGTCATATTTTCTATCATGTGATGAGCTGAAACAGTCAAAGTTAAAAAAGTCATTGATATTTTACACAATCCTCTCACCAGGCCTATTCTTCAGTTTCTCTCATATATACTTTCATCCATGGTTAGATTTAACATAAGTCAAAAGAGAATACTACTTGTCAACTGTAGGTTAGTTCGCCTGTATGGTTCCAATCTCTTGAAGACTGGTGTTATTAAAGCAGCCAAAAATAATCGTAGCACTCTTAATTTAGCCAGTGGAGGTCAATTGGCTGATGAGAACTTAGGAATTGGTGATGATATTTGGGTTCTTATTGCACAGTAAGAAGAAGAAGCTGATCCAAAGCCATTTTATAGAGTTGTTAGGCAATTTTATGTAGCTACAATCAAGAAGTTGCTGATTTTTTCCCCCTTTAGTGACTCTCTCTTGAAAGATTTGGAAATCATTAATCCAGAATCAACATGTTCACATGATTTCTCTGCTGTAATGACCTTTCAAAGAGATTTCTGCAGATTGGTCTGCTGACTGATTCTAGCTCCCTGGACAAATTGTGAGACGAATTCTTGGATTTTAAATTGTCACCAGCCAATCATCCTCACATTGACAAGCACAACTCAGCTAACAAGACAGAGAGACCTAAAGCATGAAAATTTGGTGGGAAGTTAGCAAGCTGAAAACCTTGGATGGGGAAGTGAGATTGGTTAAACTCATACAAGTTTTCTGACCATTCCTGTCTCCAATGCCGACTACGTGTGTAATAAAATAAGGAATGCGACGCTAATCGGTATGCAATGCGGTTTGTAAATTTTATTATCATACCCAGTTCTCGTGCTAGATAGGTGTGTGCCGGTTCACATGCTGGGCGCGGAGGTGTGCAAAATAGTATAGAAACAGGAGTTAGTACCGAGTGTCTACAAGTAAAAATATAGCTACCGGTAGCTAGGTCTTCGCTGCGTCTACTACAGCAAAACATGAACTTTCACCCAACCGGAACTCCGCCCATTAATAACGAACCAGCGCGCACGTCATTCGAAACGAAGCACACCTTCAAGCCGATTGGTGGAGTGAGGAGGACCTGGACCCGATTTTGCTGGTGGCTTTACTACTTTCCTCCTTTCCTTAGGATCAACTCCTTTCTTCAGACCTTGATTTCTCCTGGAAAGCATTTTTTCTTCCTTTCATTCATTCATTCATTCATTAAAATGTGAAAAATGTACCTACTGAAGGTATAACGGCAAGGTCTGCTGATAGCCTATTAAATTAAGTGACAATAACAACAATAACATTAACAAGTACTTATTTAATGGTTGACATTAGTTATGCCAGCCATTTACTGCAGGGATTGATAGTGGTAGGTACATGAGTCAACTGGATTGAAGTTCTGATGGAAGTGTGTCCATAGGAATTCGGTTATGTACAATTTGATGGTATTGAGGGAAGCTCTCAGGTCGATTGGAGGAAGAGAATTCCAAAGGCGAGGAATACGATTAAAATAAAAATGTCTAGTTGGTGCTGTAGTGTGTTGAAGTTTGTAGGGAGAGGAAGACCTAGTGTTGGAGTTCAAGAAGGAGATGAATGCAGTGATACAGAAGTGTTGTGTAGGATGTTTCAAACTTTTAATGAAAAAGAGGATGTCACACAATTCAAAATACATAAGCGGAAGAATATTATAAGTCGTGATTTGTAGTCTGCGGAGAAGTCGTTAAGAATGAATTTAGATGCTTGTTTTTGGACTTCTTCAAGCACTAGAATATCCTTGATTAGATGAGGTCTCCAGATCGGGGAGCAATACAATAGATGTGAGCAAACTAGTGATAGATAGAGCTGTCTCTTAGCAGTTATGGAGTTGCAGTTGAAGGTTCTTCTAATCATGCCAAGAGATCTATAGGCTTTTGCGATAATGTGCTGGTAGTGCTTTGACCAAGTGAGGTTACTGGACATAATTACCCCAAGATCATTATAATGATTAGAAGAAGAAATGATGGAGTTATTTATACTATAATAGGTGGGTAGGGTGGATGCAGGATTAGAAAGAAAACGGATATGTACACACTTCAAGGATTTTGGCCCAGACACTAATAGCATTTAGGTCAAAGAACTTGGGAGGATAAGACGGAGAGAGGTAGATCGTTGATAAATAAAAGAGGTCCGAGTATGCTACCCTGGGGAACCTACCCTGGGAAACCCCAGAGAGAACTGTAAGTAGACCTGACTGATGACCGTTGATGGAGACAAATTGTTGTCTATTTGACAAGTAAACTTGGAACCACATCCAGAGGTTACCAGTAATGCCAGAAGACCACAGTTATAGTAACAGCTCAGGGTGAGAAACTTTATCGAAGGCCTTTTTAACGTCGAGATATATGGTGTCAGTAAAAGCATGGTTGCGGTGTGAACTATAGATGGAATTGAGGAGTTGCTGGATTGAGGAGCGGTTTCTGAGAAAACCAAATTGATGTTTTGAAATAACTGTGTTAATGATGAAATAACTGTGTTAATGATGAAATCATTAATATGATATGCTCAAGGATCTTGGATGTACAGCTCAATATAGAAATAGGTCTATAGTTACTGATAGAAGCCTTATCACTAGATTTGAAGATTGGAGTGATGTAGTGCATTTTACATGCTGTGGGGATACTTTTTTGAGTAAGGCACTTGGTGAATAGGTGATGAAGAGGGCTACAGATGGCGGTGGAACAATACTTGAGAAAGGTAGGACCAATACCATCAGGACCACAAGATTTAGAAGTACCAAGGGAACAGAGAACCTCATATATATCTGATTCTGATATTTCAAGGTCATTTAGTGTTGAACTTGGTGTAGATAGTGATGACGTGGGAGGTAAAACAAAGGAGGTGACTGAATGAAAGTAGCTATTGAATTGGGAAGCCTTCTTACTATCCGTAGAGGCTGGTGTGGAGTCTAAATACACAGTGGGCAGGAAAGTTGGTTGTTTTGAAAGTGATCTGATGTAGCTGTAGATCTTATTTTAGTTACTCTGTACGAATGTACAAATTAGATTGGCCTCAAAATCTGATTCGGCAATAGCCATTTTGTCTTGTAGGAGAGATTCTGCATGCGTAAGTTTGAAGCTATTTGAAGTGGTGTTCTTGTGGATATTACGTAGGGTGTGTATACAATTTAAATCATGTCTGATATCAGGAGTAAACGATTTGGGAGGTTGGGAAGATTTGATCTTGACTTTGGGTATGAAGAGCTGTGTAGAGTCCATAAAGGTTTGTTTGAGATGTGTCCAAATGTTATCAAGGTTACTGTTAGAGTAGAAATGACTGAAGTCTTACTCTAGGAGGTAGGAAGAAAGACAAGTCCAGTTTGCCTTGGAGTAATCGAGTATATATTGGGACTGAATATTTATTTTAGGAGGGACGGAAGATGGAATACAGAATGTGATTTTGAAGTGATCTGAGGTAAGTCGACTGATTTGCGAGCTGTCAATAGAGAGATCACAGATAAGGTCACTGTCATTACTGAGAATAAGGTCTAGAATATTACCCCTAACGTGAGTAGGGTGGGTGACAAACTGGGATAGGTTGTGTCTGAATACAATGTCGCAGAATTGGTTGGAGTAACAATTTAGGCCTGAAAGTTGATCCCAATCTATGTCTGGGAAATTGAAGTCACCTAGGAGGATGATCTTGGCCCACGAGTGATAGAAGGTGAATTAAATAGGTTTATGTAATAGGTTGAATTTGCATTTGGAGGGCAGTAGATAAGTGAAAGGTTGAGTTCAAGTTTGACAGTGACTACTTCTAAGTTTGGAGGTGAGGTGATTTGTTTGGTAGGGATAGAGATATGGGTCACTAACATCACCCCACCACCTCGCGACAATCTATCAATACGAAAAATACTGTATCCAGCTGGGATTATTTCTTTGTCTGGAATGAAGTCAGAGAGCCATGTTTCTGTTATGGCAATAATGCTGAAGGATGATGTGTAAACAAAGGCTTAAAATTTAGGAAGTTTAATGGTATTTAAAGGCTACGTGCATTCCAAAGACAGCAGATGTTTTTGATAGTCAATTGGGTGTAGTGGGGTCTCTATCAAGGGAAACCTGGGCACTGACAGATGCTATTTGTGGGATGGGCTGCAGATATTACTTCGGTTTGAGGATGGCTGAATAGTAGGTTGCATGGATGTGGGAGACGAGATAGATGGGAAATTGATTTAAACATAGATTTTCAGAAGTCATCAGCTTGTGTGTCCCCTCTAAATTTATCTCGCTCTCTTCTTGCCACCCTTGGATTGATAATAGCAAATTAAAAAAACCAATCTTTTCTTACGTGCTAAAAAACTAGATTCACCTGTCCTTTATCTGGCTTATCGCTCGCTTAGAAACATTACTTCATACTATTGAAATAAATAAATGCATCTTCCAGTCTCTCTCATCCTCTTCTACCAAAAAGTTTTGGTCTTTTGTTTGTTCCACAAGAAAAAGACAATTTTCTGGACTGACTTTTGCATCCAACAGTAACCCGTTCTCCTCTAGCCATGATAAGGCAGGAATACTTTCTCTGGATACTTCAATTCATGCTACCCTCCAATAGTATCCTATCCTCTTCCTTTCCAGACTTTCCAACCATCCTATCCTCCTGACTCTCTCTGTACCGAATCTGATGTTATTGGCGTGATTTCTCGTTTACCTTCTGCCACAGCCTCTGGCCCTGATTTGATCTCTAAAATGCTTAAATCTACATGGCATGCCTATCCATAATTGCTCCCCTTACATATATCTTTAACATATCCTTGTCTCAAGGACATATTCCAGTTGATTGGAAAAATTCCTTCATTGTTTCCATCCCTAAATGTTCATCTATCTAATCTTGTAATTACCGGCCCATTTCCTAACTCTCTATAGTTAGTAAGCTGTTTGAAAAGCATGTTCACTCTCTCCTTTACAAATTCTGTACGAACACTATTATCTCTTCTCAAATTTGATTTGGCCAATCACTCTCTTCTTCCAAAAAATTGGTTGTTTTCTAGATCTCAAAAACGCCTTTGATTCTGTTACACACAAACCATTAATTGATCTTCTTTCCTTCCTGCACTTCTCTCCTTCCTATGAACTGGCTTCACTCCTATCTTTCAGCATGTTCGCAACAAGTGATCATAACAGGTACAGCCTCCTCACCTGTCCCTGTATTTTCTGGTGTCCCTCAGGGATCTGTAATAGGTCCTCTCCTCTTTATAATTTATATCAATGGAGTGTGTAACGTGCCTTTGTCTGTCTCATCTAAGCTTATTCTCTACGCCGATAATATTCTTTTTTGCCCGATCAATTCTCATTATGATTTTTCTCTTTCAGAATGACCTAAACTGTATCTCTGCTTGGCTTGCCCCCAATCTCTCACACTTAATCAAAATACATGCTTATTTCCATCTAAGTCTCTGCCACTTCTGTGTATCTCAGGTTCTCCAATTCAGTTAGTGACAGAGTTCAAGTACCTGGGAATCCTCTTTTCTTCATCTCTATCCTGGAACAAACAAATTTTTTACATCTGTTCTAAGACCCATAAATTACTTCACCTTCTCTACGGTATTTCTGCTGCTATCGAGACACTTCTACTCTTCTTCGTCCCTACATTTCTCTTATCCATCCCCATCTGGAGTACTGTTCTTTTCTCTCTTCTCATCTTGAGAAAATACAATACTTTCCATGTAAATTATGTAGTAAACAATGGTCCTCATGCTACACTTCTCTTCTTACTAAGCTTCATCTTCCATCTCTATCCTTTCGCCGCCGTAATGCCAAACTTATATTTTTCTTCAAACTTATTCACAATAACATAGATTTTCCTTCTAGCCTCTCACCATGCTAACTAATTCCCTGCTACAACCTCCGATCCTTCCACCCTAGTAATCATCTGCTAATCCCACACAGAACTCTGTCTGCTTACGTTTCATTTCCCCCTACTACTACTAAACTCTCTCCCCAATAACATTTCATTTTGTTCATCACCCCTTATCATAACTTGACTTTTAACCACTTAACTATAATCATATTCCTCCATGTATCTGTTCACTTATTTTTACTCTTCATATTAGCCTCGGGGCTATTGACTTTTGCATAAAAATAAAAATAAAAATAATAAAAAATAAAGAAGAAGGCAGAGGAGGAGGGAAAGAAGCACGTGGATACGTCCGATTTTCACGCGAAGGAGGTAACAGGGGGAGTACCATAATCTACTCCAAGATCTCAGATCATCTCATTTGAAGTATATACCTGAGGATTATCAAAAGAAAAATTTGATTCTCAGGCCACTGCTTCTACAAGCCTTTCGTCATCCATTCAGCTTTGAAATCACCAGCTTTTACTGATAAACTTGCATATTGTGAAACAGCCTTTAGAGTCTCATGAGAACACAATTTTAAGTTCATTATTATTGTAATTCTGGCCCCCCTCCCCCCCCCCCCCCCCCCCCCCCCCCAAGTCAAAGCCCGCTCGCGCGTGACGACAATTGGCGTCCAACTGCTGGGAAATGTTCAGGAAACAGGTACAGAACAATGGCCAGGCCTTGGCAGGTGCTATGAAGGCCGTGATACTAATAGGAGGACCGCATGTAGGCAAGTTGTTCTAGTCTCTTTCTCTTAGCCAAAAAAAATCTAAGTGTACACCCCTTAGGTACGCGATTCCGCCCACTCTCTCTGGAGTTACTCCAGCCCCTGTTTCCTATAGCAGGAGCTCCTCTACTGCAGCACCATATAGCGGCCTGCACCAAGGTGAGATATATTGTGTATGTGTACGTTTTCACTGAGACGACCCTTTACCTTCTTTGGTGTCAGCATCTCTGTTGCTTGTGGAGCAGGTTGTCACGGTTTAAAAAAATGCAAGACTATCTTTTGCAAGCATAGTGATGATGACTGGACTGATTAGCACCTAGCTGATGGTTACTTCTGTGTCTTCATCTGCAACACCTAGGCCAGTTAAGGCAAAATTAAACTCTGGCATTCATCCTTCCATGTGCCTGGAATATAACAAACAGGATCATTGCAATCTCAATGATTTGCAGCTGTAGTTGTGTGACACGAGTAGTGTGCTTACAGACACTGACCCGTTTCTGCCCCCACCTAGCGATAGAGGAGCTAAAGGATCAATTATGCAGGATCTATCTCTCGCCCTGCTCGACACAATGGAATGTCAGCATTGTAACCAATCACCCATTTACTACTGGGTAAGCGTGGTGTCAGGAACACACAGAAGACACACAAAAAGAAAGGTATTGGTTTCCTCAGGACCTTTTTGGGGTTCCAAATTGGAGTTTAATCTCGGGTGGGTGGGGGGGCGTGGGGGATGCAGGGGAGACCGGGGCATCCACTCCCACCAGGTGGACATGTTATTCCATCCCCTACTCAGCCCCCTCCCCCCATGACGTTGCATAAAAACATGTGGCAATTTACGCATTTTCTCTGTAAAAAACAACAACGATAAATTCCAGCAAATCTAGCCATAGTTATAGTTCTAGTGCAGACTCTCTATCACTTATTCCTTTAGCCCTACTTGAGCCTGGAGTTGACTCTGGTGGTCCTTCTCTTGCTCTAGCCCTACTCTGCCTGGAGTTGACTGCTGGTGGTGGTGGGTGCCTCCGCCCAGATAAGATCCAAGCTGTTGAGTCAAAGGCTCCACTTCGCGGGTAGCCGAGCTGTTATGTACTAGGCACCTACATGTAGCTGTGCATCCCTAGGCCTTGCTTTGAAAGGAAACTAGCACCTTGGCAACGAACAACACCCAGCAACTTAAAAAAGAATTTTTTGATGTCATCATTCCAAACTCAATTATAATTAGCCCCTTAACCCAAAGTGATGTCCTGTGTTACAAGCAGTGAGGTCTAGGCTTTAAACAATCCCATGCCCTTAATGACAGGGTGACTTAAGCAGCCCCTTGCATGGCACTCCACTGAGTCAGAACAACGAGTCCTGGGGAAGGAACCCAACCCTAGTCTCTGCTCAGAGACAAAAATGAAGTAACGCATAGGCATAGAGTTTTGGTCACCTTATCTTAGTGGTATTGGAATGGACTTACACATTAATAGCTGACTCAAGTTCCATTTCCTATGTAATCCAACTCTGTGTGTGGGATGGGACATCTGCTCATACTGCTCTGCTAACTGAACCACTGGCAGAGCAGCACCTGGTCACGAGTCAGAGTCAAGTGGATATCTTAGATACCTTCCACTCCTACTATGCCAGGGCTCCGGCCAGCTTCTCCCTGGGGAGTAGGTGCAGCAGTCAGGTTATAAGGGTTGTACCGAGGTAGTTAACTTACATAGCAGTGCACCTGTGGTGGTCAGAGAGGAAGTCCCTTGTCCCTCTGAGTGCCCTGTCTGGTCGGAGCGGAGATCTCTTGACCCTCTGTGTGCACCTGTGCTGGTTGGAGAGGAAGTCCCTTGTTCCTCTGAGTCCCCTGTGCTGGTCGGAGAGATCCCCTGTACTCCGAGAGTGCACCCTTGCTGGTTGTAGAGGAGATCTCAAGAAGTTGGCAATCAATGATAATATAATATGGCAATGTTGGTCCTCTAGCCATTTCCCTCCCCGTCTTCTTCTTAGTTGGCTCCATCGCTTGCGAAGGGATCGTCGTCGTCAGTCTCTCCCTCCTTTTCTGTGGAGTCTGGGCGTCTCGCTAGCGATGTTTTCTCTGGCACTTTCTGCTACTTGCCCGTGCTTTGAACAGTGGATGCTGCCCCATCATGCAATCCAACATGTCACAACTGAAACTCAGGAAGCTTTGAAGGATTTGATTATCACTTCAGTGGTGACAGATTACCAAACTTTCTTCCCCCCACTCCAGACAGCATTTTCTCTTGAGCTTTCATACCTCCTGCTGGTGTGTGGTCTAATCTATAGGGCCCATGATCCATCTAGTAAATGGTGCATGTTCTATTCGAGGAAATACGATCTTCAGTTTTAACCCCTCCCCCTATTTAACCCCTCCCCCTATTTAACCGACATACCCACAACAATTCAGTTTTAACCCCTTCCTATACTGTTAAACTTTTAACCCCTCCCCCAACTATTCAGTATTTAACTATTCAGTATTTAACCTACATGTACATACCCACATTTCAGTTTTAACCCCTTCTTCATACTGTTAAGCTTTTAACCCCTTCCCCAGCTTTTAACCCCTTCCCCAACTATTTAGTATTTGCATACCCACAACATTTCAGTTTTAACCCCTTCCTCATACTGTTAAGCTTTTAACCCCTCCCAAACTGTTTAGTATTTAACCGACATACCCACAATATTTCAGTTTTAACCCCTTCCTCATACTGTTAAACTTTTAACCCCTCCCCCAACTATTCAGTATTTAGCCTACAACCCACAACATTTCAGTTTTAACCCCTTCCTTACACTTTATTTTTTAGCCTCTCCCCAACAGTCCGTGGGTTATGGCTGCCGCCATCAGGCATGTGTTGTCCCTGCCTTGTATTGTCTCCACCTGTAGCTGCCCGACATCAAGGAAATAGTGCTGATAGGAGTCTACCAGCAGACCAGAGAGATGTCCAGATTCATCCAAGATATGATCAGGCAATATGAGATCAACATTAGGTATGCATACAGAGTACTTGTGACCTCAGAAGATCACTTCTAATTTCTATACATGTACACCACCAAATACATATATAATCACCTTCTCAATAATCAACTTGAAATTGTATTCTCTCGAGGTTTCGACTAGATGCTCTAGCCTTCATCAGGAATAATGTATATACCGTATTCACTCGAATATAAGTCGCACACTGAATAGAAGTCGCTCTGAAAGCCACACTCCAAATGTAGCACACCAAGTTAATTACACCACCACTCTTGCACACGCGCAGTCGTTTATCATTAGCTAAGATAGCTTGTCTGCCGAGTTGATCAAGAAATCATTCCGTGCTTGTGGCATCACTGTGAAGGTGGACGGGTCTGAAGATGGAAAAATTCACTGCCTCAAAGTCGATAAAGTAGCAGCTCTAGCTATCCCAGCCATTACACAAGCTACTCGCCAGCTGTTGGAAGGAAGTGACAGCGGTGGAGAAGATCCATTTGCTTCCTTGGACGAAGAGGATGAAGAACAGAACGAACATAACAAACTCATTGTACACTGTAGATTACGATAGCGATTAGGAACTCTTTCCAGCCAACTATTACCTAGCTCAATGTTTGAAATGAAACAATCACAACCACAATGACGCACACAAAAAAATTGCGTCAGCACAATAGCGCAAGACTGGCTTGGCACTGCGCAAGCGCATTACTTGAAGATCGCAACTTGATTTGGCTGAAATAAATACAAGTCGCGACTTATATTCGAGTGAATACGGTACATGTATATATAAATAATGTCTTCCTTCTCAACGAACTCTCGGTGGACATAACGAAATTACAATGACATTCTCAATAATCAACTTGAATTGTATTCTCTCGACGTTTCGACTAGATGCTCCAGCCTTCCATTGTAATATTCTTAATTTAAGAACAATTGGATTGCCCAGAGGGGAAACAAGAGTTCACCATAATGTATGTGTATGACGTTTACTACACCTTTGCCTTTTAAAATAATCTCACCAAATACGCAAATACGGATTTGAAAAGGGCAGGAATTATTTATTTATAAGATAGAGGGTCCCCTGAATATTTGTGGTATACATTGGAGCAGTAAATTCCTACTCTCTTTGGAGTCCGATATAATATATGTACGTGCAAATATAAATATTAAAATCACCTTCTCAATAATCAACTTCAATTTTTATTCACTCGACATTTCGACTAGATGCTCTAGCTTTATTTCTGGTGAAGACTAGAGCATCTGAGAGTTCATTGAGAATAATATAATCAGGGTTTCATTTAGAAAATTGTCTAAGGGGGGGGGGGGGGCAACTGGCGGAATCTGGATATTAATATTAAGGGGGGGTATGATGGTTAAAGATGTGACAAAGTTTCTAATGAATTTTAATAATATAATTTCCAAGGGGGGGGGGCAGCTTCCCCCCACTAAATGAAACCATGATAAATATATTTGCTTTGACTTCATATTGTCATGGGGAACACGATCCTCATTCTTTGTAGTTGACTGAAACAAGAAACACATTAGTCGTTGCAAGCCATTCTGCCAGTAGAATTTGTTATGAATAGCCTTCTGGTCTTCTGGTAGCCATGGGGATAGGAGGAGGTGATTATGTATGCACATTTTGAGAAGATGCAGGGCTCTATATAGAAAGTTTGCCATGGGGTGGGAACTTGGGGCTTGGGGTATGGAAAAGAGAGGGAGAGGAGGCGGGGCCTGACCCAGTACCATGTGGTATTAAAATTTTAATTGGGGGGCGGGATGAGATTGACAAAAGCCCCTCCCCCAAAAATATACCCCTGGTGGATGTGTGTGTGTGCTTATGTTGACTGCCATTTTGTAGTGGTCAACCAAGATAGGGAGTCCTGATCACTAGCACATACACTGTATATACAAAGTAGCACGTGCCCTGTGTGTAACAGCCAGCACTTGCCCTGTGTAGACACAGTAGCACGTGCCCTGTGTAGACACAGTAGCACTTGCCCTGTGTGTAACAGCCAGCACTTGCCCTGTGTGTAACAGCCAGCACTTGCCCTGTGTGTAACAGCCAGCACTTGCCCTGTGTGTAACAGCCAGCACTTGCCCTGTGTAGACACAGTAGCACGTGCCCTGTGTAGACACCAGCACTTGCCCTGTGTAGACACAGTAGCACGTGCCCTGAGCATTCAACAGTCCATGCCACGAGTGTACACAGTATCATGTGCCTGAATACATGTATAGTATATGCAGTAGCACGTGCCTATATAATGTATATAGTAGCATGTGCCTACTGTATGTGCAGTACTTAGCACATGCCTCTATAGTGTATACAGTAACATGTACCTATAGTGTATACAGTAGAATGTGCCTGTACATGTATGCAGTAGCATGTGCCTGTATATTATATAGAGTACCACGTGCCCTGTGAATAAACAGTGGCACGCGCTGTATACATAGACTTCCAGTTCCATGCTGTCATTCAATATTCAGCGTCATGCTGAGGATTTCCAATCCACCTCCCTTTAAAAACCTTAAGTATTTTCTTTTAACCATGTATTCCTTTATAACCTTGAAACACATCGTGTCTCACCAGCTATGCTCATCTATGTACATATGTAGGTAGTCATACAAACCTTGACCTCTTGGGAGAGGGGAGAGCTTGGGGAGAGGGAGAGCTTGGGAGAGGGAGAGCTTGGGAGGGGGAGAGCTTGGGAGAGGGAGAGCTTGGGAGAGGGAGAGCTTGGGAGAGGGAGAGCTTGGGAGAGGGAGAGCTTGGGAGAGGGTGAGCTTGGGAGGGGGAGAGCTTGGGAGAGGGTAAGTTTGGGAGAGGGAGAGCTTGGGAGAGGGAGAGCTTGGGAGAGGGAGAGCTTGAGAGAGGGAGAGCTTGGGAGGGGGAGAGCTTGGGAGAGGAAGAGCTTTGGAGGGGAGAGCTTGGGAGAGGGAGAGCTTGGGAGAGGAAGAGCTTGGGAGAGGTTGAGTTTGGGAGAGGGAGAGCTTGGGAGAGGGAGAGCTTGGGAGGGGGAGAGCTTGGGAGAGGGTGAGTTTGGGAGGGGAGAGCTTGGGAGAGGGAGAGCTTGGGAGAGGGAGAGCTTGGGAGAGGAGAGCTTGGGAGAGGGTGAGTTTGGGAGAGGGGAAAGCTTGGGAGAGGGAGAGCTTGGGAGGGGAGAGCTTGGAGAGGGAGAGCTTGGGGGAGGGAGAGCTTGGGAGAGGGAGAGCTTGGGAGGGGAGAGCTTGGGAGAGGTAGAGCTTGGGGCTTGGGAGAGTGAGAGCTTGGGAGAAGGAGAGCTTGGGGAGAGGGAGAGCTTGGGAGGGGAGAGCTTGGGGAGAGCTTGTGAGAGCTTGGGAGAAGGAGAGCTTGGGAGAGGGAGAGCTTGGGAGAGGGAGAGCTTGGGAGGGGAGAGCTTGGGAGAGGGAGAGCTTGGGAGAGGGAGAGCTTGGGAGAGGGAAAGTTTCTGGCACGCTGCCGTACCCATCTTGGTATGTTGTTGATCTTGCAGAACATGAGGTATTTGTGATGTTTCTCCCATACCAAAATGGAAGGCAGAGGCTTATATGCATGTGATGTCATACACTGTATCATCATCAGAGCCTCTCTCTCTCAGTTAAGCTCAGCTTTTTCACTGGTTTTGTTTTATTTGTTTATTATTTATTTTTATTTATTTTATTTTATTTGTGTTATTTATTTTTGTTGTTATTGTTGTATGTTTTTATATTATTTATTATTAATATTATTATTAATTAATTTATTTATTGTGACAACCTATTATCCCACATTGAACCACATCGTAGCGTCAATTGGTGATGTGAGGGATCATCTAATGGGTATCCAGAGTTCAAAGTTCTTGCCGACCTAATTGCTAGGGTTAGTTCAGAGTCTATTATGTACTAATAGTGGCTAGATAGGGATAGGAGGGAACTGAGATGTGTGGATGGTCTCGGCTACCACTGGACCACCGTCCTTGCCCTGAGCCAGAGATATTATGATGGGGAGTATGAATCTAATAATTTGAATAGAACATCCACTAGAAGTTGTTGTTTTGTTGTTGTTTGTGTTATTAATTTATTTATTAATTTTTATTTATTTTTATTTATTAATTTTTATTTTTATTAATTTTTTTAATTTTTACACCCGGTGCACATTCTAGGTGCGTGTACTGGCATGTGGTGGATAGCTAGCTACTGGTATATAACAGGCTCACGTGAGCCTTAGCATCTCATTATTCCTGATGAAGACTAGAGCATCTAGTCGAAACGTCGAGTGAATAAAAATTGAAGTTGATTATTGAGAAGGTGATTATTGAGAAGGTGAAGGTGATTTTAATGTTTTGTTGTTGTTGTTGTTACTTGAATTAGAAAATCTGGGATTGTTTTTAGCTTGACTCTACGTGTCAGTGGCTAATTGGCATCATCAACTCAGGTATCTACAGGAGTATAGCCCCCTTGGAACTGGGGGGGGCATTTACCACTTCAGGGACCAGATAATGCGTGGGAGCCCCCGAGCTTTCTTTGTTTTGCACTCCGACCTCTGCTGTGATTTCCCCGTCGTCGAGATGAACAACTATCAGCAAGGACTGGCGGGAAGTGGAGGATTTGTTATTCTCGGAGCAGAGGTTGGTACAGGGTGGTATTGCTGGATATTCTCAAAGGGTTTAGTATTCATGACTTTGCGGTTAGAACCCGATCCGTTAGTGGGACAAAGGCTGGACTGTGTTTATACAGAAGAGCATAGTGATATTACAGTAGAGCAGTTAGACCATAGTATTAATGAGTATAGCAGTGTTAATATAGTAGACCATGGTGTTAATATGGTAGGGCAGTGTTAATGCAGTAGAGCTGTGTTAATGAGTATAGCAGTGTTAATATAGTAGACCATGGTGTTAATATGGTAGGGCAGTGTTAATGCAGTAGAGCTGTGTTAATGAGTATAGCAGTGTTAATATAGTAGACCATGGTGTTAATATGGTAGGGCAGTGTTAATGCAGTAGAGCTGTGTTAATGAGTATAGCAGTGTTAATATAGTAGACCATGGTGTTAATATGGTAGGGCAGTGTTAATGCAGTAGAGCTGTGTTAATGAGTATAGCAGTGTTAATATATAGTAGACCATGGTGTTAATATGGTAAGGCAGTGTTAATGCAGTTAATGAATATAGTAGTGTTAATATAGTAGACCATAGTGTTAATACAGTAGAGCAGTGTCAATGCAGTAGAGCTGTGTTAATGAGTATACAGTGGTCCCTCCATATTAAGACCCTCCCAAGTAAGACCACCTCCATTATAAGACCATTTTTGCTTGCTCCCGGTTGGCTGGCTTTATTTTGCCCCTCCCAAGTAAGACCCTCTAAAATAAGTCCACCTCTCTTATAAGACCACTTGGCTGGGTCAATATCCTCCCAAGTAAGACCAAGCATCAAAGAATACAGTGAATTTTGTTTTTTGTTTGTGAAGATCTACCTTCCATTGAAGTGACATACCTTTGCCCAACTGTTCGGAACTGGTACATATTTACATCTGCATTGATACAAAGAGGGACCTCGGCATCGAGTATGAGTCACAGGCCAAGGCGTGGATGAGCACTCCCATCTGGGAGCAGTGGGTCAAGCGCACCAACAATAAGATGCTTGCCAAGGGCTGGAAGATCATCATCTTCATTGACAACTGCTCAGCGCACTCAGATATCAACCTCAGAAACCTCAAGCTGGTTTTCCTGCCCGCCAACACCACCTCCAAGCTTCAGCCTATGGATGCTGGCATCATCCAGGCCATGAAGCTGGTCTACCGGAAGCAGATGATCCGCTACATTCTCCGGCTCATGGACAACACTGTGAATGCCGATAGTGGTTGCACTGAGAAAGTGAGCTCGCTTGTCAAGAAGGTGGACGTTCTGATGGTGATCAACTGGCTCAAGAAGGCCTCGGATGACCTCCATGTGTCCACCATCAAGAAGTGCTTTAAGAAGTGTGGCTTCACGACCACCACTGCCCCTGCTACTGAGGTCGAGGATCTCACCATCTCTGCTGAGGATACAGTCATAAATGTGCAGCTGCCAGAGGGTGTGACACTGCCAAGGGCTATGTCAACATCGACAGCGAGGTGCACACTAGTGAGGTGCAGACCAGTGAGGACCACTATGACCCTGCCCTCAACCATGCCCTCGCCAACCCTGCTGACTCCTCCCCTGAGGAGCCTGATCAGATGATGAGGAGGATGGTCCCATACCCACTCCTGTGACTGTGTCAGAGGTGTTCGAGATGGTGTGCAAGCTGCGTGACTTTGCCACTCATCGAGGCATTCCCAAGCTTGTGGCATGTGCTGATTCTATCGAGCAGATGGTCAACCAGAACAGGATGGAGTGGACTGTCCAGTCCAGTATCTCAGACTTTCTGTGTCCTAAGGACACTGCATGAGTCTAATGTCCAATAAATACATGTGTACAATGATAACCAATGTCTTTCTCAAGACACACCCATAATTCCAAATGAGAATACAGTGTCTTGTCTGGGGAGCTTGCAGTTGGTTTAATATTATGAATGCGTGGTACACTACACAATAAAATCCATTGAGCAATGCTTTGTGAGACCCCTACCATGCCCGAGAGCGATATTCCCAAGTACATGTAAGACTACCTCTCTAATAAGACCAGTTGGAAGTGCTCCGTGGGTGGTCTTAATAGGGAGGGACCACTGTAGTAGTGTTAATATAGTAGAGCAGTGTTAATGCAGTAGAGCTGTGTTAATGAGTACGTGTAGCAGTGTTAACCCTTTCACCGTCGGGTTTAGGCAGCATTTTTTTTAAATTGGACTCAGGTGCAAATAAAAATCAATATTAAATCAGGAATGCACTAAAATCCCTAGCAACCATGGTTGATGGGATAGCATTGGTGTCGACAAACATACATCGTGGTCAGCTTTAGGTTGCTAAGCAACAACCACAAATGATGAATATCATTATGTAATTACAGCTTAATGAAAGCTCTTACTTCCGACTATGCTAGACAATGCAACATATGATTATATATATATATATATATATATATATATATGCACACACTCATTGTACACACTCATTGTATTCACAAAACTTGCATAACATATATATATTTTTCATTTTTTAATATTTATTTTCTGATGAAGATATTGTTGTTGGTGTTGTATGAGCAATTATTTATTACATCTTCCCATAACAGGACAACAATAGCAACAAAAAACATGCATATACAAAACAACAGCCATCTAGCACACACAAACACACATAGAACAGAGAGAAAAATGGAAATACCATAGAAAGTAAAATTTAAAAAAAGTGAAGCAAAAACTAGGAAACTACTTGGTGAAGTCTACCATGGTGTGGTACTTGAAAAAACAGTCCCTCTTTGTGACACACAGTGGTACTTTGCAGTGATGGCAAATAAGTGGTCTCATGGCAGTTTGAGATTCCAGACATGTTTCCAACTGCTACACAGACAACACACCTCTGCTGTTTTTCAGTTAGTGCTGACCAATGCCCAAGCGTGGTGTTCAGCCGGTCTAGACGCTCGTTATGAACTGAGCGAGGGCGCCCAGCATGCTGACGTGAGCAGAATCATCCCACTAGTTCATTAGCTAGCTCCAACCGGAAGGTCCAAAAATCTCTCTTCCTGTAACCCCTGGCAAGGTGATCTGCTCTGTGGACATGAGATTCTAGAACATAGCTGTTCAGAATGCATGCCTCAACCATATATGCAAACACCCTCTTCTGGAGAATTAAAGGAGGGACTATCAAAGGTACTAGCTGAGGAAACAGTAGAAGAAGCAAGAGACGGAGCTAAAGAAATGCTGGTAGGTGAAGTTCCAGAAAGAAAGATAGGACTAGCTAAAGGCAGAGCAGAACTTGAAGCACTAGAAGCTATTTCACTACCACTTCTGACAAACTCGAGCATGACGAACACTCCTAGTGCTATGACTAAGCTGAACAACTGGTCGTGAAGGAGTGCATACTTCACTAGAAGAGGACACAGAGTGCGAGGGTAAAAATAAAGGAGGGCATGACGATGGAACAGACAATGATGACGATGGAAATAGTATAGGAGTGACTACAGACGTCACATAAGTCATAGAACCTGATGCAGAGGTTACACAACCTACAGTTGCAGATACTGGTAGGAACAATGGAGAAGGTGATGAAGCAGCCATCACAGCAATAGGAGGGCTAGCAACAATAGATTGTGTCAGAGTTGATGAAGCTCTGTCAGCTGCCCAATCCATAGTTTCATGCATCAAACCTGAAGGGGATAAAAGAAATTGGCATAAAATAATTTTACCGCGGACTACCGCAACAAGGAAACTAAAAGAGCATTGTAGTTCCATGCTCTGCTTTGCTAACAACAAAACTAGCTATAGCTAAACTGTAGCTAAACTGACTGTAAATACCTTCTTCATCGCTGATATTCTCATCTCCATCTAGATAGTCACCTCGAGTGAAAGCGCTACGCTTCCTTGAAGGTAGGTCATCAGCAACTAATCTGCCAAGCGATAGCAGAGCCTCAGGGTCAACACGGCTCTGGCCAAGGTAGGATGAGATGCCATCGCCTTCTTGATCACTGATTTCATCCTCAGAAAGTCCAAAATCGTCGCCCTAAACCTGAGAAATAACTTCATCCAAGGACAGTTGAACGGCCATCTTCAACACAATTTGAAATTCTTAATGGGTCCGACTTTTCAATATTACTACCCTAGTTACCGAACGTCTATTGCCTTTATATTCGGTACGATCGTAGGGGAAGAATGTAGCTAATTTTTGACCTCTATAAGGTGTCTGTGAACGGTACGATCGATTTTTTATGTTTTTTTAAATTTGATAAACAACTTTTTGCGTATATTTACGCTTGTGACAGTGAGTGGGTTAATATAGTAGACCATGGTGTTAATACAGTAGAGCAGTGTTAATGCAGTAAAGCTTAGTGTTAACGCCATAGAGCAGTGCACAACTCAAATTGGGTGGCGAGTCATATGATGTCATATCTCCGGGCCTGCGAGCCAAAAAATTCAAATATTTATTCGTGTCTTGTAAAATTATGTAAATTCTAGTAAAACACGTTTTTCTGCCCCCTGCAACATCGCGAGTAACCTGAAAACATTTATTTATCTTGCACAAAGGTGCTACGTTGCGAACGTATCTTTTCAACTAGACCCAGCAAATTCGCTTTGAAGGGAAGAATCCCAATTTTCATCACAGAATCTAAATGCCCATCCTGTCAGCTGAGTACGTAACTTGGATTTGTTCGATTTCATAATGGAGACAACTGCTCACGACAGTAGATGCTTCCAAACTGGCAGGTCCAGAACCTTGCATTCTTGAGCAGCATTGGGAAATCATCTTTCAAACGACTATAAAAGTCGGTAAGGCAGTGATACTCGAATGCAGCTTTCAAAACTGTGTTTGCAAGACTTCAAGCTGTGTGTCAGCATCAGGGATTTCTTCCACGTTGATGCTGAATGGTTGCTGGTACAATGTCATCTGCTTCGCCCTCCATTTAGATTTTTGAAGTGGTTTGAAAAACTTTCACTCAGATCATCACACATTTTGGCAAAGTCAGGAACAAAGTCAATTCCTCGTATTTCCCCCCACAAATGAAGACATGTTTTTGAACTGCATCACATTGCCAGTTGACAACTACCTCTGGCACAGGTTCAGTTTACTTTGAAATGAATGGACTGCTTCAAGCAAGATGGAAGCAGTTGCGAGTGTCCTTGCAGTTTGATGCACAGGTTGTTGTGTGATGTCAGCCAAGCAAGCAAGGCATCTTCAGACAGCCTCCAAGGCAATTGTGCCACTTTTGGTTTTCATTTTGAATTTGTTTACCGCATGAATATTTTCACTTCTTTGAGGAGGTTCACAAAACGCTCCAAATCCTTTTCTCAGCTCAACCAGCAAACCTCGCAGTGTGTAAATCATTTCTTTGTATTCTACATTGATCTCTTCCAGACACGATTAATATTGACAGTGTTTTAGCCCCTTGGGACCGTTGACACATTTCACCATATGACTTCCATCACATGGTCCATCTTTAGAGTGTTAGCACTTCAGGGATGCTTGGTGAATAAGACAATGAACAGTAAGAACGTCCTGGTCAACATCAGGTTTCCTTCAAGAGAGCCACAGCACCATTATCCTTCCCAGTCATGGAAGGTGCTCCATCCGTCGACAAAGTGGTAACTGTGGAACCTTATCACTGAGAAGCTTTACAGCGGCCACCTTTACAGCAGCCACCTTTACAGAGGCCACCTTTACAGAGGCCATCTTTGCAGAGGCCACCTTTACAGCAGCCACCTTTACAGAAGCCACCTTTACAGCAGCCACCTTTACAGCGGCCACCTTTACAGCAGCTACCTTTACAGCGGCCACCTTTACAGCGGCCACCTTTACAGAGGTCACCTTTACAGCAGCCACCTTTACAGCGGCCACCTTTACAGAGGTCACCTTTACTGCAGCCACCTTTACAGCGGCCACCTTTACAGAGGTCACCTTTACAGAGGCCACCTTTACAGAGGCCACCTTTACAGCAGCCACCTTTACAGCGGCCACCTTTACAGCAGCCACCTTTACAGCGGCCACCTTTACAGCAGCTACCTTTACAGCGGCCACCTTTACAGCGGCCACCTTTACAGAGGTCACCTTTACAGAGGCCACCTTTACAGCAGCCACCTTTACAGAGGCCACCTTTACAGAGGCCACCTTTACAGCAGCCACCTTTACAGCAGCCACCTTTACAGCGGCCACCTTTACAGCAGCCACCTTTACAGAGGCCACCTTTCCAGCAGCCACCTTTACAGCAGCCACCTTTACACCAGCCACCTTTACAGCAGCCACCTTTACAGAGGCCACCTTTACAGCAGCCACCTTTACAGCTGCCACCTTTACAGCAGCCACCTTTACAGAGGCCACCTTTACAGAGGCCACCTTTACAGCGGCCACCTTTACAGCAGCCACCTTTACAGCAGCCACCTTTACACCAGTCACCTTTACACCAGCCACCTTTACAGCGGCCACCTTTACAGAGGCCACCTTTACAGCAGCCACCTTTACAGAGGCCACCTTTACAGCAGCCACCTTTACAGAGGCCACCTTTACAGCAGCCACCTTTACAGCAGTCACCTTTACAGCAGCCACCTTTACAGCAGCCACCTTTACAGCAGCCACCTTTACAGCAGTCACCTTTACAGCAGCCACCTTTACAGCAGCCACCTTTACAGCAGTCACCTTTACAGCAGCCACCTTTACAGCAGCCACCTTTACAGCAGTCACCTTTACAGCGGCCACCTTTACAGAGGCCACCTTTACAGAGGCCACCTTTACACCAGCCACCTTTACAGCAGCCACCTTTACAGCAGCCACCTTTACAGCAGCCACCTTTACAGCAGTCACCTTTACAGCAGGCACCTTTACCACCAGCCACCTTTACAGCAGCCACCTTTACAGAGGCCACCTTTACAGTAGCCACCTTTACAGTTTTTTTTGTGTGTATAATAAGTATAGGATAGCCTATTCAAAAGAGCAATAACTAAATTAATAAGTCAAGTTTTTAAATGACGCCATCGACGTCAGGGGGGTTGATGGGGACTCGGTTCGCCCATAGTGTGGCGTTGCCTCTCCAAAGGGTGATGGAGAGTTTCTGGAAGAGGTGGCGTGTTGTTTCTGCAGGTGGGATTCCAAGTCTCTGTCCTTGTTGACGGCCAATAGACCTAATGAGGTCAACAGCTTCAGGGCACCAACCACCCAGAGACTCAACAACCAGGGGAACAAAGGTTACCCCAGCCGACTGGCAGGCGGCAGAGTGGGCTGCCATCTTTCTCTCACAGCCAACATTAAGGGCATGACCCTGGGTGGGTGGAGGCAGCGCCGGCCAGTGTGAGCTGCTGGAGGGTGGAGATGACGTGGACATCTATTGCTGCAGGTTTCCCACCTTTCCAGTTAGGGAGGAAAACGTCGGCAGGGCGACTGTGGGAGCTAGGAATGAGGGCAGGCACTTCTTTCCGGGGCGCGAGGGCAGCAGATTGGGAAGCAGAGAAAAGAGTGTCCCAGATAGCGTCATGCCGATGAATCCTATCTCCATTCCCACCACAACCAACTTGATGGTCACCATGAGGATCGGAAGCAGTCTGGCAGATGGGGCAGAAAGAACCCTTCGCTACCATCTGCATACCCAGCCAGTACTGGAGACAGAGTCTGAAGTCCAATTCCAGGAGATGGAGGCCCAGAGCCCGGCAGGGAATGACATTAAGCCAGTCACCAGAATGGGGAATAGCAGTGGACAGGGCAAGGGCCTTAGAACGGGGGCTAGGAGCCGTGGCAATAAGATGGTCGAAGGATGCAAGATCGATAGAGTGTAAGAGGGAATGCTGTCTGATGGGGACATCCATGTCTTCCAGGGTACACCATGCTGGTTTATCGGCGGCCAGAGCCAGGGAGGCCAGGGCGGGGGACGAATGAGGAGAAACATCAGGAATCCGACCCAGGATGCTGGCAATGAGGTGGTGGGACTGATGTAGAGAGCCTAAAAACGCTTCTGGAGCATGGAGCGAAGCAGATTTGATGGAGAGACCACCTAGAGAGCAAGGTAAGGAGGCTTTTGACCATGGCCAGTCAGAGAGGGGACCCCCTGAGATAGATGATACCGCTTCACGCATAGAGGAATCAAAGGCTTCGATAGCACCCTTAGCGTAACTTGGGGGGGGCAGGTTCTGAGAGCAAAGGCGACCTTTGGTAGAGAGAGACATGAACGTAGGAGGGCAGACTCCATCTGAGCGTCCTCGAGGTCCGGGAGCCTGTCCAGGATCTCATCGATTTTTTCCACACGTTTAAGGATGATGGAGTCACAGAAGGAAGGAGGACCTATGGGGGAACCTAGGAGCTCAATACCCTCACTGGCAATAGGTATCTCGGTAGGGAGAGGATTGTGGGCAGGGGATACTGCCCCAGGAATGTGAAGGATGGACTTGGACCTGTTCCGAGCTGGACCATCCTCCTCAATGATGGATAGAGCAGTCTGAAGATCATCAGCCCTGCCACACAGGGTCCCATCATCAAGGTACCAGGCATTGATAAGCAGATCACGTACTTGGTCCCTGATTCTTTCTATTATTGGATGAAGGGCGAGGGCCAAACCCTAGGGGCCTAAAGGGTCACCCTGCTGTACTATCACAACAACTGAGGATAGTGTGATCACCCAGGTGCAAAAGGGGTTGGGCCCCGTAACATACCTCCATCCAGGCTGCCATGGAGGGAATGTGAGTCTCCTGATCTCTTGGAACATTTTCCCGCGGTCAATGCTGTTGAAGGCGTTAGAAAAGTCGAGGAGAAGGGTCCAACAATCGTCCGGAAGGATGTTATCTTCCAACACACAACGTAGAGAGTGTACTACGGCCTCGCAGCCGACAGGCTCCAACACCGAGCTGAAGAGGTGAAAGGACCCTGATGGCCTCAGATCTTATAGCCTGGGAGATACACTTGGAAGTGAGCCGTCGCAAAACCTCACCAACTGCAATTGGCCTGACCCCCCCATTTTTCCTTTTACAGGCGATGAGGGTGGCGCCGCAGAGGTGGGGGACGACATCAGGGAGGACCAACCCCGCACACAAACAGTTAACCAAACTTAGAAGAGCCTGAAGAGCACCGTTAGCTCTAGCTGGGGAGGGGCAGAGGGTGGCCTCCTTTAGGTGGTTGGCTCTAAGGCTGGAAGGACCGGGGGCAGACCCGTTTGGGAAGGACCTAAGAGCCCTTCGGCTGAAATCCTAACATGTGGAGGGGACGGCTCAGATGGAATGTGAGGAAGAGAGGCCTGGTGGTGTTTAATCAACATCGGGGCAAGGACGTCATCCGAAGCAGGGGCAAGACCATTAGAAGACAGGGCTTGGATGGCCTTCCTGAACTGACCGTCCTCCATGGCCTGCCTGGCACATCTGGCATTGGCTACTAGTGAAGGGTCTGAGGACCTTTTCTTGTGCTTTCCTTTCAGGAGGTGACCTGCACTTACGGTATCGGACCAAAGGCCCAGGACGTCACCATCTTTCCATCTTCGGATACGAGCCTTGACCCGGTGTCACGCAGATGACTTCTGCCCTTACTGGGAGGGGCTGCGAGGATACACTTGGGGAGCAAAAAGAACTTGGTCTAAGGCATGAGAATTGAAGGGGCTTCGCAAAATGTCATGAGAGACCGCTTCCACCAGACCGGCCCAATCATTCCTGGCTCCCTTTGGGACATGATGTAGGGTTGGGGTTGTCAAGGAAAAGATGGCCTGGAGATTGGGCAATACAGCGGGAGATGGTACGGGGTCGTCAACTGCCACATGGTGGTTGAGAACTGCCGAGGTAAAGATAGAGGAACCTGGGATGGTGGATGTGGAGGCCGTTATGGTGGGAGACCCTTGGCTGATGGTGGCAGCAGGAATGTTCATACAAGAGCCAAGTCGGGAGGGCAGGCAGTTTGTACAGGGGTTCTTCAGCTGACAACAGGAACAACTTATACAACGACCACTCCGATTACACCTACAACAAACCATGCCTATTGGAACTCGTTATCTGGTGTCGTCGAGTGAATTACCACCACAGTAACTGAAAGTAACATGATAGAAAATACATCAAAGCAAACCAACTCATGGACTGAATTCGCGAGTAGGACCAAATTCAGAAATTTTATTACTTTTCAGATGCAGCGGCCACCTTTACAGCAGCCACCTTTACAGCAGCCACCTTTACAGAGGCCACCTTTACAGAGGCCACCTTTACAGAGGCCACCTTTACAGCAGCCACCTTTACAGCAGCCACCTTTACAGCAGCCACCTTTACAGCAGCCACCTTTACAGCAGCCACCTTTACAGCGGCCACCTTTACAGCGGCCACCTTTACAGCGGCCACCTTTACAGCAGCCACCTTTACAGCAGCCACCTTTACAGCGGCCACCTTTACAGCGGCCACCTTTACAGCGGCCACCTTTACAGCGGCCACCTTTACAGCGGCCACCTTTACACCAGCCACCTTTACAGAGGCCACCTTTACAGAGGCCACCTTTACAGCAGCCACCTTTACAGCAGCCACCTTTACAGCAGCCACCTTTACAGCAGCTACCTTTACAGCGGCCACCTTTACAGCGGCCACCTTTACAGCGGCCACCTTTACAGAGGTCACCTTTACAGAGGCCACCTTTACAGCGGCCACCTTTACAGCAGCTACCTTTACAGCGGTCACCTTTACAGCGGCCACCCTTACAGAGGCCACCTTTACACCAGCCACCTTTACAGCAGCCACCTTTACAGCAGCCACCTTTACAGCGGCCACCTTTACAGAGGCCACCTTTATACCAGCCACCTTTACAGCAGCCACCTTTACAGCAGCCACCTTTACAGCAGCCACCTTTACAGCAGCCACCTTTACAGCGGCCACCTTTACAGCAGCCACCTTTACAGAGGCCACCTTTACACCAGCCACCTTTACAGCAGCCACCTTTACACCAGCCACCTTTACAGCAGCCACCTTACAAGGGGGAAGAAACACCGAATTTCAAGCAGGGGGAAGAAACACCAACTTTCAAGCAGGGGAAGACTGACTTTCAAGCAAGGGAAAGAAACACCGACTTTCAAGCAAGGGGAAGAAACACCGACTTTCAAGAAGGGGGAAGACTGACTTTCAAGCAAGGGGAAGAAACACCGACTTTCAAGCAGGGGAAAGAAAAAGCAGGGGGAAGAAACACCGACTTTCAAGCAGGGGGAAGAAACACCGACTTTCAAGCAGGGGGAAGAAACACCGAATTTCAAGCAGGGGGAAGGAACACCGACTTTCAAGCAGGGGAAGACTGACTTTCAAGCAAGGGGAAGCGACACCGACTTTCAAGCAGGGGGAAGACTGACTTTCAAGCAAGGGGAAGAAACACCGACTTTCAAGCAGGGGGAAGAAACACCGACTTTCAAGCAGGTGAAGACTGACTTTCAAGCAAGGGGAAGAAACACCGACTTTCAAGCAGGGGGAAGCGACACCGACTTTCAAGCTGGGGGAAGGAAGAAACACCGACTTTCAAGCAGGGGAAGCAACACCGACTTTCAAGCAAGGGGAGACATAGCCAGCTCAACACAAATGGAGACAAGCCAACAGAGGCCACGACCAATAATAAAGCAGACACTAGTAGTAGGTGCTAGATATGGATGGCTGCTTAGCAACAGGCTTTTGCAGCATCTATGTACATACATGTAGGTTTCCATGTATCCCCTTCATGGCACAGCTATGTTGGAAGTGCCGTTTTTAGAAATTGCTAACTGTTAAATAGAGATTTATACTTGAAAGTTCTGTGTATTGTGTGTGGTGATTGCAGGCGAATGAAGCACAGTCCCTCAACTATGGCTGCATATGTGAAGACCCTAATACTCACCAGGTAAATAACAACAACAACAACAACAAAAGATCACATGACATGCATGAACTTTGAGCTGCTCATATCCTGTTATAGGTCAGGGTTAGCTTTAAATACGTGTGTTAATTAATAATAATCCCCTCTATTCTTTGCATTTTCCGTAATTCCAAAATGCTGTATGAAAGACTATAATATGGTATTCGCCTTTTGAGTTTGTATATAATGATCACCTCCTTGTGGGCGTGATCTGCCATGTTCTAACCCCCCCAACCCCCCCTCCCCAGGTGCTTCACTACGTGGAGAAGCCAGGGACGTTTGTGAGCACCATTGTCAACGCTGGGGCATACCTCTTCACTCCAGACATCTTCGAGCACTTGGGGAAAGTTTTTCGAGAGAACCATAACAACAAAATCATGTGTGTTTTCAGACAGGGGGACGGGGGGGGGAGGGTAACTGGTCCCTTTCTCCCCTTGGAAATGACTAGGAGTCTGATAGATGAAGTTCAGCACATTTGCCCCCTGCACTAAACTTGGCCCACCCTTCACCCCCCCCCCCCCCTACCCCCCATTCTTCTCTTAGGATATAAAACCTTGAAATAAATGATGAGCGAGAATAGCAGTTTAAAATTCAGGATACCTAAGGATACCTGTTTGGATACCTGATAGGATCCCGCTAGGATACCTGTTATTTACATAGCAAGTGTGAATATGTCTACATTGAAGCTGCATTCAATAATCCATGACACACTTATAGAATGCACTACTTACTGGAGATTAGCATTAGTTATCTGTCCAAGATCTTCCAAGTGGAAGATCTTAGCCTACAGCTGTACTAGAGCAACTTCTTTCCAGGCTAGGCTTGGCTCCACTGAGGACAGGGTGGACCTTGTAGTATTCTGCTATGAAATCATAGTATATTCAGTACGACACTTGAGTTAAGAGGATTTGTATGGAATTGGTACAGTGAGGCATCTTCCAGACCGTAGTGCATGCTTGATGTTGTATTCCTTTATAATTTATTTTGTTGATTGTGTATGTAAGTGTTTATATTTTGTTGATTGTTTATTAAGTGTTTATATTTTGTTGATTGTTTATGAAGTGTTTATATTTTGTTGATTGTTTATTAAGTGTTTATATTTTGTTGATTGTTTATTAAGTGTTTATATTTTGTCGATTGTTTATTAAGTGTTTATATTGTGTTGATTGTTTATTAAGTGTATATTTTGTTGATTGTTTATTAAGTGTATATTTTGTTGATTGTTTAAGTGTATATATTTTGTTGTTTATTAAGTGTATATTTTGTTTAAATGTTTATATTTTGTTGATTGTTTATGCAAGTGATTGTTTATGTAAGTGTTATATTTTGTTGATTGTTTATGTGTTTATATTTTGTTGATTGTTTATTAAGTGTTTATATTTTGTTGATTGTTTATGTAAGTGTTTGTATTTTGTTGATTGTTTATTAAGTGTATATTTTGTCAATTGTTTATTAAGTGTTTATATTGTGTTGATTGTTTATTAAGTGTATATTTTGTTGATTGTTTATTAAGTGTATATTTTGTTGATTGTTTAAGTGTATATTTGGTTGATTGTTTAAGTGTTTATATTTTGTTGTTTATTAAGTGTATATTTTGTTTAAATGTTTATATTTTGTTGATTGTTTATGTAAGTGATTGTTTATGTGAGTGTTATATTTTGTTGATTGTTTATGTATTAAGTTTTTATTTTGTTGATTGTTTATTAAGTGTATATTTTGTTGATTGTTCAAGGTTGATATTTTATTGATTGTTTATTTAGTTTTATAATGTATGTATTTTGTTGATGATTGTTTATGTAAGTGGTGTTTATATTTTGTTGCCTGTTTATGTAAGTGTTTAATTGTTTATGTAAGTGTTATTAGGTGTTTATATTTTGTTTGAAGTATTAATATTTTGTTGATTGTTTATAAACTGTATATATTTTGTTGAAGTGTTTATATTTTGTGTTTAATAAGTGTTCATATTTTGTTTATTAAGTGTATATTTTGTTTGTGTTTATATTTTGTTTGTTTATGAAGTTTTTATATTTTGTTGATTGTTTATTAAGTGTATATTTTGTTGATTGTTTATGAAGTGTTTATATTTTGTTGATTGTGTATTAAGTGTTTATATTTTGTTGATTGTTGATTAAGTGTTTATATTTTGTTGATTGTGTTGATGTTTTTGTAAATTTGAAATTATTAAAGTGCAAACGAGTTGAAGGGTGCCATGCTGTTAAGCCTTACAAGGATTTGGGAGTGGGGTTGTTGTGTAGAGTGTGTGTGCCCTTGTTTTCTCTTCCAGCCTCACGTGGAGGTGGTAGTTTCCCTCGCTGCTTGGAGGTATCCCATGTCAATGATGTGGGACTATTCTGTGTGTATGTGTGTGTGTGTGTGTGTGTGTGTGTGTGGGTGGGTGTACCTTGTAGCCCTGACGATGCCAAGGATATGATTGACCTTGAGCGGAGTGTGCTTGCCCCCCTGGCCGGGACGGGCAAACTCCATGTCTACAAGATGAGGTCGCAGTTCTGGTGCCAGGTCAAGACCGCAGGGTAGGTGAAGTTGGTAAAGGGTTGATCAACTCAGCAGGAGGCAGTGCAGAGCGTCGTGGTGTACTAGCAAAGATATGTGGTGTTACAGTGTTGGACCCAGGGGGGAGGGGGAGGGAGGGGCTGAAGCCACGCACACACACACACACACACTCCAGATTAAATTTGTCTGTCTGTCTAATATACAAGCATGAGTCAATATCCAAGCATAATAGAACAGAGAGAGAGTGATTGGATCTTTACACTTAATAGCTTGCATTGCAGTGTGTTGGACTAGTGCTAGCTGGCTCAGGCACCAGCTTGCCAGGGAAGCTGTGGCATTGCATTGCAGTGTGTTGGACTAGTGCTAGCTGGCCCAGGCATCCTGCTTGCCAGGGAAGCTGTAGCTTGCATTGCTGTGTGCTGGACTAGTGCTAGCTGGCTCAGGCATCTGCTTGCCAGGGAAGCTGTGGCATTGCATTGCAGTGTGGACTAGTGCTAGCTGGCTCAGGCACCTGCTTGCCAGGGAAGCTGTGGCATTGCATTGCAGTGTGGACTAGTGCTAGCTGGCTCAGGCACCTGCTTGCCAGGGAAGCTGTGGCATTGCATTGCAGTGTGGACTAGTGCTAGCTGGCTCAGGCACCTGCTTGCCAGGGAAGCTGTGGCATTGCATTGTTGTGTGCTGGACTAGTGCTAGCTGGCTCAGGCATCTGCTTGCCAGGGGAGCTGTGGTATTGCATAGCTAACTGGTATAGCAAGGGCCTCCTAAATGGGACACTCCCAATTTTTTGGTGCTGAGGTCTATTCCCAGAGAGGAATGTGAAGGACTGCTCTCTTTCATGCCTCTGACTCAATACTTAGCTAACTTCCAACAATCTCTATTGTATAAAGCACAACATCTGGTAATTATGAGGATGTTAGTGATGCCTCTTATTAGGGCATCCATAATAGAGATGCCTCTTATTAAGGCATCCATAATAGAGATGCCTCTTTTTTATATTTTATTTGTATATTTATTATTGCTTCTTTAATCTTTAATATAATTTTTTTAAATTTAGGAGTAATAATATAAAATCCTGGCCTGAAGAACCTACATGTACAATTATTGGAGTAGCAGGTTCCATCCCTATGTATGTTGAGACATACACAAGAAGCATTAAAAATGGCCGACTTTTGGAATCACTTTCTTAATGATTAACTCTTTATTTTACTTCAATCGTTGAGAAATCATTACATCACATCCCTTGCTAGGCTGCATTGCATTACTCTGGCCATTGCCATAACCTTAGCCATCATTACATCACATCCCTTGCTAGGCTGCATTGCATTACTCTGGCCATTGCATAACCTTAGCCATCATTACATCACATCCCTTGCTACATGTAGGCTGCATTGCATTACTCTGGCCATTGCCATAACCTTAGCCATCATTACATCACGTCCCTTGCTAGGCTGCATTGCACCATTGCCCTAGCCCTACATGTACTAACTACCCTGGCCTAATATTATATAGCCATTGCTTTGGCTCTAGCCCTAGCTGAAGGCCTAATCCATTACTGATCTATTAGATGGCGTCCTCACGATGATGGTTGATGAGCATCGTTGTGTGCCATGGGGAAGCTTCTCTATCCCAACACCACCAGACTCGGCACAGTTACTCTGACCCAAAACACTCCTCCCCCCCTCCCCCCCCCCCAAACAGACGACTAAAACCATTGCTCGATTGCTATCAGTTAATGATCTCTAACAAAGACTCCATTGTGTCTCAATCAGCGGTCGATAACTCGTCACCATCTTAGTTTTCAGGAGCTGAAACTGCAAGAATTAGATACCGACCTACACATACTGGTACAGTGTAATCCCCTTGCCCCCTTTCCTCCCGCTCTCTCTTATTATAAGATGCTTCCCCAATAATATTGAAGTATGAGGTGCCACGCCCACAAGGGTGGGCCGACATTTCTTCATGCTTCGCTGGAGATGTTTCTCCAGGAATTAGTTGTTCCTTTCTCCAAGAGGAAGTGGAGCCCAGCTGCACGTAATTTCGGACTGTGTTGCCTTCAGTTGTTGGTGTGGCTGACATTTGCTTGCGTACTGTATGCATACCCAGGTCCGCTATCTACGCCAACCGCCTTTATTTGTGTCTCTTGAGCGAGCGCAATCCTGAGCTGCTTACGACCAATGGAACGCCAGAGCAGCCGCACATCATAGGGCATGTGCGGATACACCCCACCGCCCATGTGGACCCCTCGGCAACGGTGAATCTCATCCTCTCATCAGCTCATTTTATCTGCTCTCATCTTTTGCCTTTTCTCTTCCTTCACCCCTCGTCCTCTCCGCTCTTCTTCCCCTCCTCTCTCTCACTCCTCCTTCTCATTGTCCTATCTCCCTCTTCTCTCCTGTCGTCTCCTCTCCTCTCTCTGCTTTCCATTCCCGTATCTCTTCTTCCTTCGTCTCCTTATCAACTCCACCCTCTCTCCCCTCCATATTTCTCTGCTCCACTTCTCTTCCTCACCTCTCTCCCCTCTTCCTTGCTGTAATCCAGCTAGGACCTAATGTCTATGTGGGGGCTGGAGTGACCATATATCCTGGAGCCAGAGTCAAGGAAGCCATCATCCTCGACAGAGCAGAGATTCATGTAAGCACATGTATTCATAGTTATGTACGCATCTTTAGAAGAGCGTCTTAGTGACTTATGAATTGCAGAGGGTATGCAGTGATGTCATAGGCAATCCTGGGACCAACTATGGGTATTCAACTTGCCCTCCTAATCCTAACCCTAACCTTAACCCCAACCCTAACCCTAACCTTCAGTATTACCGGCAAGAACTTTCAACATCCCCTCGTTGGTACCAGGATTGTGCACGTGTCACTGCTTTCCCTCGAATGGTGACCGCAGATATCTGGTGCCCCACATGAGTGAACAAGAACACAACTGCAGAGCATACACAGCTTGTCTCCATGCCCACCGTGGAGGCTGGCATGGAGCAAGATATTGTCACACATCTGTATCGCAAGATAATCATTTTATCATTTTGGGTAGAAATTGCTCCAGGATGAAATAATCTGCTAGCATACAGTATTTGACCACCCAGACCATTAATGCTAAGTAGATATAGTATTATTCCTGTTAGAGGTATCATCCCCCCCCCCCCCCCCCCCCCCCCACCTGCTAGCAGATTCATTCTCCTTTTGTGGATTAAATATACATTGTGGTAGTGGACAAATCTGCTGGCAGAATGAGATAGATCACATTATTGGTATCAACTTCTTGAGTACCCTTGAAGAGATCCCTGTGGACCACAGATCTGTTTATCACAATGGAATCTCTACACAGAGAAATCTATCAGGAATCTGCAGAATACATTTGCCTGAGCTGCACATATCATCTTTGAACAGCTCCTTCCAGGAGTTCTCTTCCTCACTCCTTGAACAGCTCCTTCCAGAAGTTCTCTTCCTCATTCCTTGAACAGCTCTTCCAGGAGTTCTCTTCCTCACTCCTTGAACAGCTCTTCCAGGAGTTCTCTTCCTCACTCCTTGAACAGCTCTTCCAGGAGTTCTCTTCCTCACTCCTTGAATAGCTCCTTCCAGAAGTTCTCTTCCTCACTCCTTGAACAGCTCTTCCAGGAGTTCTCTTCCTCACTCCTTGAACAGCTCCTTCCAGGATTTCTCTTCCTCACTCCTTGAACAGCTCTTCCAGGAGTTCTCTTCCTCACTCCTTGAATAGCTCTTCCAGGAGTTCTCTTCCTCACTCCTTGAACAGCTCTTCCAGGAGTTCTCTTCCTCACTCCTTGAACAGCTCTTCCAGGAGTTCTCTTCCTCACTCCTTGAATAGCTCCTTCCAGGATTTCTCTTCCTCACTCCTTGAATAGCTCTTCCAGGAGTTCTCTTCCTCACTCCTTGAATAGCTCTTCCAGGAGTTCTCTTCCTCACTCCTTGAACAGCTCTTCCAGGAGTTCTCTTCCTCACTCCTTGAACAGCTCTTCCAGGAGTTCTCTTCCTCTCTCCTTGAACAGCTCTTCCAGGAGTTACAATGTATCTTCCTGACAGCTTGAATAGCTCTTCCAGGAATTCTCTTCCTGAACTTCCTGGAATGGATCTTCAAGGACCAGGAGTTCTCTTCCTGAACTTCCTGGAGAGAATCTTCTAGCAGAAGGTGGACATATCCAACTTCCACATCCTACACTCAACTTCCTGGAGTGTCATCCTCTAGAAGAGGAGGTCACCCTGAATCCGAGTGGATCCGCTAGAATGAATCTCCCCCACGCATCAGTCCTTGGGGATACTATATAGTATAATACCTCTTCAAACCACTGCCATAATCTGCTAGCAGAATGGACGGCCATTCATAATCAGGGGTGTATTTAGGGGGGCAAGCATTATCCCTCCCTTGTGTCATTCTCACCCCCCTCCCCCCCTTAAAATTTTGATATTTAACGGCCATATGATACTGGGTCAGGTCCTCCGCCCCCTCCTCTTTTCCCCTATACAATTTCTATATGCAGCCCTACATGATGAAGACTCCATTATGCCAACATATGTTGTTGTTTTTGTTGTTGTTGCTGCTGCTGTTTTGACACACACACTTTTGGAGGTGTTGCAAGGAAGCATTCGTTAGTGATCTTGACACATGTGGTGCTTGCTGGTGGCAACCGTGCCTCCCATGGGTCATCCATTGCCTCTCTCCTCTCCTCTCCCTCTCCTCAGGCTCTCTCTTTCTCTCTCCTCCTCTCTCTTTTCTCTGTCTCTTTCTATCTATCTATTCTCTCTTTTTCTCTCCTTTCTCTCTGTCTTCTTCTTTCTTTCTTCTCTTCTCTCTTTCCTCCTCTCTCTTCTTCTCTCTCTCCTCTCTTCTCTCTTTCCTCCTCTCTCTTCCTCTTCCCTCCTCTCTCATATATAAACTTCATTGAAAGGTAGTGCACATGTGCAAACAAACCAATGAGGGGTGGAGTCATCCAATATCAGCTTGTCATGATGTTCTACAAAAACATTCTCTCTCTCCTCTCCTCTCCTCTCTCTCTCCTCTCTCTCTCTCTCTTCTCTCTCTCTCTTCTCTCCTCTATCTGTCCTGTCTGTCTCATCTCTCTCTTCTTCCTCTCTCTTTCTCTTTCTCTTCTCTTCTTTCTCTCTCTCCTCTCCTCTCTCTTTTTCCTCTCTCTTCTCTCTTGTCCATTTCTCTCTCTTCTCTCCTCTCTCTTTCCTCTCTCTTAGTGGTGCTTTAGGAAGTATGAGGTGATTAGTGGTCCTTTAGGAAGTATGAGGTGATTAGTGGTGCTTTAGGAAGTATGAGGTGATTAGTGGTGCTTTAGGAAGTATGAGGTGATTAGTGGTGCTTTAGGAAGTATGAGGTGATTAGTGGTGCTTTAGGAAGTATGAGGTGATTAGTGGTGCTTTAGGAAGTATGAGGTGATTAGTGGTGCTTTAGGAAGTATGAGGTGATTAGTGATGCTTTAGGAAGTATGAGGTGATTAGTGGTGCTTTAGGAAGTATGAGGTGATTAGTGGTGCTTTAGGAAGTATGAGGTGATTAGTGGTGCTTTAGGAAGTATGAGGTGATTAGTGGTGCTTTAGGAAGTATGAGGTGATTAGTGGTGTACTTTAGGAAGTATGCAGGGGATTAGTGGTGCTTGTCGGCCAGCCATTTCCTCCAAAATGAAATCACCGGATGGTTTTGCAGGAAGTAGGTTATCATCCTTGTGTGGCGTGGCTTTCTTCATTGCTGCAGTGTATTGATAGTATAACAAAATATAGAAAATGTAGAAAATGGAGGGTAGGCGTGTGGGTGGGAGGGGGGGGGGGGGGGGGGGGGGGGGAAGTGGATTGACTTGCCAAAAAAGGTACAACTCTTCATTTAGAGCCCACTCAATAAATTTCCAATTAGAAACATTTGGATAATAATCTTGTGCACACAATAATTGCAACCTTTTAGATCTGTTAGGAGTAGATGCAGTCCATGTCCACTGAGGCAAGATCAGTGTACGTACCTCTGCCTGAGTGTTGCGTTCACCACTGGGGCAAGATCAGTGTACGTACCTCTGGCCGAGTGTTGCGTTCATCACTGAGGCAAAATCAGTGTACATACCTCTTCCCGAGTGTTGCATTCACCACTGGGGCAAGATCAGTGTACGTACCTCTGCCCGAGTGTTGCATTCACCACTGGGGCAAGATCAGTATACCTACCTCTGCCAGAGTGTTGCATTCACCACTGGGGCAAGATCAGTGTACCTTCATGTTTGATCTTCTACAAATGATCTCTGTTGTATTACGTATATGTATGTATGTGTGAATGTATGTCTGGTACTATTATTCCTCCTAATTATATTGCAGGAGCACTGTTGCGTTCTTCACAGTATAATAGGATGGGATTGTGTCTTGGGGGCGTGGTCACGTGTGGAGGGCTATGCTTGTGACCCCAACCCTAATGATCCCGTGGCCAGATTGACTTCTGAATCCCTTTTTAACGAAGAAGGAAGGTTGAATCCCTCCATCACCATATTAGGTAATATTAGCCCTCCATCATATTAGGTAATGTTCGGCAATACTGCAATACTCAGTTACCTCTGTGAAGCACTCCCTCTTCTCCAAATAATCTTCAAGAGAACCACGACCTAGCCTACTCATTAACTCATGTAACCGACATTTGGTATGTGTAAATACAGTATCTTTGTTATGTACCAGAGTGAGGCCAGATCTTCACATAGCAGGGCAGGTGCCTATCCAAGATACTCTGCTCCTCACCCGGTTGTCAAGCTGGTGTCTCATGACTGTCATTACAAGGAGTCTATTTGCCTAGCCCTATAATATCTCTAGAATAGCCCAAGAATAGTCTGGTGCTGGCACTGGTGCTGATACCAGCATCCATGCTTTACAGACGGTCACCTTCACTAAGGCACATCCTGGGAGAGCCTTGAGTAATATGAGGATCTCTGAATGTCCTAGAAAAGATTGTGGCAATACTGGGCATGTGCGAACGTTGGGGAAGAGAGTGAGGGTACATGTGCTAGAAACTGTGAATGTGTACATATCTTTAATCTTTATTCCTTGTTGCTGTGCTGTTGTACGACTTCCTTCAACCTGAACAGGTCAAGGCGTGAATGTGTTCTCTGAGAAGATGGTGCTAAATTCCATTGTTCTTCCTCACAAGGACTTGGCCAACAGTTACAAGAACCAAATCATTCTCTAGCACAAGATATTGTCAAACATTCTTCCCGAACTTAAAAGGATTGTAAAGCCTGTATTAATAGTTGTGCCAATGACAGTGATAGCCAACCACATTTGCTCGTCACAGATGCATGCAAACAATATATGTATGTATAGATATTCACATCTTGGGCTGCAGTTCCTCTCTCACATGACTGTGGAGGTTGGCACTGGAAGCCACAGGCAGTAGGCATCTGACTGACTGCAAGTCCAAAAACAGTCTTGATATCTGCCACTAACCACTAAGCATGTCGGTCGACATTATTCGTTTCTAATGCTATCGCTACACATACTATTGCAGGAATAACAGTTATTAGAACTAGGAGGATGGTTATCAGCTGACGAGATACACGATGAATGATACTTTACAACACAACTGTGGTCAACCTGGTCAGTCCCTTGGCCAGAGCCATACATGTAGCTAGCTTCTCATCTAGTGTGCCACATCATTATCTCACTGAAGAAGGCCTGAGCATGTTGGCAGACATGTCGGTGATAATTATTTCTAAGTTGATAGAAAGATAAGCAAAATGTTCTACTCATGCTGTGGTCCTGTCTATATCTACCAAAATGTAGCCCACTCATATTCATTCTTGCATCAAACATGTTTTTGTTTTTGGAACTGCAGTTTGGAAAGTGAAAGTCGGTCGTTAAGATTTCTAGTCCAGCATCAAGTCACGAGTGGCTACAACTACAGTGATTGTTAGAGCAATGGAAACCTATTTTATAAGTTGACTTATGATGAAGTGAAGGTAAAACAAACCTTAGCAAATCCTTGTTGTTACGACTTTAGAGCTCCATAAATTCTGGACACTTAGTTTAAACTTGATACATACAGTAGCTCAAAAGATGATCTCTCTGTGTGCTGTCTTGATATTTGACCCAAAAATGCCTAGGTACAAGCATGCCAAAGTTACATGCAGCCAAAGTTGGGCTACCTAAAAAAATATGCCAAGTATCTGGCAAGAGGCTTAGTCTCAATACCTAATGTCATTTTGTAGAAGAAACTTCCTCTAAATTCTGGATAGCACTTCCCAATCAGGAACCATAACTGCAGCCAGTTCAGGCACTCAGATTTTTAGGTAGCCCAACTTTGGCTGCAGGTAACTTTGGCTGCAGGTAACTTTGGCATAGTCCTACATACCACTATATATATATATACAGTAAGGGAGCACACAGAAAGATCTATTGAGCTATATATCAAGTTCATACTTCATATAGTGAAGTGTGCAGGACCTGGTGGAGCTCCAATGTTCTAACCACAAGGTTTTGTTATTGTTTAAATGTGCCCCTTTCATGTGCCCCTTTCACGTGAACGTAAATCAACTTGTAAACATGTTTTAATAAAACAATAACACGAAAGGCACTTTCCCTGAAGTGCTTGTTGCTCGAGCAATTGCAGTAGTTAAGCCACTTAGGACGTGATATTGGACTAGCAATCTTAACCACTGACTTCACATTCCAACCTGCAGTTCCAAAACATAAACATATTTGACCAAAGAAAGAGAAAGCATGAATGTGCAAAGATGAGGCACTTTAGCGAAAGTGACACAAAGTGAGGGACTTAAAAACCAGCTAACACGTGTCACAGGATGTTTTGACAGTTGTGTGTGTACTGTACATACATACTATATATGTAATATTATATTGTGTGTATATACTGTACTATACATATGTAATATGTTGTGTGTGCATACATATACTATACATATGTAATATGTTTTATATAGTTTATTGTTATGTATGTTTGTTGTTGAACAAGAAATCAACACATGTCATATACCATAGCTACTACATGCTTAATAAACACAGGACATCAGCAAGAAACAAACTATCTTGTTCTGCCCAAGGTGCCCAACAAGGAGACCGTTTTCTCTGGATATCTCTATGCAGGACACTGTGTGTGACACTCTATTTCTCTTACCTGCTGCTCACCACAAATGACTATACATACTACATGTAGATTACAGTACATACTAATGTACTGTGGAGTAAAGTTAGCATAAGCTTGATGATCAAATCTCATCTGGGCATCAAATACATAAAAGGGCCATGAAGTAACAGAATTAGATCAAGACAGAAACCAGATAACGTCCAACTAACTCACACATGTAGCTATATTGACAGTGCAGGACTGGATTGTTCAGGCTGGGAGTCTTGTGCATCCACTGCACATGTAGCTATATACACACACACCACACGTACATCCATGCACACACCAGTCCACACAAACACACGGTATAGACAATGGCTGCCAACTATAATCATAAGGGCCAAGTTGCTTGACTTCATTACAATGACCTCAATAATCAACTTCAATTCCACTCACTTGACTTTTCAACTATATATATATATAGCCTTCATCATTATTCCTGATAAAGGGTGGAACATTTAGTCAAAACGTTAAGAGAGTAAAATTAAAGTTGATTATTGATAAGGTCATTGTAATTTTGTTACATTAATTGAGTGTTTGTTGGGAGTTGCTTGACTTCCTTTAAAAACCATCATATCTGCCTAATAGTCCCGACAGCACTCAATTCCACATATATATATAGGTCTCCATTACATATGTGCCTAATAGTTGCCCATTCCACACGTGCGCTAAACAGTCGCCAATGCTCAGTAGAAGGTGATTTTAATATACATGTATATACAATTGTAACAACTGCACCCTATTCCATATATAACTCGAACAACTGCACTCGTGTCTTCAGGTCCAGTGCTTTTCTCTTCCCTACATATACAACAAGCTGTTGTCTGTGACATCAGGTGGATCTCTGACCACTTGGAATGGGCATCCACTGTTATCAAGAACATTGCTCTTATGAATGACTGCAAAATCCACATGAACTCTCTCCCACGGTCTGGATGGCTAAACATGGATGCAGGGGTGCTACTTGTGAGCCGTTGACTGCTAGACAGCACTGCAAGACTTTGCCATAGTTTCAATCTCGCTGTCTAATCCTAGCCACCACATTATATATAACTCCTGGCAACAGCTTTTATCTTGCAAATCCCAGGGTGATCACAATGGAGTTCATCCATATGCAGCTTTGTTGGTATGAACATGTATATCACCCCGGAAGAGGTGCAATGTCAACTTCTTACGAGACCAAAATGGTCCTAAAGCCTTGTCAGGTGAGTTAGGCCATCCGTACTTTGTGTAACCTTGCCGAGAACAATGTCTTTTCTGGTAGCAGCTTTAAGTGTCATGGGCAAACTGTTCATTTGTGAAAAGTTGAACATGCTAGGTCTGTAATATATTATAGTTGCAGAGAATGCAGCAAATGTGGTGGTATATAAGAGACGGCAGTGATAAGCCGTCAGCATTGGTCTGAGCCTCATAAATTTGGTATGTGTATGCTGATAGTAGCACTGCCCATCTCTGCAACCTTGTGGCTGTCATGGGTGGTATTCCCTTCTTTGGGCCTAAGATATATATATAGCTGTTATGGTTTATAATCCGTGTGATTATAGTGAAGTTATAAATAGGTGTGGAATACCTCTCCAAAAATTAGTGACAGAGCCTCTTTTTCAACCCGTGCATAATTACGCTGGCTGAGAGAGGGAGTTCTTGATGCAAATACAATTGGTCTCTCAGAACCACCAGGCAGGCATAAGGTGTGGCATGTTCCCACCTCATAAGCAGAAGCATCACCAGCCATCCTGAGAGAGAGTGGATGGTTGAACTGAACAAGAACCTGCGATGACGTAAATGTGCTATAATTGGAAACTATGAGAACAGTCACCCGACCACCTCCATCTGCAGTTCTTTTTAAGCAACTGGTTAAGGTGGATTCAGGATATTGGAATGAATCGCCCATAATAATTCAGGAGACTCGACTAAGCTGGTGCATATTCTGAGGAGGTGGAGTTGGCACTATGGCTTGGAGTTTTCCATTTGTGGTGTGCAGTCCATCAAAATGTACACATGAACTTGCACTTGTCTTTCCTAACTCGAACCCTATGTTCCTGGAGTCAATATAATACCTGTTCTAGGGTTTCAAGACGCTCAGCTTCAGTGGACCCGTTACTAAAATATCATTTAAATAGCATACGACCCGTGTGCTGTTCCCCTGCAGGATGCTACCCATCACTTGATGAAAAGTAGAATTAAGCAATGCCAAAAGGGAGCCGACTGTACTGGTATAAACTACGATGCATGTTTATAGTGACAAATTTGAGAGACTTGTCATCTATATAACAGAAGCTGCTTATTTGCATGTGTTAGATCTCGAGTGGTAAATTGCCAATGTTCAAGTTTAGGAAGCGGATACTGCTCAACATCCATAGCCAGATATTGTAACTTTATAATCCTCACAAACCAAACTCGGCCATCCTTTTTAGAAACTGCCACTATCAGGGCTACCCATTCACTATAAGGTATCTTGTCTATTACTTTCCAACCTGTTCAACAGGTTCTTTCATAGCAAAGGGTATGGCCATTGGGTTTGACATCCTCTTTATTACTCAGTTTAGCCTGATATAAGATATACTGGTGTTGCTGCAGGAGTTCCTTCAGGCTTCTTGCTTCCTTCTGTGAACTGCTCACCATTCGGATGCTTTTCCAGTGTAGATCACAATCTACAGCTCTTTGGAGTGAGGGGGAGCAAAAGGCCTCTGTATCTTCTTCATGTGTGTTTCTTACCCTATCTCTCTCCTTTAGCTGCTGTTTCCCTTGTGCTGAACTGAATCACTCTTTCTCTTCTCAGCATCTGCTGGTGCTGAATAAGAAGAACCAGTCTATTAATTTATCACCATAAATAACTGATAAGGGTTGCAATAGCTATTATTCTCTGGGATTTGGATTAGATTCCATGAGAGATTAAATAGTGGAATAAATCCAAATCATGTAAATGGAAGTGCTATTGGGAACTAGTTTAGGGAAGGATGAGAAGGCAAGGGCTTTATGAGTAATGAGCATGCACTTGCTCTTATTTGGTTTGATCATGAAGAAACGGGAAGATAACCAGAATGACTTCACTTTAATTGATTTTAAATAAAACGATGTATTCATGTACGTTCATCATAATTATGGGTCTGCCTCAAATAAATTAAGTTTAAAACCAGGAATGTTCATCATAGTGAAGAGAAAACGGCAACAGATTCAATGCTAGAGGAGCTGTATATATCAAGCCTTCAGTTATGTTAGGGCTTACTTACAATGGCAAGAACAGTGCAATCTAGCACTATATAATTATATATTACTAAAATGACTATCTATCTCCATTGTACCTTGATTCGTGTCACCATCAACGCTTTGCATTCATTACCTATCAATTGTGTTATATACGCGAATGCTTTAGTGGGATGAGAATCACACATAACGTATTTGGAATTAATATACAAATTGCAGAGCATCCTTAACGCTATGCTCTCTCTCCCTAACCTTGTTAATTTGGCATAGCTTACCTTATCTTTGAGACAGGAGAAAAGAAGGTGTGGTTTCTATGAATTGCATCACGATACTATCAGTATGTAGTTGTGTGCCAATGAGATTGCTGTTAATTAGATTGCAGGCATGAGGAAAGGTGAATGACCTTCCGTTTGGAAATGGACATGAGTGCTCAAACATACAGAACTAAGCACCAGCTAACTTCTAGTCAGTCTGGGTTACCAACACTATGCTTGCAAATGGTTTACTATACATATGTAAAAGATTGTCCAAAGTGAAGAGTTAAATTATTGCTGCACAAATTGTATATAGCTACTTACATGTTCAAGACATCAGAGCTTTTCTTCCCTTGCTCCTTTAAATAAATATATATATAAAAGGTCAGCCTCTCTATATAATCCATTATGGACATGATATATATACTAGAACTAGGACTGGCTAGATCTACTTGTTAAATCAATAAAGCCAGATAGGCAGAAACCAGCTTGAAACAGTTCTTTCTCTCAATGAACTGTCAGTTGATGTAATAACATTACCTACCCAATAATCAACTTGAAAATTGTATTCTCTCGAGGTTTCGACTAGATGCTCTAGCCTTGTCCGAAATGTCGAGAGAATACATACAAGTTGATTATTGAGTAGGTTATTGTAATCTATGACTAGAAAAGTGACATTCCCAAACTCTAATAGACCTAGACAGTTCTCAGCAGAGGACTTTGCAAACGCACACTTGGACACGTGCCAACAGCAGAATAGCACCGGTAGTCATCATTGTTTATCAATTGTGTTCCCACAATGCTTGAGCGTAGATCTTACGAGTAAATTCTACAAAGTGAGCGACTCAGCTCACTCGGCAGGCGTAATATTGAATATTGATAGGCTTCTCGTTGAGACAAAAAAAAAGCTTTTTTTTTTGGCTGTGTCATTTTGTTCCTTCATGGTATGAAATCTTTCTCCTAAGACTCATCCGATGTACCATGGCGGTATCTGCTAATCGGGAATGCCACGTCGTGAAAGGACTGCGGGTTCCTCCTTTTGTGACGAGGTCTCAACTGGATTACCTCGCAGAATTTGAGCTTTTCGCTGATGACACCTGGGTAGTGACCTATCCTGGATCTGGTTCCACCCTGGCACAACAGATAGTGAGACTCATTCTTTCAAAAGGAGATGGTAATACTAAGAGGGTGGATTATGCAATTCCATGGCTAGAGGCTACAAAAAAGGTCCACATTTTTTCCACTCTGAAGCGCCCCAGAGCATTCAAGAGCCACATGCCCTATGGTAATATGCCTTGTGGCCTACCTAGTGGTACTCCCTGTAAGTACATTGCTGTTATCAGGAATCCCAAGGATGTTGCCGTCTCTCTTTACCACCACTACAATACTCTGTTTTATAAAGGAAAACTTCGCTGGAATGAGTTCATATCATGGTTTCTTTCAGGTGACGTTATGTTCGGAGATTATTTTGATCACGTCTTGGGCTGGTGGAAGCACAGGGAGGATGAAAATGTACTTCTCTTGAAGTACGAAGACATGCTAAAGGATTTTTATTCCTCTACCATTCAGATAGCTCAGTTCATGAGTCACACAATGCCTCAAGATAGAGTTAAGAAGATTGCTGAGAACTCATTTGTAATGATGAAGGATGATTCTTCTGCAAACCAAGAATGGCTAAACATTGACTTACGATTGGTTCTAAATGAAACTAAATTCAACAGGAAAGTTATAGTAGGTTGGAGGGAATACTTCACTCAGGAACAGTCTGTACAGTGTGACGCCCTCTATGCTCAGAAGTTAATGTCTGTGGGCTTAGAACTAGACTTTGAATAATACATCTTATAATTTGTAACCGTATTATTATATGAAAGTTGTTGGTTTTTTCCAGGTAGACACGCCCCCCCCCCCCCCCTTGCCCCCTTACTCTCTCTTAGGTAGGCCAAGTGGGAGAGAAAAATATGTCAAATGAATAGGACACATTATCATATGTCCTTCTCAGAATGACGAGGTGTAGTGACTGATTAATGATCCTTTACCAGGTAGTTGAGAAAACCTTTCCTCTCTGGTAAAGAATTTGCACAAATACGGTTCTACATTTGTAACCCTGATGATGACCGATGCGGAAGACATGTGGAGCAGTTACTGGTACTATCAGCGCTCTGTTACTCTAAGGTTGCTACCCTTTAGGCCCGCTGACTCTGATATGTGGCTTGCACAGGTAGAGGTCCAGTTTGCCACTCGGGTGGAATTGCGGTTGAGAAATTGAATATAATATTGCATTGCTCTCCCCTGAAACTGCCACAGAGATTCGTGGATGCTCCCTATTCAGTATTAAAAGGGAGTTAATCTAGAGTACAGCAAGTCCAAATCAGCAAATGCTGCAGAAACTCCTGAAGAGATGGAGCTGGGGGATTGTAAGCTATCGCAGTTTCTTCGTCATACATATGCAACAACTCTGAAGTGAGCGAGCGGTGAAGCTTTTTTTATGTCAGTTGTTTCTGCAATGCCTCCCCAGCAATGTGCTCATGGTTATGGCTCCCTCAAGAGCAGACACCAGCCTAGACAGCCTGGTTGACATGGCTGATTGAATCATAAGCGGTAGCACTATCTATGGCAGCAGTAGAAAAAACATCCCCAACATCCTTGGCAGCTGCAAGAATGGAGTCTCTGTGCTCTGAAGTTCTTCGCTTACAGGAGCTAGTGAAGTCTCTGCCCATGCAATCTGGACAGTTCCGACCACGATCACCCATCCCTGTAGTCTGATGCTCCTCAAGCCCAGCCAACAATCACCAAGGGAAGACTCCACCCTGTTGGCAGTATCAGCATTTTGTAGATACCGCTACCAAGTGCCGTCAACCTTGCTGCATGGGGGCAAATGACCAGGTCAGGCACTAGATCTCTCCTATGGTCTCCATTTTCTCATGGACACTTGTGCAGAAGTAAGTATAATTCCACCATCATTTACTGACCTTGCAAGTGGTTAACAATATACTTATTGCAGCATTTGCTGACCCTTAATCTCTGCTTTTGATGCACCTTCCATTGGGTTTTCATCCTCACCGATGTTGAGAGACTAAATCCTAGGTACCGATTTCCTCCGTTATTTTAACCTCTTGGTTGACATGTCACACACTTGCCTTGTAATGCCCAGACCCAGCCTCTTGGTTGACATGCCACACACTTGCCTTGTGATGCCCAGACCCAGCCTTTGGTTGACAGGACATACACTTGCCTTGTGGTCACCCAGACCCAGCCTCTTGGTTGGCATGACACACACTTGCTTTGTGGATGCCCGGACCCAGCCTCTTGGTTGACATGACACACACTTGCCTTGTGGATGCCCAGACCCAGCCTTTGGTTGACATGACATACACTTGCCTTGTGGATGGCCCAGACCCAGCCTCTCTCTTGACATACACTTGCCTTATGGATGCCCAGACCTAGCCTTTGGTTGACATGGCCTTGTGAATGCCCAGACCCAGCCTTTGGTGACATGATATACACTTGCCTTGTGATGCCAAGACCCAGCCTCTTCGTTGACATGACACACACTTGCCAGATCCAGTTGAGAATACAGGGCACTCTGTTATTACAGGAACCACACCTTGTCCATCCCTTTTGCCGTGAGCACCAGTCAATGTGTTTGAAGCTCCACTCTTCAATTTTCCCTCACTCACTCACCCCCTCCCATCAATCAGCCTCCTAAACACAACATTACACATCACATTCAAACTACTGAGGCATTCGCCTTTCTCCATAGCATCTTCTATGCATTGCTGGCCAAGAATTTGAACGCATGCTGGAGCTGGTAATCATTCAAGCTTCATCCAGTAACTGAGCACTGCTCTCCACATAGTGCCGAAGAAGACCCCTGGTGATTGGCATCCTTGTGGAGATTACTGAGCTTTCTGTCCCTGACCATTAATCCATTCCCTACATCCATGATTTCACTTCTTGACTACATGGATCTCACATCTTTACCAAACTTGATCTGGTCATAGCTTACCACCAGATCCCTGCTAAACCTTCAGACATGCCCAAAACAGCTGTCACCACCCTTTTTTGACTTATTCGAATTTATTCACATGGCTTTTGGTTTGTGTAATGCAGGCTAAACTTTCCAACAGGGAACAGGTTCTTCGGGGATTAACTTTTGTTTTGTCTACATCAATGGCATCGTCATTGCCAGCACTACTACAGAGGAACGAAGTTTTTCATTGTCTCAGTGTATATACATGGCATCCTCATCAACCCTTCCAAGTACACATTCAGGTTCGACAGTTTAGAGTTCATAGGACATCATGTCAGCAGTCAGGTCATATGAGCGAAGTTAACATTATTTGGCAATTTCACTGCCTACCTCAGTATGGCAGTTACTTGAATTGTTAGGCCTCATCAACTTCTACCACCACTTCATTCCTCAGTATGCACAGATCCCACAACTGCTGAATGCTCTGCTGTCCACTCTGAAACACCAGTCTCATCAACTGGCCTGCAAAGATGATGCAGTAGCACATCAGACATAGCTGCTGGAGCTGTCTTTCAGCAGTACTATAGAAGTGTGGTCCCCCATATCATACTTCTCCAAAAAGTTGAATCCATTGGAAACATGTTATAGCACTTTTCAGGTGGGGGGAGGGGGGGGGGAGGGATTCTAGCCGTATATCTGGGTATGAAGCACCAGATATTTCATCAAAGGATGTGATTATCATGTTAACACTGGCTACAAGCCCCTCACATTCACCTTGGCGCATGAGCAGACCGGCACTCACTGACACAAATTCGCCAAGTTGATTTCATTCATTCGTTTCGTCGAAGGCCAAAAGAACCTTGCTGCAGATGTTTTCTCTTGGTTAGCAGTCAATGCACTCAGTACAACCATCTATTTCCAAGCCCTGGCATTTGTCCAGGTGGGAGACCCTGAACTCAGCCATCTTCAGTCTTAAACTACTTCCCTGGCCTACCTCTGGCTGAAATATCCCTCATTTGTGACATGTCTACTCAGTACTGGCAAACCTCGCCCATATGTGCCTGATAGATTTTCATCAATACAGATATCTGCAGATAGACTGGATTTTGCCTACACTGCCAGGTTTCTAAGATATACAGGCATGCACCACTCATTCCATTTCCAACACTGCTTGGTTCAACAGGATCCATCTGGATGTTTTGGACCCTTGCCACCCTTTAGAAGTTTCTCAGACTTGTTCATATGCTTCGACCGTTTCACTCATTGGCCTTAAGCTGTACCAATCCCCAACGTTAGAGCAGAAATGGTCGCTGAGGGTTTTGTCACCCTTGAGTGGTATGATTCGAAGTTTATTCACCACAGATCGGGGACCTTGGTTCGAGTCAGCACTGTATTTGGACCTGTTATGTTTGCTGGGAGCCAAACATATTTGCACTACTGCAGACCATCCAATCTCTATATCAGATTAGTTGAGCATTTCCGTTACCAGCTCAAAGCTGCCTGAAGTGCTAATCGACATCCATAAACTTGATTAGGTTAATTCACTACCACTTACTTATTAGGTGTCTCGACAATACTCAAAGATGACCTTCAGTATTCTGCTGCAGAATTGGTTTAGGCAGCACACTCAGTTTACCTGGTCAATTTTTTTACACAGTTACCAGCGAGCCATCATCTGACCCTACTTGAACTTGTTAAGCTTAAGGATGGAACATCATCCTACACACACATTCCTCCCCGCCCCCGGCATGATGCAGTATGCACACCATTGTAGCCTCCCTATGATGTCCGTACGAAGTCCGGCAGTGCCAAGTGAAGTATTGGGTCCGGTGCATCAAGTCAAGCTCAAGCCATCTCATTAGACAGCCTTAAGCCTGCTCAATGGAGCCTACTCTCTGCTAAGGTAGTGACTTTCCACCTACGGGGTTGACTCTGCCTCCACTCCCAATCATGTCACCCAACCCATGCCACCTAGCCACCAGCACTATACTTGTTCTGGCAGACAGGTACTCTGACCAAATCAATTGTGTGCTCCATAACTTAATCATTAAAGTCTTCGCTGGAGGTGGCATACTGATTGTTTACCCTTTACCAGGTAGTTGAGAATCCCTTACCTCTTAGTTGTTATCTAAACATGTGCTGTTCTGTCTGTTAAGTATTTTTTGCACCACACAAGTATGTTTCTACAATGGCACCAATCAGCATAGCCTTGTGATCAACAATTATTCATAATTTATTGTGCAGGAATGTAGTCAAGTTATCATCCGTGGAATTTTCCTAAAGATCATGTTATTATACATGACTAGATGCAGCTGGGTCCCCGTTTTACAATGTGGCCATTTAATGCCTTGAACTTTTCCCCGGTGATTTATAAATCAGTAGCTACTATGATAAATAGTTATACAGTTATTTATTTGATAGCTAATGGCTCTGTTGAATTAACTCTGTTGAATTAATAGCTCAGTTTATGGGTTGCACAATGCTTCAAGGAATAGTTACAATACAACAACTAGTCATATGAAGGCTAGAGCAGCTAGTCGAAACTTCGAGAGAATACAATTTCAAGTTGATTATTGAGAAGGTTATAGAAACAAGTTCGATGACACTCATCCTGGAGTTGTAGAAACTCAGACTTGAGCTCAACTTGTATAGCTCTTAATGTTGCCAAACTGAACTAAAAGCTTAGTAAAGTATAATATGGAAAAGTAACAATAACAACAAAACAGAGAGAAACGAGACTTTAAGATATAAATATAATTATAGTGAAAAACAAACTCTATTCATTTCTTTAAAATAAAAAATATATAAGAAGAATGATTTGAAGGTCAGAGCATCCTTTACAAGAAATCAATCTGATGTTAAAAAAAGGGAGACATTGAGTCACAAGACCTAATTAATCCACCAGAAGATGATTCTTGCTAGCCTGACTATATATCATGCAAACATGTTTACAGAGTCTGGTCAAATAGCACGGGTTACTTTGGTAGCACAGTCAGCACATGTGGTGATGATACGGTGTTGGTCATCATATAAATACAGAAATAGTATCATATCACACAAGTAAATTGTGTTGTCTCAATTTTAACTATTCACTGATAAAGACTGCACTATGCCTCTGGGTTCAACCTTGTTTGCTTTCTTTTCTGAGAAGTCAATCCAATCCAATATAACTGTGACTATTCATTGATTAATAAAGGGCAGCGTCATATTCGGCAATTGACTCTGCTTGGTTGCATTTGTGAAAGAGGAACCGTTCCACTATCACGGCCCTCTTCAGTTCATAGTGCCGCATTAAAATGGCAGCAATGTCCACCAGGGACTTGTCCTTCGGTGAATCGGGTGCAAGGAGATCACAGAGCAGAGTGCAAGTAGCTGGGCCGGTCGTGATCAAGAAAATGAGTACTTGCTTGGCAGCTGTCTGGATTTAGCTGTGAAGTACAGTTTGACACGGTCGAGGTAAGTCTCGGCATCTGAATTTAATTCTTTGAGGGTTCTGAAAATAGCCATTGCCATAATGAGTGATAGCTGACCCACAATTCTGGTTGCCAATTTGTGATATCGTTGATATAAACAATTTAATGCTATTTGGAACTCTGCATACAAGAAAGGTAACTGACAGGGAAAATAAACATTGACAGGAATGTACTCTAAGCAAAAATGCAATAGTAAGATAACAAGTGAGATAAGATTAATTCACAAGTCATACATCAATACAATAATACAAGGTACAAGATATGCAGTTTACATTAACGCTACAGCTGATTAGGAAGTCAGTCTAACATCAGATCACCACATTTCCTCCCCAGAGAAAAGAACTGTTTACGAAATGCTAAGGAGGGCGATGGTCTCTTTGTGGGTATCGTACAGGTGCAACAGGTCTTGCATTAGCATCAGTTCTGCGGGTAGGACGAGAGGTAACAGAACTCGAATCCTTGAGTGAGGACTTCGGTCAGTGAATCCACTGTTGATGTTGCTTTAGGAAGAAACTTCAGACAAGCTTAAGCTGTATAATCAACAAGAAGAGGACCCAACGCTACGGCAGTTGGCCGAGGAAGGGAAGGAGGGATATATTTGAAAGAACTAATTGCTGGTGCACAGAATGGAAAGGGAGGATGACTCCATGAGTGATAGGGTGGTCGTACCGGTGGAGAGGAGGAAAGGTATCCTTAAGATGGCACACTCCGACAAACTAGGTCATTTTTCTTACAAAAAGACAGCAGCCTTGGCCAGACTGTTTACCTGGCCCGGTATTTCTAAAGACACCGAAGCCTGGTGTAGATCACATGCCCAGAATGCCAAAAGGCAGCTAGAAAAACTTCTCACATAGCTTCTCTCTGCCGCCTCCCTGTTATCACTACCCCTTTGAAAGAATGGCTTTTGACCTTGAAGGTCCCTTTCCCAAGGCCAAGTCTGGCAACAGATATATACTTACATGTATGTGCCTTGCATCTAAATATCCTGAGGCAGCCGCATTATGCAGGGTAGATGCGGAGATGGTTGGAGAGGCCATGATGGAGTCAGAGGAAATATTGACAGACCAAGGCTCTGTCTTCATGGGGTGCCTCACCAAACAGCTGTGCTGACTTCTCGATGTCAAACAGCTGAGGACATCTCCATACCACACACAAATGGATGGCTGCCTCGAACGCTGGCACAGGTCATTAAAGAACATGATGAGGAAATGTAGCTAGCATAAGAGGGAATGGGATAACATATTGAAGTACTTCTTTTTTGCTTATAGAAGCACTCTCCATGCAAATACCAGGTTCTCTCTATTAGTGGTAGTATTGGGTAGGCCAATAAGGGGACCACTGGATGTGGTGAAAGAAGGTTGGCTGAGTTGGGAGATGGATCAGAAGACTTAGTAGAATGCATAGACCAGCTTGGAGAGAAGCTGATAGAGATGAGACAGGTAGTGGTGGAAAGAGAGAAGTCAGTCAAAGCATTCATGAAGGTCCAGTATGATAAAAAGGCACGAGCCTGTAAACTTGAAGTAGGCATGCTAGTCTTGGTCAGAACCCCTAACCCGAGCGGAAAGCTAGACGACCTGTGGGATGGCTCCTTTGCGATAACCAGGAAAGTAAGCTCTGTTACATATGAACTAGCCGTACCTGAAAGAAGAAGTAAGACACGAATAGCTCATATCAACATGTTAAAGGCCTGGAACCCTCCTGATGCTTCGCTACTAGGTATGGTAGTAGTAGCAGCAGAAGGGGAAGATGAGGGCCAGAGTACTTGCAGAGCTGCCAGCTCTGACAGGCAGGCAGAATGGTGAGTTGGGAGCCTTGCTAGCGATGTAGTAAGGCAGGAGGTTGGTAGAGCCAGGGATATATGTCATGAGATTGATACTGGCAATGAGAAGCCCATCAGGACATGCCAATATAGGTTAGCTCCGGCATGGAGGGACAAGGATGTCCGGGTGTTACAAGAGTCTAGCACAGTGGTGCCATCCACCAGCCCTTGGTCCTCACCCATGGTCCCAGTTTGTAAGCGTGATGGCACCGTCGGACTGTGCATTGATTTTAGAAAGGTTAACCACATCACAAAACAAGATCCCTATTTAATGCCCTGCAAAGACGAGATCCCATATGGTGATGCATCAGCAGCTAAGATGATAGGGAGGTTTAGGTCATAATGTGTCAAGATATCTGAGGATGTCAACTGATCCTTGGCCTGTTTGAATGCTTGAGAGCACTGTGCCATTCCCACTTCAGGTTGTCTTTAAGCAGCTGGTTGAGTGGATGGAGGATGCTCGACAGGTTTCGAATGAATTTCCTATAGTAATTTAGTAATCCAAGAAATGAACGTAGCTCATGGACATTTGTAGGTGTTGGAGCATTAGTGATCACTTCAATTTTACTTGGGAACTGCCCTAATTTCATGTTGGTCAATTTGGTGACCCAGATATTCGACAGACTTGGCCATAAAGGTGCAATTCGATCTCTTTAGTCTAAATTTGTGGTCTTCCAGGCATTGCAACACTTCTCCCAGGTTGTGAAGATGGACCTTCTCAGTAGCTCCCGATGACTCCAGGGATTCCTTGTAATATGGTGTCCATCAGCCATTGGAATGTGGCTGGAGCTGAGGCTATTCCAAATGTGAGACTTATTAGTTCAAAATATCCATAGTTGTCCATATGAGCTTCTGCTGGTTTCAACCCTTTAACTAATTTCAAGGAGCACAGGTAATTCGTCCTTGACCAATGAAGTTCCAAAACACTTTCCGACGTAGAACAATTCCACAATTTCAGAGTCCGTGGAGTCTGCCTTCTCAGGCTATACAAGGTTCATGTTGTGAGGTTTCTTCTGATAATTTTTACTAGGTGGGTTGCTCTTGGTTTGCTATTTGGACCTACAGGCTGTAGCAATGTAGCCTTTCTTACCACAGGCATGGCATTCTGCATCCTTCAACCTGCATTGAGGGGCTGAATGGGTGTTTTTTCCACATCCGGAGCAAGGCTGTTGTCTCCCTTGACCTTGTTGACCACTGACTCATTTAATGGCTTGTTTTGTGCCTTTCAACGAGCAAGTGTTAGATGAGCAGCTTCCATACCCTGGGCAAGCTCCATAGCTCTAGTTAGAGTGAGGTCTGCCTCCGAGAGCAGTCATTTCTGCATGGCTTTGTTATGTAGACCACATACAAAACAATCCCATAGAACATCTTCGAGGTAGTTGCTGAACTTGCAATGAGCCATCTGAGGGCAGCGTCATATTCGACAATTGACTCTCTCATTGCTTGGTTGCATTTGTGAAAGTGGAACCATTCCGCTCTCCTGGCCCTCTTCGGTTCATAGTGTGCCCATTAAAACGGCAGCAATGTCCACCTGGGACTGTCCTTCGGTGAAACGGGTGCAAGGAGATCACAGAGCAGAGTGTAAGTAGCTGAGCCGATCGTGCTAAAGAAAATGGGTACTTGCTTGGCACAGTCGAGGTAAGTCTTGATAGATTCAGAATCAGTTCTGAGGGTTCCGAAAATAGCCATTGCCATAATGAGTGGTAGCTGATTCATAATCCTGGTCGCCAATTTGTGATATCGTTGATATAACAATTCATGCTATTTGGAACTCTGCTTACAGACAAAAAAAGAACATTGACAGGAATATACACTAAGCAAAAATGCAATAGTAAGATAACAAGTGAGATAAGGTTAACTCAGTAGTCATACATCAATAATACAAGGTACAGGATATGACCTATACATCACTAGAGCTGATTAGGAAATCAGACTTACATCAGATCACCACATAAAGTCTGTGGTATATATGCTTTGATACAACCTTGTTTGCTTTCTTTTCTGAGAAGTCAATCCAATATCTAGTTTCAAGTTTTTTGTTTGTTTGTTTGTTTGTTTTGTTGCTGTTTCTCTATCATACTAGCCGAGATATCGGTTTTGCCGAGCTCTCAGGCATGTGTTCATCAGGTCTTGACCCCACAAAGGCTTCTTGAGGCAGCCTCACTAGCAAAATGCTTGTGTTATGCTAGTCAAATTCATTGATAGTTATCATCATGTTGCTCGTGAGCTATCTCGGAACATGAAAAATTTATGTGCAAGTATAACAGGTCGACAATGACAAGTGCCACGTGATGGTAGATCCAAGAAGGGACCACGCATCTTGATCTGGACCAAACATTAACCAGATACCATCTGGTTCCGGAGGTGAAGTTTTGTCCCGATCGGACCTTTCATTTGGCAATTAAAAGGTGACAGAACATCAACAGCTCTATTAGCATAGGTAGTTGAGTGGTAAGGAACACATTACTGCTAAATGCAACCTGAGACTTCAGCACTTGCTTCTTCTGGTACTATACAAATCCGCACACATGGACCATAATTATTGTGTTGCTTTTGTCGATTGTATTCTTAGAGGCTAGACTACTACAAACATAACAGTGTACAATACTTGTAAGGCCAGGATCTTATTGTTGCATGATTGCTTATACAAATATTAACCTTTTTCTTAGAAGAACAAGATTCTTGGCTCTCACTATACTGGAGCTTCGACCATGGTGGCTGTCTCATGGCATTTGTAGAAGACTCACTTAATGTCAACCGAATGAATGCCAAAGAAGGTGCATGTCAACCATTAATGCATGACACAGTATTTAATGGAAAGAATATGTCTATGATAAAGTTAGTGCAAAAGCCTACAGGGGTGAGAGTTCATAGAGCCAGAGGAATGATTGACACACGCAGTGGTCGTCGACGGTTCCGTCACCTTCGGCGGGAGGCAGGTCACACCTCGTGCCGCAGTCATTGGTGTCCGAATGGCTGCATCCGACCCATCTTGAAACACGGACCAAGGAGTGCAACACGCGTGCGAGTCTTTGGGAAATTCTGTAGCAGAAATTACGTTTGAAAATGAAAGTGGATGATATGCAGAAGGAATTAGCAAGTCATTTGGATTTCATTCACGAGAAAATCGGATAGAATGTATATTTGCCACTCCTCCCAAAATACCACTATGAGATTGAAGATTGCTGGGAACAATTGAAGAGGTACACCAGAGCTTATTGTACATACAATAAAATTGGGCTTCATCGTAATGTTGTACCTGCTATTGATAGTGTCAGTGTTTTGTACGGATATCTATTGGGGCATAAAGCTTGTTAAGACTCGGAAGATCTTTTAAAAAAATAATTCAAATCGCATATATAAAAGGATGCCTGAAATGGACTGATTTCCCACATCTTTATGTTATTACAGTGCTTGCATTGCTATTTCTTGTATGAGAGTTACTACTTAAATTCTCCTACACTTAATTGATGGACTATAATTGTGACACATTTTTGTAGCACACACCACTATTTACACATTTGTGGGTAACACATACTCTCAAATACCACACATTTTACCACATCCAGACACCCAAAACACGTCTCCACAAAGGGAACAATGAAGTGGCTGTTCAGTTGTGCATACTTGGTCTTCTACTCCTCTGCATGATTATCCACTAATCCCTCTCCTCTGGTATCCCTGGCAATGTATGATGGAGCTAATGTATCAGGGCAAGTAACATCCCACAACAATACCTTGATGGCACGAGGCTCACCCATCAGATATTTTCCCATCATACAGTATATCATTAGGTTCCAGTCTAGAGGGAACTCCAGCAGATAGTGGTGTCATTAATGGAGGCATGCCAAGAATTATGACCATCACTGAAGTGGCAGCTTAGATCATGTCTGACCCCCTTCACATCACAGCAATGGCATGCATGTGGCTAGAAAGAGATGTTCCCAATTGAAGGCCCGACTGAAATACGCACCAACTCATCATCCATTTGAAGACCGAGAGATGAAATTGAAAGATCACCTAACCAGGCACCAACTCATCATCCATTAAAGACCGAGAGATGAAATTGAAAGATCACCTAACCAGGCACATGTTTCAGGACATGACATGGCCTTGTATGAGTATCTGGAAGAATCCAACAAAGCATCTGCCATAGCACGTATTCTGTACGCATAACATATCTTCTGGTGTAGCACTTGGGTAGATGACATGTGTCAGGTTATGGCCCTACTACTTCCAAATGGATAGAGTATCATTCAGGAACAAGGGAATGCAGACTTAAAAATTAGGATGGTAAAAATGGAGGTCAGAGAAAATGAACCATTGGCAGAAGCCAAATAAACATAATGGGGCCACCTGTGCTGCACACCTAATTCCCAACCCACCAAACTTAATTAGGGAGGCTTACTACTTGGATCCATGCTGAGTCTAAGACATCAAAACAATTGTTGATACTACTATCTTCCTTAGGGTGTCATCATAGTCCTGTAGTTTACTTGACAGAAAATATGGCGCAGTATGAAGTAAGTACAGCAGCTTAGGAATGGAGGAGTGATGCTGCAAAAGCAGGGCATCCTGGGCATCGAAAACCTTAAGTTCTTGTCGATATTCAAACCCATTTACACAAAAAACCACAACTTTCTACAATTAAGTTTCTTTCCCAAATAGGGTGAGGTGGGGGTTGCAATACACTGTAATATACATTATGATGGAAGAATCGGTTTGTTTGGGTGTAGATGCTGGAAAAAAGATGAAAAAGAAATGTTCAACTTGTGTAAAGTAACATAAGAGGCTCCCCAGAATCCCTTTCTTTTAACCATTATCCTACCTACCCCAGAAAGGCAGAAACCAAGAAACGTACTTATAACACAGCTGTTGTTGCGCGCAGGAACCCAACGCACGTGATCACCTTTATCACCGTTGGTGCGCAAAGCACACTGAACAAACGCCCAACGACGGAATGCAGGACCCATGACCGTTTTTTAGCGTAGCTCGTATAAATAGACCTGCAAAGCGGCTCACTCCACTCAATTGATATTAGCAGGTTGGTCTGCCAGTTCCTTCCTCCCTGACATGATACTTACCACATAGTTATAGCATATATATGGCGGTGGTAGCTACAGAAAAAGTACAGGAGTGCCACCTCATAAACGGACTACCAGTTCCTTTATTCGTGACCAAGTCGCAATTGGATTATTTCGCAGACTTCGAGCTCTTCCCTGATGATACCTGGTTAGTGACCTATCCCAAATCTGGCACCACCTGGATGCAGCAGATCATCAGGCTCATCCTTGCAAAAGGTGATGGTACCAAGCGGGTGGATTGCGTAGTTCCATGGCTAGAGTCTACAATTGAGGCCTATGATTTATCTACCCTGGAGCGCCCCAGAGCATTCAAGAGCCACATGCCCTACGAACATATGCCTTGTGGCCTACCTAGTGGTACTCCCTGTAAGTACATTACTGTTGTCAGGAATCCCAAGGATGTTGCCGTCTCTCTTTACCACCACTACAATACTCTAATTTACAAGGGAAAACTACGCTTCCACGAGTTCTTTCCTTGGTTCCTCGCTGGTGATGTAATGTTTGGAGATTATTTTGATCATGTTCTAAGCTGGTGGAAGCACAGGGAGGATGAAAACGTGCTTCTCTTGAAGTATGAAGACATGCTAAAAGATCTTCACTCCTCCGTCATTCGAGTAGCTCAGTTTATCGGTCATGAGCTGTCTCAAGATATGGTTGGAAAGATTGTTGAGAAATCTTCATTTGCATCCATGAAGGATGATTCTACTGTGAACCATGGATGGTTGATCAAGGACTTAGAATTTGATCCAAATCGACCTAAATTCATCAGGAAAGGAGTTGTGGGAGGTTGGAAGGATTACTTCACTCCAGAGCAGTCTGCACAGTATGATGCCCTCTATGCTCAGAAGTTAATGTCTATGGGCTTAGTACTAGACTTTGAATAGTCCCAAAATAGCATGAAATAGTGTCATCCATTTATATGAAGTTGGCGCTTTTGTTATATGAAGGTTATAACTGTAATGACCTTCTCAACTATCAACAAGGGGGGGGAGTGGGGAAGAGGATAAAAACCGTGGTTTATTATTTTACCACATCTTTGCACACATTCATGCTATGGAAGATTCCCTCATTAAAAAAAATTGCATTGGCATAATTAGGCTAAAGTTACATGCAGCCAGTGGGAGTCCTCAAACTGCATACCTGAACTGTCTGTAGAGGTGCCAGCCTTATTATCGGTGGCTAGTGGAAGCCCTCCTCTATGAAGGCTATTTCATTAGGCACTAAATTACGACTAACTAGGCAAGCGCGGATGCTGAAAATCAACGAATTTTCCCTCCCCTCCCTGCACCACATGCTTGCCTAATGTGCATAATCAACACACAATTGACTGTAAATTATAGCACTTCCCTCAGGAACCACAAACTTAACAAATTCAGGCACTCAGCCCACTTTGGCTGCATGTAACTTTACTTTTTTTTAATACCAAAAGAGAATACACGGAGTGATCTATCATTTGAGCAATATATCAAGTTAGTTCATAGAGTGAAGTGTGCTAAATCTATTGAGCTCCAAAGTCCTGCACTGTATGATGCCCTCTATGCTCAGAAGTTAATGTCTGTGAGCTTTGAATAGTCCCCAAATAGCATGAAATTGTATCGATTTATATGAAGTTGTCCCTTTTGTTATATTATGAATTTTATGACTAAAATGACCTTCTTAACTATCAACAAGGTGGGGGGGAAAGAGGATAAACACCGTGGTTTACCATTTTACCACATCTTTGCACACATTCATGCTATGGTCCTGATTTAGATTCCCTCATAAAAAAAAAAAATTGCATTGTTATAATTAGGCTAAAGTTACATGCAGCCAGTGGGAGTCCTGAACTGTCTGTAGTTGTGGAAAAGTGCCAGCCTTGTAATCTGTGGCTAGAGGAAGCCCTCCCTCCTCTACAAACCAGGCTCTTTCATTAGGTGTTAAATCAAGACTGACTATATAGGCAGCACTGTGCTGAAAATACATCCAATCAGGAACCACAAACTTAACAAATGCAGGCCTTCAGCCCACTTTGGCTGCATGTACCAAAAGAGAACACATGGAGAGATCTATCATTGGAGCAATTATTAAGGTCATACAGTGAATTGTGCTAAATCTATGGAGCTCCACAGTCCAGCACATTTTCTGGACATGTTCAGATCCTTTCCCTCCCTTTTAAATTTTCATATCGACATTTCGGCTGATGCTCTAGCCTTCATCAGGAAAAATTAAGGCTAGAGCATCTAGCTGAAGGTTAGAGCATAGTGTGGGATATTGAGATGTTGATTGTTGAGAGTTGCTATAATCTACTATGTCAACTGTGAGTTCATTGACAATGATATAGAAGTTGTTGCTTTTCCTTAAGAAGATTTGACCCATCCCCTTTTCCATCTGCCCCACCCCTTAGTAAGCCAAGAGGGAGTGAATAAATACGCATAAAAGATAATGCCAGGTTATTATGCATTCCAGCAAATACGTTCACCATCAACACAGTCTTGTGAGGTGTATGTGTATATATCCTGGTTATAACTACTAAGATTCCAGCAGCGTAATTCACCTCAATTTATATCCACGACACCTCTGTTTCAAATGGCAAATGACGACCCTCTTCCTACAAAACATAATCGGCACATAGCCATCCCAGCTAAATAAAACTCACATCAAAGCTTCTCTGGTTTATTTTAATCTCCCCTCAGGTAAGCTACACACAGCATACAATGCATACAATCATAAAATCTTGATCCCAAGATCTTTAAACTATGACTGTTACTCGTTTGTGGTTAAAAAAAACTGTGGGTAGTTAGTGAATTTAGCTTGATCACTGAGAACGTCACTGTAATTTGGTTGTTAATGACACAATGAAGCTAGCTCATATCCCGTGTCACAAACACGATTGGGTAAAGATTGTTCTCGTATAAGAATAAAGAAGCTAGTTCTCAGTTCATCTGTTCAGTTCTGGAGTTCTTGCTCATGGGCTACCAAAGGCGGAAAGGTGGACGCAGGGGTTGGGGGGGGCGGGGTGGGGGGGTGGGTGGGAGGAGTTGCTTCCCTAGTAGGTGTGCTTTGTGGTATCTATGCCAAAAAAAATTGCCCTCATGCACTAGTTGCACATAAAATATTGAATGCACCCACACAGTAATTTCATCAGGAAACTGCCAACCCTTAATGATCTCATCTAAGGTTGAGAGTTCAGCAGCTGCATCACTAACCAGCTTGAACATGTTCTACTGCATATGATAACCTTGTCTACTTATAGCAATGAAACAGCATCAAAATACACTCTAAGTCTTTGAGACCCCTGGGATTGAGAAACAGTCTAGAAGGTCAATGGTGGCCCTACTACTCTATTGCCAGATTCCGATTCACTTAGTTTACCTGTTAACAGTGATGGTGAATCACAAGACAAGGATGGAGGAAGCTCTTTTGGATTTGGTCAGGCCAATTGTTAAGTGAACTGTGTAAACTCTAACACCCTCCAAAACCAAAAAGCAAAGAAACAACAATGACAACAACAACAATAACAAAAAAGTAACAAAAAACAACAACAACACACACACACACAAAAAGAACATTCATATATCAAGCTCCTGAAAGTATTAGCATCTCTGATGAAGGCTAGAGCATCTAGTCGAAACATCGAGGGATTAAATTTCGTCAAGTTGTCATTGAGAAAGTCATTATAATGTTTCATTATAAAAGTACTTTGCTTTTTTAAAAGTTCGACATTAACCTATTTTTTGTTGTTGCTACAAGCAACTTCATGTACTCTATATGAGTTCACTTCTATCCTGCTGGTAAAATATGCTGTACTCTGTCTGTGTCCATGAGTTGCTGCCAAGTGACGATTAAATTTTAATAACAACAATATAACAGATATTCCTACTTCACAATTTCCCTCAGCCACCCACCCCTCTCATCTGCTGACCTATCAGTAGAGCTCCCTGAGATCCGCCCTCTTTGAAACTTTGGAAGATATGATTAGTAAATCCTAGCCAACTGCTACAAGAAAGTCATTATTCACACTGTGAATAATGACTTTCTTGTCCAGCTTGTGAAATATTTCAGAGATTGTTTCGACTCCTTCTGGCCTGGAGAAGAAGTTGATTGGAGCCTAGGCTTGCACATGTAGGGTTACTTGCCACAATAAATATCTTGATTGATTTCCTGTGTGGTGTGCACTTTTGCACAGACATGATGCTTTTTACATTCTCTTCTAGAAGCTGGATATATTCCCTGATTATGATTCAACTGAAAATGGTGACCTGCACTTGTCTACTTTACAGATCGATGAGAAAATTCGATCATATGCCGTTGATCTATATACATGCCATTAGACTCTTAGCAAGGTTAGCTGGTGTGGTGCAATAGATGCACAATATCTATATAGTCAATAGTTAAGGATATTCCAGGTAATTACAGGTACAGTCATAGAGGGCTTGGGCTAGATCATTCAGGTGGCATATGTGATCATTTGTCATTTTTCTCGCTTTCCAACTAAAAGTAAAATTTTATTCCTATTTAATAAATATACAGAAATACAGTGGTCAAAAATATGTCACTTCCATAAAGGCAAAAGAACTAGTGTTGAAATCTTAGAAGCCTAGGTATTGCTTCTTTGTTTGACTCGTCACTTATATTGAGAACACAACAGAGACAGTGTAGCCATGCAAAACTGTACACTTTATCACTTGAACAACTTGGTGTGAATATTGATGGTGGTGTGCACACCACATGTCTTAGGAGAGGCTGCTTTCAAATCACACATAATTATCAATGTAAGGAGCTCTCATTTTTTTTTACAAAGCCATCAGATATTCAGAAAGTGTATGAGGGGGAGTGTGCACAGCACAAAGCTAAAATAGTTCAGCATGACCTGAAGAACAACTTCGCGGAGGTTTTACCAAGTCAACAGTCAATCTCAGCCACTCCTTAGTTGAACTCATAAACATGATTGTGAATGATCCATCCATCCTGTCAGAAGCTGAGAGTGACACCTTCCAAATTGCATTTGATTTCTGTCAACATCAAACACATACTAGAAAAATACCACTCATTATCACAACAAGACAGAGAAACTCATTTTTAATCTGTTTGGTATTGAAGTTTGTGGTGAAGAAGTATATAACAAGCTTAATTGACGCTTAGCACCTCATTATTCCTGATGAAGGCTAGAGCATCCATTGAGAAAGTAAAATGATTATTGAGAAGTTAATTTGGAGTGCTAGCATCCACTCGGACACTGAGCTTGTCCTACCTTGTACATTTGAAATAGTGGCAAAATTTATAAATATGAACTAATTAGAGCTATGAATGGTAGCAGTGGTTTATGCATGTAAAATCGATGCTACATCTTGTGTCCATTTTTAGATGCCAAGCTTAGAAATTTATATACAAATGATAGAATATTTAAAGCAACAAGATACAGCCCATAAAGAAAACATTTATTTCCAGCATTAGAAATTTACTCTCATATAAAAGCTCAGAGCATCTGGCTCATTCACCCCCCAACCTATGGTCCCACCCCCTTGACTACGCTTGCCTGGACTAGGCATGTGCAAGCTCATTTAGTGACACACAATGGCTGCTTGAGCCACAAACACTAAAGGTCGAGAGAAAACAGGAGCTAGGAGTAGAATTAAATTGTGAAGCGAAGTGTTTAGTATTCCTCAGTCATCATTTGTTTCCAGTTGTTCCTTGTCATTGAAGAAGACCGAGATGTCATGAACAAAATCTTGACATTTTCGATTTTCAAGCATGGAAGTTAGTTTAGAATTTGTGATAACGCTTCAGCTATACCCTTTCCCCCGCTTACAATAAGCAGCGAGTTTCCCCATCTTCTCAAAACCTCCTGAAGGTCAGACTTTCCAACAAGGAATTTATTGCACTGCAGCTGACAAGCCTCTGGCTAGAGCTGACTGGACTTGAGGTTGTCCCCACTGCCATGCCATGATATTCATGCTGCTAGCTGCAGTTTGGATGGTGATCAGCAACTTGGACAATCGATTAATTTTCTCTCAAGCTCAACAGCAGGAAGGCTGAACTTGTTCACTTCTCTAGACATCACTTCACACTCCCACTACTTTAGATATTGCTGGCAACTCCATTCAGTCTCAGCCTTAGGCTAAGTGATTACGCACATGGTTGCAGCTTTTCCTGTCTGCTTGAAGTTCTGTAGATGACTATATCTCTAAGGCAAGAAGAGCCTTTTTTGTTCATGTTTCTATTGGAGCTTTTCATTTTTCATGGTAAAGTAACCCCCCTACCTAACAATAACAAGCGTCTTTTTGAGATTTTTGTCATTCCAACCTTACTATTTGGCTGATATTAAAAACACCACTTTTGGTAGCTTGAAATGGCGCATACTGCACATCTCAAATCATCATGCTGACCTACTCCCTCATTGGCCATCAATTGCAGCAAGTAGTGTTAATATTGTCCTTCCCCTTCTCCCTTCTAGCCTCTGACTGCCAGTGCTTGTGTATTCAGGACCCTGGCTGCTGAACATCAGTTTGGTGCAATAGATTCGGGCTTGAACATGAAGTGCACGTTGCTTCAGCCATTGATAAAATCCTATTGAATTCTGATTCTGCACAAGATCCATTATTACGTATTTCCATAAACAGATAATTGATTCAGACTGGGAGATTTGTATGGACACTCATATTTATATACCTGATGCCCGCAGGGGAACAAACATTAGGCATTCAGAAGTAGCTATACTCATAACGTTCTTTGTCAAAAGCAAGTTCTCATCTATCGCTGAAGCATGTCACTTCATCTTCTACCATTGCATCTATTGGTGTCATATGTGGGACCAAAGATTTATTCTGTAGCAAGGGAAATATGTAATAGATTTCAAAAAGAGGCATTACTACTGCACAAACATAGCTACAAATTCATTTAGAGTTGTGGTTAAGAATGTGTTTTCCATTCCCCATAATTTCTTACAACATATTTCATGAATAATACCCTAACTTTAGTGGAGGCAATGTTATTGAACCCACCTCCACTCCTCCACCCACTCCTGTGATCCTACACAGATGCCACTGCAATGCTAGGCTTCATGAAGGGAGACCTAAAACATAAAATAAAATTATTTGGCTGTATCTCCATAGATTCTGACTGTATAAAGACCTCAAAAGGTAAATCTCTGTTTGTGCTCTCTTTTAGAACCACAAATTTAAATACAGGGTACAGAATTTGCTGCCAGAGTGGTTCCTTATTGCAAAGTGCTAATCCACTGTAAATTGCAAGTGTGGACAAAATTAATGAACTATACTGTCAAGTGTTTAATGTGATTGAGTGTCCATGAAAGCACAAGTACCAATTGCTGCACCTGGTTAGGCCTCAGCCCTGACTGGCTGAGTATCCATGCAAAGATCAAACTATAAATAGAATTTATAAATAGAATTTATAAATAGAGCTAGAACTCATGACCTCAGACTATCAATGCATAGGACAATCAGAACTCATGATCTCAGACTAGCAACACGTAGGACAATCATGATATCATCTCACACTCTTAGATAAGTCCAGTAGGGACATCAGTAATTCTACTTCTCTCACACCGTTATCAACACCATAAGGTGTGAAATCCTGGCTGCAAGGGTATTTACAGTCAGCACGTTTGAAAATAGATTTTCCTTTTCTACGTAGCACTTTAGTTGTGCATAACATGGTACTTCAGCTACCTACAAATTCAAGTTTGAACCTTATTGATGTGCTGCTCTTGGAGAGAGCTTCAGGAGTCAATTTGAATGACCTCAACCATTTTTTATGTTGTTCCCCTAGTAATTGACATGCCCATCATAATAGCCTGTATGTGATTTTAAAGCCAATAAACACTCGTGGTTTGGCACCAAAATTAGATGCAAAAGAAAAGTTGCAGGTGTTACAGTAAAGAACATTATTTTAGTCCCACTTAAGCAACTACTTTGCAAGTTTCCACTAAGTTATGGAATGCGTGGTAGTGTGCAGTAGCTCATGCTCACAGATCTCATGCCAATATTTCGCTAGGTGAACACCTAGTAGTACAGATTTAGTAGCATACCAAGCAAGTTTCCATACATAGCAATAGTGTTTACAGTCACATAATTATAACATCTTATATCAACTTTCACTACAGCCACAATATATACACAAGTTTATAGGGGCACATGTTCATGACCATCGCTGGTGCTATTCACATAATTGACATTTTTATAACAACAGCGACATCATTTCTGCACAAAAAGAAACATTTGTTCAATCAGCACATCTTCGTCTCCTCTAAATTGATCCGCACATACACGTACTTCTATATCACTAGTAACAGGGCCGGAGAGCTCCTTCTTGAACCATGGCTTCCCAGCTCCATCACAGCATCTAGAGGATGACCCACATCCCTCTCCATCCCATAAAGGGTCCTGAGAAAATATGCCATTGGTACTGGGGTGCGTGGTTCCAGTCTCACAGTAATAGTCAGTTCCGACAAATCCAGGAATAATACCATTGTATTGTGCAGAACTGCTACAGGGACAGTTATATTGGGAATCTGGAGCATTACCTCCTGATGCAAATGTCCAGATGTGCTCTCTTGGAGAACTGCTGTGAGTAATGCTAACACCATCAACATACACATTATCAATTGTACGACCATAATATTGGTCAAAGCCATCTGTAGTCCAGTATTGGTAGCCAATCACTTGCCCACACACTTTAGTGAAGGGAACGTCATAGGTAGAAAACTTCACCGATGAGCAGCCAATATTAACAGTTTTACGACATAGACGATCAGGAGAAGTGACTTCTTCCAGACCCACAGGACACCTAGCATGTGCAACAGTCATGTTAACGCTGGCTACTCTCATCCACATGCCTTCACCACACCCACTTACCCCCACCTCGCAGTACACACGATGGGGATGCCTACGACCTTGAATCCAATAAAGTCCAGACTTAGCATCCGGTCTGAGGTAGGCTATTTGCTGGCAGGAAAGGCAGGGAAGTCTCCCAGATGGTGAAGGCTGAGACAATCCTTCTCCAAAATGATGGTCTTGAGGTCTCCAATAAAACCTTGAAGCACTTTTGAAAGAAGAGCAGTGCCATTTGCATCAGTGAATGAGAAAGCAGGTGCTGATAACAGCAATATAGAAAAAAGGAATTTCTTTTCCATGTTGAGTACAAATTGCAGGTCTTGCTGATTTTGATACTATGCAGATAGAGAGAGAGAGACCTACTTTTATAACAACTCCTGAAACTAAACTGAACTGATGAAATTCTGGTTAATAAAAAATCATTGACTCACCTCTACATCCTGAGTTAGTGAGGCAGGAACACTTAAATATCGTGAGCTATGAACTCTTGGTTAAGGTTCACACAACCATATCCCCCACATCTGATGAATCCTCTGATGTTATCTATCACCAACGGCAAGCAGCCCCACATCCTTGGAACCTCCCCAAACCTACCACTTTCCAGGCATCCCTGGAAAAACCATGAAATCTACGCCTAATAGTAATTTTGGGTTACTATAGCTTCCACCTGTGTCTGGTTAGCTTCAACCAGACAGCAGTCAAATACCCATAAAGCTTTGTCACACAGATAGCAAGTTCCTATTGGAGTGGTCGCACAAGTGGTGCATGAAGTCTAACAGATAGGAAGAAACCCAAGCATAGGCAACATTCATTTTTTAGTCGCTGGATGATGTTCACCAAAGGCACTGGCAGAGCAATCAGCACACCACAAGATGAAGGAGCTTATAACACAGGCAATTCTTTTGAGCAATGCTGATGAAGCATCAAGGGACCCAGTATTCACGAGATCAAGTCAGCTCTGCTGAATGCTAATTTGAGTAAGTGCCTCTAGGATAATTATTTAGCAGTAGCAGCTGTTGAAAATTGTAATAAGCAAAGAATCATCCATTGAAGTAATAAATTTAAATTGAGGGGTTGGCAGGTATAACATCCAAGGTGGAAAATTTTGGGATTGTTGATACATCCAAGTTCTCACTCAGCTGGTGTATCTGCACTGGAGAGAGGATGTACTAATAAAATCAAAAATGCACAGAAAGAATTTGTTTGGAAGACGTTTTTAAGAAGAGCGGTTGAAGGGGCTGACAAAATCAAAATGCACAAAAATAATTTGTATTCCAGGTTCTGTATAATTTGGAGGTCTTGAATTTGCTAAGAGAGCAACTGTCTTTTATAACATCTCCTGATAATAACTAGTGAGTAGTGTCAATTTACCCATCTTGTGAATTCTATTGTGATCCTGAAAGCACTATTCTCACAAACCTATGAAAACCGTCCACTTCAGAGGTGAGAGCTGTTCGAAAAATGTCAAGAATGTATGCATAGTTGTTGAGGAAACTTCCAACAGCTATGTGTTTTTCCTATGGCAGTTTGATGGTTAGTTTTTGGAGCCAAAAAGTCAGTGGACTACAATCTATTTACATAAGTTGAGTACATAGCTGTTGGAAGTTTCCTCAACAACTATGTGTATATATACGGTCAACCAATCTAGGATGCACAACTCTGTCTCTCAGGATGGCTGGATAGGGACGGGTGAGTTCCTTGTAGCTGTTGTGATGGCAATGAAATGCCACAAAGATTTATTCTGTAGCAAGGGAATATGTAATAGAGTTTAAAAAGAGGCATTACTATTGCACAAACATAGCTACAAATTCATCTAGAGTTGTAGTTAAGAATGTGTTTTCCATTCCCCATAATTACTCCCTATTCCATGAATATTCCCCTAACTTTAGTGCCGCCATAAAGGCAATATTTATTGAACTCACCTCCACTCCTCCCCCCACTCCTGTGATCCTACGTAGATGCCACCGCAATGCTATGCTTCATGAAGGGAGACCTAAAACATAAAATAAGCTGTATCTCCATAGATTCTGCACACTTCACTGTATAAAGACCTCAATAGGTAAATCTCTGTTTGTGCTCTCTTTTAGAACCACAAATTTAAATACAGCCCAAAAGGGGTACAGAATTTGCTGCCAGAGTGCTTCCTTATTTAATCCGCTGTAAATTGCAAGTGTGGAGAAATCATGAAATGAACTATACTGTCATGTGTTGCTAATGTGATCGAGTGTCCATGAAAGCCACAAGTACCAATTGCTGCACCTGGTCAGCAGCCATGCAAAGATCAAACTATAAATATAATTTATAAATAGAGCTAGATGGAATTTATAAATAGAGCTAGAACTCATGACCTCAGACTATCAACACATAGGACAATCAGAACTTATGATCTCAGACTAGCAACACCTAGAACAATTATGATATCTCTTAGATAAGTCCAGTAGGGACATCAGTAATTCTACTTCTCTCACACTGTTATCAACACCATAAGGCGTGAAAGCCAGGCTGCAAGGGTATTTAAACCCCTCTGCAGTCCAGGCTTTAAGTCAGTCTCTCATCCTATCTTCTACTCGACTGTTGCTTTAATATAAGCTACTTAAGATCTAAAACTTTTTTGTCAAGCTTGTGGTTTAGCTAGAAGAAGTTAGGGAGAGAGTCTGGTGGCAGCGAATTACCAAGGTTTGTATCAGTTAGGTATCTTGTGGTTGGAGACTCTAACATCTGGTGGCAAGCGGTGGTTCTTACCTTGTCATCAAAGTGGACTGGTTAGTAAGACAGCTATCGTGTTGGTCTACCTTATTTTTTCCAGAAACTTATAGAAGACAGCTGTTGTTTGGCTAAGAGGAGAATTGGAGCTGTGGCCGGTGCTTGGCTCAGCTTGATTGACTCGGAGAAGTGAGATCGCGTATTCAGCGTGTATTAGGTGTTTCTGTTTGTCTGGGGATAGAGTTAACTTTATGCCTATATGTTTTGGGTGTGGCAAGAAAGGCCTTAAATGCCCTGACTGCCCACAGAAGCAGAGGGTCAGATGTGTGAACAATTCTAGGGATGAGAATAAAGTTAGGATGGAAAAACCCACTGAAATATCTGAGTCTATAATAGGAGTCATCAGACAACCAGGTCTATTTGTAGAGGGCAGGTTAGGTCAGAGAGAATGCAGAATGTGCATAGATACATGCAGGAGCAGACAGGACCGTAGTCGATGCAAATCTGGTAGAGGAAAATGAATGCCTAGGTAGGAATGTTACCGTGGAGGGCTTCTAAGGATTCAATGCATCTCAGCCTTTAGCTAAGATCTGGATAGAGAGGGAAGCACGGTTTACACCACATAGTAGCAGTGGTCAATGCCACGGGAAAAATATTATTGGGTATGGATACAGGCATTATGAGATATCTGTTAGAGCTAGAAGTTCAACAAATGCAGGCCGAAGAGGAGCTGAAGGTGGCCAACAATAAGATGCATGAGCTAACTTTAATCACAAGGAATCAGGCTGCATGTCAGAGAGCAGAGGAATGGGCTGACACATAGCTCAGTGCAGAGTCAGGTGCCATGCTCTTTCAATTTAGTGACGAAATGTTTGGGGATGAGAAAGTTAGAGTGGTTGAAATACAAGCAACACAGGACGGTGAGCCCATTGATATCCCTATCCCCGAGCTTTAGGAAGAAGCTTCAGACAAGCTTAAGCGCTATAGTCAGCAAGAATAGGACCCTCTGCTAGCCAAAATCAAACAGTTGGCCGAGGATGGGAAGGAGGGATATATTTGGAAGAACAAAGTGCTGGCGCACAGAATGGAAAGGGTGGACGACATCATGAGTGAGAGGGGGTTGAACCGGTAGAGAGGGAAAGGTATCCTTAACCCTTTCACCGTCGACTTCATTTTGAGATTTTGACCTATTTTTACTTTAATTTTTGTATCTGATCATTGGTTCAGAAAAGTCCCCAGCAACCGCATATCACATGATTGACAAAGAGTTACTGATCAACTTGGTGATAAATACGTTGCCTAGCAACCAAACCACAAACTTTTTTTTTAATTAGAATACTTTTTATCGCTGCATTTATCGACTATTACAAGTATATTTTATGGTTTTTCAGATCAAATACTAAAATATGGTCGCTTATCGAACTGCAAACAGCATATAATCTGGAAAATGTACATTTTTTGGCATAATTTATGAATATTGAATGCCCTAATTTTTCTATTTTGCAGGATATAGCCATGTTTGTCAGTCTATAAGAGTATTGACTGTTGTCAAGCACCACGAGGAAGGTCTGGCTGTATTGAAAGTTGAAAATTTCAAGATGTTGCAGAAAGGCACAATAAAGCAAAGACTCATCAAGAAAACATACGTGTACTACACATGTCTGCATGCATAAATGATAAAGAAAAGAAGTATACATGTACATGCATAACACATGTACATACTACAAAAGCAATACCAAGAAAATCTCGAAGAGAAAAGGAAGCTAGTGCGAGTAGTCAGAGAGTGTGTGGAATTCCCTGAAGCATGTCCTTCCACGCACAGCACAAAGGCTAATACCGCAGTGACAAAAGGTCTCGTGCCTCTTACCTCTGGCCCCAACTTCTTCCTTGGCCTTTCCCTCTTAGGTTCCTTGGCCTTTTCCTCTTCCTTGGCCTTTTCCTCTTCCTTGGCTTTTTCCTCTTCCTTGGCCTTTTCCTCGGCCTCGGCATCCAACACGCCCCCTGTCTCAGCGATCAGAAGGTAACAGTGATATATACTTCTGAGTCAGAAGATGGAACTACATCAAATGAAGGAGAAGATGGTAGGAGAGATTGTAGGAGCACTTGGGGGCGAGTTTGCAGGACCACTCGGAGGAGAGTTTGCAGGATCACTCAGAGGTTCAGCAGATTCAAGATCAGTGGCTAAACCTATATAAAAGATTATTATTATGAACTTTACAACTTTATAACTAGGAACCTAGTGATATATATTTCTGGCTTATTATGTCTCTTGATAGCTCAAATATTATATTCCATTCTATAGATATCTACTCATACTTACCAAGCAACTCATACTCTTCATCAGGAGTCATAAAAGCTCCATCAGAAGCACTGGCACTTGAAGTGTTTGGTCCAACATCCGGAGGAGTTGAAGTTAAAGCTCTGGACAAAAAGCTGCCAACTCCTTAGGGTCTAATACCTCATCACCAAGGAAGGAAGACACTTGACCTTCATCATTTTCATCTCTATCATAGTCAGAGAGGTCGAAACCGCCATCAAACAACAGCTCTAACACGCGAGCACGATCAAATCTTTCAGCCATTATTTTGCTTGAATTCAAAATTGTTTGACGTCATAGTCCTACGTTCTACGGTTCTTAAATTTTTTGGTGAAATAGAACAGTCCATCGTGCACATTTACGGTAAGTTTTGAATATGTAGAGTCAACGGTTTATTTTAATAATTATTAACGCGACGGTCACTCAATCTCGCGCTATGACGGTGAAGCGGTTAAGATGGCACACTCCAACAAACTAGGATGTCATTTGTCTTACAAGACAGTAGCAGCCTTGGCCAGACTGCTTACCGGCCCGGTATTTCTAAAGACATCAAAGCCTAGTGTAGATCATGCCCAGAATACCCAAAAGGCAGCTAAAAGAATTTTTCACATAGCTCCTCCCTGCACCCTCCCATAACACATGTGCAAGAGTGGCTTTTGACCTTAGGTCCTTTGCTCAAGGTCAAGTCTGGCAATAGATATGTATTTGCCTTCGATCTAAATACCCTGAGTCATTCGTATTATGCAGGGTAGATGCAGACAGTTGCAGAGGTCATGATGGAAATCTTCTCCAGGACAGGATTGCCAGAGGAAATATTGACAGACCAAGGTTCTGTCTTCATGGGGTGCCTCACTAAACAGCTGTGCCAAATCCTCGATGTCAAACAGCTGAGGACATCTCCATAACACCCACAAATAGATGGGTGCCTTGAACACTGGCATGGGTCATTAAAGAGCATGTTGAGGAAATGTAGCGAGCATAAGAGGGAATGGGATAACATATTGAAGTACTTCTTATTTGCTTATAGAAGGCCTCCCCATGCAAATACCAGGTTCTCTCCATTAGTGGTAGTAGCCAATAAGAGGACCACTGGATGTGGTGAAAGAAGGTTGGCTGAGTTGGGAGGTGGATCAGAAGACCGTAGTAGAGTGGGTAGACCAGCTTGGAGAGAAGCTGATAGAGTTGGGACAGGTAGTTGTTGGAAAGAGAGAAGTCAGCCAAAGCATCCATGAAGGTCCAGTATGATAAAAAGGCACGAGCCTTTGAACTTCAAGTAGGCATGATAGTCTTGCTCAGAACCCCTAAACTGAGCGGAAAGCTAGACGACCTGTGGGATGGCCCCTTTGAGATACTAGGAAAGTAAGCTCTGTTTCATATGAACTAGCCATACCTGAAAGAAGAAGTAAGAGAAGAACAGCTCATATCAACATGTTAAAGGCCTGGAACCATCCTGATGCTTTGCCACTAGGATGGTAGTAGTAGCAGAAGAGGAATGCGAGAGCCAGGAGCAGGGTAAAGTACTTGTAGAGCTGCTAGCTCTGATAAACAAGCAGAATAGTGAGGTGGAAGCCTTGCTAGCCGAGTATAATGATGTGGTAAGGCAGGAGGTTGGTAGAGCCAGGGATATATGTCATGAGATTGATACTGGTAACGAGAAGCCCATCATGACATGTCCATATAGGTTAGCTCCAGCATGGATGGACCAGCTGAGGGAGGCAGAGTCTGGCACAGTGGTGCCATCCACCAGCCCTTGGTCCTCACCCACATGGTCCCAGTTGGTAAGCCTGATGGCACCGTCCGACTGTGCATTTATTTTAACCACATCACAAAACCAGACCCCTATTTAAAGCCCTGCATAGACAAGATTATCCACCAGCTTGGGGAAGCCCACAAGTTAGAACTCAACAAAGGGTTTTACCAAATTCCCCTGGCCCAGGAAAAGATAGCCTTTTGCATTCCATGGGGAAAATTCCATTTTACTATGATGCCCTTAGGAATGCCCTGGCATCTTTCCAAAGGATGAACACAGTCCTAGATGACATCCAAGATTTTAGTGGTGCATATATGGACGATATTATCATATTTAGTCAGACCTGGGAAGACCATGTGGCACACATCAAATGTGTGCTAAACAGACTATAAGGAAGGCTGCCTATCAGGCGAAATGCCAGTTGGGGTCAGCATCCCTTACCTTCGTAGGACACACAGTGGAAAGAGGCAAGGTGTCCACACCAGACAACAGGGTGGAAGCAATCAGAAACTATGTGAAACCTATAACCCAAAACGATGTACATGGGTATATACAGGAAATTTATCCCTAATTTCGCCCACAAGTCCATAGAACTCACCAATGGGATGCGGAAGAGCACAGCTAATGTTGAATGTTGGTCTACTGCTATGAATGATATTTATGCCTTACCCTTTCTTGAGGGTTCTCCCTTACTATCCCCACTCTTTCAGACACATTTATCCTACAGACAGACGCATCCACCAAGGGGATTGCTGAGTGTGGTGAGATATGAAGAATTACCAGTGGTGTTCTACTTCAGGAAGCTTGCGTCCAGCGGAGACGAGGTACTCTGCCAAGGAGATCAAATGTTTGGCCATCATACAAAGCATCCAGCACTTTGATGTTTACCTGGTTGGGAAGCCATTTACTGTTGAAACCGACCACGATGCTTTAACATCTCCACTCTTCAACTTACCTCAACGGCAGATTAATGCGTTACTGCTGCAACCCAATAACTTCACCATTCGCTATTATCCTGGCCCGAAGAATGGTAACCAACAAACTCACTCAACATGCTTGGGATGGAGAGCAGGAAGAAGAAAAAGAATGGCAACAACCTTTTCAAGGAGGGGGTGATATCAGGCCTAGAGCAGCCCTGCATAATCAAACTATAAATAAAATTTATAGATAGAGCTAGATAGAATTGAGCTAGAACTCATGACCTCAGACTATCAACACATAGGACTATTGTGATATCATCTCACCTCTTAGATAAGTCCTGTAGGGACATACATTAATTCTACCAAACTGTTATCAACACCATAATCAGTGAAAGCCTGGCTACAAGTGTATTTAAACCCCTTTGCAGTCCAGGCTTAGTCAGTTTTCATCCTATCTTCACATTCTGCTGCTCGACTGTTGTTTTAATATAATCTACTAAGATCTAAAACTCTTTTGTCAAGCTTTGGATTTAGCTAGAAGAAGTTAGGAAGAGAGTCTGGTGGCAACGAATTACCAAGGTTGGTATCTGTTAGGTCTCTTGTGGTGGAGACTCTAGCACACCTATGTATTACCGAAAACACTCATTGAGCAACAGGTGCAGATAACAATTTGTTTTCCATGTTCAGTAGAAATTGTACGTCTTGCCTGATTTTGACACTGTGCAGATATATATAGAGAGAGACCTTCTTTCACAACTCCGGAAACTGGTGAAATTCTGGTCCCATCCTGTAAGCACATCAATAAGAAACCATTGACTCACCTCTATATACTGAGGTGTATATTCTTAGTGAGGCAGGAACACTTAATTATCGTGAGTTATGAACTCTTGGTTAAGGTTCACGCAACCATTTCCCCCACATCTGATGAATCCTCTGATGTTATCCATAAACCATAACACTCAGAAACAAACAGCCCCACATCCTGCTGCTATAACTATTGGAACCTCCCTAAAACAACCACTTTCCAAGCATCCCTGGAAAAACAATGAAATTTACACATAGTAGTAATTATGTGTTACTATGGCTTCCACCTGTGTCTAGCTTCAGCAGTATTTCTGGCAGTCTGTCAGGCCTCAGCCCTGAGACTGGCTAGCAGAAAAGATCAATCCATAAATAGAATTTATAAATAGAGCTAGAACTCAAGACCTCAGACTATCAACACATAGGACCATCAGAACTCATGACCTCAGAACACAGGACAATCATAATATCATCTCACACTTGGGATAAGTTCTGTAGGGATATTCTGTAATACTTCTCTCAAACTGTTATCAACACCATAAGGTGTGTGAAAGCCTGGCTGCAAGGGTATTTAAACCCCTCTGCAATCTAGGGGTAGTCTCATCCTATTTTCATATTATGCCATTCGGTTGTTGTTTTAATATAAGATGCTTAGGATTTTTTAAATAAAGCTTGGAGTTGCTTGGGGTTTAGCTAGAAGAAGTTAGGGAGAGATTCTGGTGGCAGCGAATTAACAAGGTTAGTATCTGTTAGGTCTCTTGAGGTTGGAGTCTCTAACATCTTGTGGCAAGCGGTGGTTCTTACCTCGTCATCGAAGTGGACTGGTTAGTAAGACGGACATTGTGTAGCATTACTTAATTTCCCCCAGAATCTAATAGGAGACAGCCAGTGTTTGGTTAAGCAGAGAATGGAGCTGTTCCTGGTGCTTGGCTCAGCTTGGTTGACTCTGAGAAGTGGGAGCACATATTTAGGAGAAGATAAGGGCAGCCCCTATTTACTCATATGCGAAACTCAGTTAACAATAGATGCACATATAACATTAATGTTGAGGCTAACTGGTACATGTGGTAAGGGTCATCGAGTATATGCAATGTCGTTATTCTAAATGTCCTCTATCTCCCCCCAAGTCTTTATGAGGTCCCTTGGAAGCATTGTAAAGACTGATATATCAAGTCATGTCGTAATCCCCTGTGGTTTGCCAACTTGGTGCCTTTCTAGTGCGGGATGAGCGTCTTGGCGTTGTAATAAGGGATGGGGGTGGAGTAGAGATGGTAGATGGAGGAATCGGATGTGAAGGAGAGGGCGAGGTGGGGATGGCTGCAGGTGGTTCAATTAGAGACTCTGGGTCGTCCACTGTTAGTGGGACGGTTGATGGGTGGGGTGGGGTCATGGATATGTTGGGCTTTGGTTCATCGGCGAGGGGTTTAAGATATTTCATGTCCTCTCGGATGGTTCTGGTTGGTGGGCATGGGTATACTGGGGTGTATTTCCTGAGGAATTTCCTGTTTCGTAGTGTGATTCTCCCAGATCTATCAAGCTTGATGACATATTGATGGAACTGTTTGACCTCCACGACGATACCTGTCTTGTCCCATTTTCTTGGGTGATTTCCTGTTTGATTTTGTAAGCGAACATGATCTCCAATTACGAGAGGTGGTAGGGATTTAGTGTGCTCACTCCATCATTCATGGTTTAACATATGACGATTTCTGAGTGCCTCTTCTCTGGCTGATAGTAAACTGTGTCATGAGGTTTATATTTGCTGGTAAGATTGGGATGAAGTCCTTGACAGGTCGATTGAAGACACACATGGCAGGGGACATTTTGGTGTCTCTGTCTGGGGTGTTGCGATATTGAAGGATTGCTATCTGGAAATTGTCTAGGTCAAGTTCACCTTTTGGACCAGTGTTGTTCTGGATGAGGCGTTTGATTGTCTTGACCCCTATTTCAGCACGGCAGTTACTGTGTGGGAATGCAACAGAACTGAGGCAATGTTGTACACCCCAGTTCAGCAGGAAGGATCTGGTTGAGTTGGCCGTGAATTCTGGTCCTCCATCAGATGACAGCTCGTATGGAATTCCATAGGTAGCAAATGTCCGTCTTAGGGTGTTGATCAATCCTTTCGTGCCCTCCATTGATCTCTCTACTATTGGCCATCCCCAGAGTTACCTGTCAATGATGACAACATAGCTGATTCCTTGGTGATGAAAATAGTCAGCACATATGCACTGGAAAGGGTATACCGAAGGAATCAGTGGTGTGGCATGTTGGGTTGAGATGGTGCCATTCTGTTGCAGTGGTTGCAGTTGTTGCTGGTGGAGTAGATATCTGGGGTGATGCCTGGCCAAAAAATGGATGTCTCAGCTCTCGTGATCATAGATAATGTGCCCTGATGGGCTGCATGAAGGGCCCTGAGGCAATCTTGTCTTAGTGATGATGGGATGACAATTCTGTCTTTGTACATGACTACCCCATCGACAGTGTAAAGGTTATCACGGAACTGGTGGTACTCTTTTGTCGATGTTGGAAGTTAGTGGCGGTGATCAGGTATGCCGTCTTCTATGGTGGACATTAGTAGCATCATGTTTTCGTCACTGCTTGTGGCTGTGCGGACTCGATCCCAGGTTATGGATTGCAGAGGGTGGAGGGAGCCAATTGCGTGGTCTCGTAGATTATTTTCGAGAGTAGTCTAGGTGTCCTCTGTGATTTATACTCCTGCTGTGAGATGGTTAGGTATGTTGAGAGGAGGTTGGGTGGTTGAGTTGCTGATGTTGTAAATGTTATCCTGTAGATGCATTTTTGTGGGAAGCTGGTTGCCAGTGGGATGGCAAGAAATGGTGTCGGATGCCCTATTCTTCGCACCTGGGATGTGTACCATTTTGAATTGGTATCGTAGTGTCTTTTCTTTTAGATTGCGGAGGCGTGAGTTGCTGATGTGTTCCAATGAGCGATTCCCAAATAGTTTGAGGAGTGGTTTGTTGTCCACAGCTATGATAAGATTTGTACAGCCGAGGACGAAATGTCTGGCCTTGTCTAGGGCATCTGCTACAGCTAGGGCTTCACCTTCAACTGGAGCATATCTTGACTCTGCCATGTGCGTGAAGCGACTGCCTACAAGGGTAATCTTCCAGCCTGATTTGCAGCAGAAGAGGTTGTTGTCTGGGCATGAGCAATGTTTCTGGAATAACCAAAAACCAATGCCATTCTTGGACCAATCAGTGGCCAAGCATGTGGGTTTAGTTTTGTCATAAATTTGCACACCATGGGATATTTCCTTAATGATCATCGACTTTGATTCCTTGAAAAGTGTATTGAGATTGTCATTCCATTGGAAGGGGGTGCTTGGTTTGAGGAGTTGGCGGAAAGGTAGCATTTTCTCTGTCATGCTGAATGTGTAGGCCACTTGATTGACAAGGCCGAACCAGGATCTGACGTCGGTGATGTTGTTTGGAGTGGGAAAGTCAGAGATGGCGCGCATGTATTTTTGGCATGGTCGTACAGTATTTGCTGTAATCTCAAAGCCAGCAAATTCCACCTCATCCAGATCGAATCTGAACTTGCTGGGATTTAATCTGATGCCGTTTCTCCTGCAGATATCAAGCCATGCTGCAGCCTGATGAAAACATTCTTCAAGGTTGTCTTCCCAGAGTAGGGTGTCGTCGATGCACTTGGTTTTGTTGGGAATGTGCGCTACGATCTCGTCATATCTTCTGGAATAGCCATCCCCGGAGGTGATGTAACCTTGTGGGGTTGTACAGTAACGATATCTTCCCCAAGGTGTTATAAATGTGGCGAAATGACGGTCCTGTTGATGTAATGGCACACTATGGTAGCCATTCCATGCATCGAACACAGTCTTCTTTTTGTTGTGGGGTAATGATCTGGCATGATGAAATGGCTGTATGTGATGCATCTCTCTTGCAGCATGAGCATTGAGTGCCTGGAAATCAATCATTCTGCGAGGTTTGCCGGTCTTTTTTGCACATATCACCATTCTATGGCACCAGGTCACAGGTTCACCAACAGGTACTGGCTCGATTACACCTAGCCTCATGTCTTTGTCCAGCCCTGCTTTCACGTCTTCCTGCCAATGAAGGGGGACTGGTATGGGGGAGTGGTGGGCCACAGGGGTCATATTGGGGTCAATCATGAGCCTCATCGGGGGACCCTCCATCATAGGTAGTGGTTGGTGTTCACAAGTGTTGAACGTACTGGACTTGTAGTAATCAAGCAGGTATTGCTCCAGTTGAATACGATTTGCTTCGGTGGCTTTACATGGTAGTTCTTTTGGTAATGGTGGTGGTAGTGTACGCTTTGGACAATGGCAGTCTGATGTAAGGCTGCTGTCGCTATGTACCAGGGTGTTGCATTTGGATGCAGGTGCTGTCACACCGATAGTCGGAAATTCAGGTTATACCACCCCTAGATCAATGCATGCCTCCTTGCTCAAGAAGAGTTTGTTCATACAGTCCGTGACATAAATGATCTGGCGGGTTTCCCGCTGGTTGCCTAATGCATCTTTGCTAGAAAGTCGCAATATTGTGGCACCTAGCACTTTAATGTCGTGATTGTTGGTGGCATGCATTCTCATCTCCACTGGAATGAGGGGTCAGTCCCAACTTTTTGATGACTCCGATGCCTGCCAGGCAGCTTTGGCAACCTGGATCGGCCATGGCACTGATGAAGGTAACCTTCTGAGCAGTATGTAGCATGAATCCAAAGTGTTTGTAGTCTTCCAGTGACACCGTTGCTGATACCCTCACAAATGGTTTAGGCTTGGATGAGCGTATTATCCATCTTCTGGATGGACCACTGTACAGATGGTGGTCCAAGGTGATGTGTTTTTCCCATGAAAGGGTAGTAATCCCACATAGGGCATCGGTACTGCGTCTCCATGTCCTTCTGCTTTCTGTGATCTGTTTTGTCTAGTGCTGTTTCTGCTTCTGCACACACTCTCAAAGTGGTGGTCACGACCACAGTGTTTGCAAATCATGTCATAAGCTGGACATTCTTTCTTGCATATTCGAGTCGGAGCACTTTTCCTATGTCCTTTTCTCCCACAGTATGAGCATATTTCCTGGTCTCTTAAATGCGTCGATCGACTCTATTTAGCATGTATTCAGCATTTCCTTGTGTATATTGGTTAACATTCTGCATAGTGTTTGTATATCATTTACATTTTGTGTATTTTTCAATTTTACCCATGTGTTGTGCAAGAAATGACTTCAAGGAGGAAGGCGAACGACAAGTCTGATGAGAAGACAGAACATAGCGAGAGGAGCAAACGGAGATACTCCAAAGTGAGTAAGTGCAGATGACCGACATGGAGGACATCCAGGCATTAATCCTGGAGGAGAGCAGAATAATTGAACGTAGAGAAGAGGAAGAACGCCGAACCAGAGGAAGAGAAATGGAAGAACGTCGAGTCAGAGAACTGGAAGTGAAAGATGAGAGCAGAAGGATTGAACGTAGAGAAGTGGAAGAACGCTGAACTAGAGAACTTGAAGCGGAGGAGGAGCAGTGCAAAAGAGAACTCCATGAGATACTGCTGATGCAACTCAAGCTTCAGCAAGAATACCAGGACAAAGTGTGGCATCGCCAGAAACACTTGGACGACAGCCAACGAGACAGAGAGAGAAAAAGGATGCTGGCAGATAAAATTGCTCCATTGACGGACAAGGACCAGCCTGCATCCTACCTCCGAAAGTTTGAAGACATGCTCTCCACAGCAGGGATTAGCAAGGATGAATGGGCAAGTCACCTTGTACCTCTACAGATGGGAACTGTGTCCATAGTTTACATGACATCTGTCTTAGAGGAGGTCAAGGTAGACTACGATTTGCTGAAAATGGCCTTGCTGAAGGCGCTCCGACATTCCAATGAAGCCTGCGAGCGAGAGGTCTGATCTTTCTGAAGGAAAGATGGTGCTGCAGCTGCAAACATTCTAAGAGAATTACTAAGTTTGGCAGAGGCATTCATCGGAAACTGCAATACAATAAAAGAGGCAGCCCAGACAGCGGCAACAGGAAAATTTGTCTCCCTCTACTCACTGGAGGATGCAAACCATGTCCGAAGGAAACCTGAGACATTCCTGGACATAGCCAACTTCGTGATAAACTGACAAGCCATGAAGAATCAATTTAGCGACAGATGACTACCCTACATGAAACCGCAGATTCGCCCGGGAGACTGGAGGAATTCGTGGGATGAAGACAGTCATTCGGGGAACTGGTGCTCACCTTGTGATGTCTACCAAGACAACCCAGAAGGACTCCTTAACCTGCAGTTTGGTGAGTCTATGGGTTGTGTAAATAACCCGTTTTACATTAGCTCTCGGGGAAAAGCCTCAAGATAGGTCTGAGGATAGAGTTAACTTTATGCCTACACGTTTTAGGTGTGGCAAGAAAGGCCATCAATGCCCTGACTGCCCTTTGACTGACTTCTCTATTTCCACCATTACATGTCTTATCTATATCAGCTTCTCTGCAAGCTGGTCTACCCATTCTACTAAGTCTTCTGGTCCATCTCCCAACTTAGCCAACCTTCTTTCATCACATCCAGTGGTCCCCTTATTGGCCTACCCAATACACCTCAAATGGAGAGAACCCGGTATTTGCACGGGGAGAACTTCTATAAGTGAATAACAAGTACTTTAATATGTTATCCCATTCCCACTTATGCTCGCTACATTTCCTCAGCATGTTCTATAATGATCCATGTAAGCGTTCAAGATAGCCCTTGGTTTGTGGGTGGAATGGAGACATCCTCAGCTGTTTGACATCGAGGAGTTGGCACAGCTGTTTGGTGAGGTGCCCTATAAAGACAGAACCTTGGTTTGTCAATATTTCCTCTGGCAATCCTGTCCTGGAGAAGATCTCCATCATGGCCTCTGCAACTGTCTCCGCATCTACCCTGCATAATGAGACTGACTCAGGGTATTTAGATGCAAGGCACATACAAGTAAGTATATATCTTTGCCAGACTTGGCCTTGGGAAAGGGTTCTACAAGCTCAAAAGCCATTCTTGAAAAGGGGGCAGTGACATCAGGTAGGGAACAGAGAGGAGCTATGTGAGAAGTTTTTCTAGCTGCCTTTTGGACTTCTGGGCATGATCTATACCAGGCTTTGGTGTCTTTAGAAATACCGGGCCAGGTAAACAGTCTGGCCAAGGCCGGTACTGTTTTTTGTAAAAAAATGACGTCCTAGTTAGTGGGAGTGTGCCATCTTAAGGATACCTTTCCTCCTCCCTACCGGTACGATCAACCTCTCACTCATGGTGTTGTCCTCCTGTCCATTCTATGCACCAGCACTATGTTTTTCTAAATATGCCCCTCCTTCCCATCCTCGACCGACTGCCAGATGTTGGCTAGGGTTGTGTCTTCTTTTTGCTGAATACACAACTTCAGCTTGTCTAAAGTTTCTTTCTGAAACTCAGGGATAGGGATATCTATGGGCTCACCGTCCTGTGTGCTTGTATTCAACTTCCCCAACTTTCTCATCCCCAAACATTTCATCACTAATTTGAAAGCGTATGGCATCTGAATCTTCACTGAGATCAGTGTCAGCCCATTCCTCTGCTGCCTGGCATGCAGCCTGATCCATTGTGATTAAAGTTAACTTCTGCATCTTATTGTTGGCCACCTTCAGCTCCTCTTCGGCCTGCATTTGTTGAACTTCTAACTAAAACACACATAACTCATAATGCACATATCCATACCCAATAATATTTTTTCTGGTGTATTGTCCACCACTGCTATTATGTGGTGTAACCTGTGCTTCCCTATCTCTATCCAGGCCTTAGCTAAAGGCAAAGATGCATTCAATGTATTGAAGCTCTCCAATGTGACGTTCTTACCTAGTTATTCTTTTTTCTCTACCAGGTTTTCATCAGCTACAGTCCTGTCTGCTACAGTAACTATGTGCATTCTGCAATCTCTCAGGCCTACCCCACCCTCTACATATAGACCTGGGGCTGCTATTATCGACTCAGACATTTCACTGGGTTTTTCCATCTTAACTTTGCTCTCATCCCCAGAATTATTCATACTTATATAATAATAAATAATATATAATAAAAATTAAAAAAATAAAAAAATAAAAAAATAAAAAATAATAATAATAATAATAATAATAATAATAATAATAATAATAATAATAATAATAATAATAATAATAATAATAATAATAATAATAATAATAATAATAATAATAATAATAATAATAATAATAATAATAATAATAATAATAATAGTAATAATAGTAATAATAGTAATAATAGTAATAATAGTAATAATAGTAATAATAGTAATAATAGTAATAATAGTAATAATAGTAATAATAGTAATAATAGTAATAGTAATAATAGTAATAATAGTAATAATAATAATAATAATAATAATAATAATAATAATAATAATAATAATAACAACAACAACAACAACAACAATAACAATAACAATAACAATAACAACAACAACAACAACAATAATAAAATAATATTAATAATAATAATAATAAATTCATGGCTGTATATATATATATGCATGGCTGTATATATATATACAGGTTATTATATATATTACATGTATATATATATATACATACGTGGCATGGCTGTACATTTGCATAGCTGTGTACATACGTGGCTGTATGACTATATATATGCCTGGTTGTATGTATAAATATGCGTGGTTGGATATATATGCGTAGCTTTGTATATATGCATGATGCATGCTGTATATATGCGTGGCTGTATATATGCGTGGCTGAATACTGTATATGCATGCTGTATATGCATGGCTGTATATATATTTGTGTGGCTGATTATATGCATGGCTGTACATGCGTGGCTGTGGCGGTATATATCTGTGGCTGTTAAATATAGCTGGATTAAGTATGGTCATTGTAATGAGACAAGCAGTGGTGGGAAGAATATTCACTGTGAATGAGGAAATAGGATCTGAATGCTGAGCTAGGGTCAGTGAGGCAATAGATCAAGATGAAGAAGAGAAATGTTTGTGATTGGGAGAAGGGTGTCGAGAGTAGTATGAGCAGTTTGAAGTGGTATAGGTTGGGTAAAGGTGTAGGAGCAGAAGGGTATACAAGGTAATTTACACTGGAGCCATACCTCCACATGCACACTTGGGTATATAACCTTGGAGTTAGAGTTTCTTACCATGCCTGTGCTCACAGGTGGAATTGCTGCTGACATGTTCCGACATAATCCAATACACTACAGTAATCTAGTTGGACTCTCAGTGGACAAAACCAATGCCAATATGGGGGAAAGTCATACTGAAGACGAAGATCATAAGAGAAGCAACCAAACCTATATATGCTGGGTTGCCTGGTTCATATTGTTCACATCATGGGTAAGAAGGGATGAAAATCATTCACTCAAGTTACATGATTTGACAGTTTTGCTGTTGATATATCTTACCTCTTGAAGTATAGCAGCAAGAGGAAACATGGGGGATCTAAGTGTTCTGCAAGTTTGTGCAGATTGAGTACCAGAAGGTACTCAGGCATGTACCCAGCTGCTCGCTCAAGGCATGTGCCCACCCGCTCGCTCAAGGTACTCAGGTGTGTACCCACCCACTGGCTCAAAGTAGTCAGGCATGTGCCCACCGCTGGCTCAAGGTACTCAAACGTGTGACCACCCGCTGGCTTAAGATACTCTGCTGGCTCAGCCTGTTGAGAGTGGGTCAATGCATACCTGATGTGTATCCTGTGTTGAATTCTCTCTTCTTGCTCCAAGAAGAAGAAGAAGACAACAAAGGAGGGAGTACAAGACAGATAATGGCCGTGGCTGGAAAGAGTTATGCAGATCCAATCACCGAGGTCTAACTTCTCTTTTTTCAACATGCCCTTCAGCAATTTTCCTTCATGATCCCATTACACCGGCATAAAGAGCCAGTCTTCCTGTCAAGCCAGTGCGATGCCACCTTGTGCACTGTCTGATGTGGCACCTTATAGCTCCATCAGTCCTGATGGTCAGATGTACCTCCTAGAAGATGATGCTGCACTGCATCAAGAATTGCAGTTGTGCATTGGCTTTGGTAACAAGCAGACACTACACAAGCTCCATGATGAAGTTGAGCTAAGAGTGGCCCAGCACTTGTTCAAAGCTATGGTTGAGTTCTCTATACCACTTGTGTCACATATGCCTTGAAGTACCTGCCCATGAATGATCATATCATTAACCATGATGCTATTCTTGAGCGAGAGAACAAGGCCACTGCAAAACTGGTGAGTTTTCACTTCTTCAACAGAAGGTTTCCAGGATACTTCTCAATTGCTGAAGTTCAACACCTGGAACACGAGTTCCTGGACTACAGGACACTTGGCAAGGAGGAGCTTCCAGCATTAATTTTGACAAAATGATTGACTTCTTCAGCTCTGGGTCCACTTATTTGGTTTGAAGTTGGCCTTCACCAAAACACCTAGGTTCCCAAAGCTGTTTAAGCTGTCCCAGCCCATCTTGGATCTTCCACATGGCAATGCTGATGACAAAAGGGTATTTTCTCATGTTAGGAAAAAACATACAGATTTTAGGACCAGTCTGAGCAGTGGTACATTGGGCAACATTGTGACGTGCAAAGTGAGCCTCTTCTCCAAAACTTTTGAAAAAATATGTCAGGGCATTATTGACCATGAAATATTAAATTAAAAGTTTTTCTGATTTTCTGTGAAAATACATCATAAGCATTTCATTTCAAATCCCCCTCCCCCCTCCCACCAGTTAACCTCCCTTATTTTGGGTGACAAAAGGTCTGCAGGTGTGAAGTTACATTCAAACAAAACCAGCTAACTACTATTGTGTCAATGTCTATTATAAGCATGTGTATCTCTACTATATATAGTGGCATTGCTCAATTATCGGCACCGCAGTGCCTCAATTAATGGCATACTTATGTCTCTTGTAATTTTTATCGGAATTTTCCGGAACATTTCCTTACTGTTAGAGTCTCCAAATGCAAGAGACCTAACATATACCAACCTTGGTAATTCACTGCCACCACAGTCTCTCCCTAACTTCTTCTAGCTAAACCCAAGCTTGACAAAAGAGCTTTAGAACTTAGCTTATATTAAAACAACAGTCGAGTAGCAGAATATGAAGATAGGATGAAAATGCCTAAGCCTGGAATGCAGGGGGGTTTAAATACCCTTGCAACTAGGCTTATGGTGTTGATAACAGTGAGAATAGTAGAATTACTGTACTACAGGACTTATCTAAAAGAGTGTGCGATGTTATCTGATTGTCCTATGCGTTGATAGTCTGAGATCATGAGTTCTAGCACTATTTATAAATTCTACTTATAGTCAGGGCTGCTCGGGCTGCTCTGCAGCCAGTCAGGGCTGAGGCCTGACATCACTCCCTCCTTCCTGCTCTCCATCCCAAACCTGACGAGAGAGTCCGTCGGTGTTACCATTGTTCGGGCCAGGACGATAGTGAGTGGTGAAGTTATATGGTTGCAGAAGTAATGCCAACCACATTAATCTGCCGTTAAGGTGAGTTGAAGAGTGGAGATGTGTTAAAGCCTTGTGGTCGGTTTCAACAGTGAAGAGCTTCACCATCAAGTAAACATCAAAGGGCTGGATGCTTCGTAAGATGGCCAAACATTCGATCTCCTTGGCAGAGTACCTTGTCTCTGCTGGACGTAGAACCCAACCAGTAATTCTTCATCTTCCCTCACCACACTCAGAACACCAACAATCCCCTTAGTGGATGCATCTGTCTGTAGGATAAATGTGTCTGTGGGAGTGGGGATGGTAAGGGAGCACTCGGGGAAGGGTATGGCATAGATAAAAAAATTCATCATTCATAGCAGTAGACCAACATAAACATTAGCTGCACTCTTCCTGCATCGCGTTGGTGAGTTCTATGAACATGTGGGTGTAATTAGGAATAAATTTCCTATAGTATCCTGCGGTACCCAGGAAGGATTGTACGTCCTTTTGGGTTATAGGTCCCACATAGTTTCTGATCGCTTCCACCCTGTGGTCTGGTGTGGACACCTTGTCTCTTTTCATGGTGTGTCCCAAAAAGGTAATGGATGCTGACCCCCACTGGCATTTCGCCGGCTTGGCAGTTAGTCCAGCCTTCCTTAGTCTGTTTAGCACACATTTGATGTGTGCCACGTAGTCTTCCCAGGTTTGACTAAATATGATAATATCGTCCATATATGCACCACTAAAATCTTGGATGTCATCTAGCACTGTGTCCATCATCCTTTGGAAAGATGATGGGGCAATACTCAATCCAAATGGCGTCATAGTTACGTAAAATGGAATTTTTACCATGGCGTGCAAAAGGCTATCTTTTCCTGATCTACTTCGGCCATGGGAATTTGGTAGAAACCTTTGTTGAGATCTAACTTTGACAAATACTGGGCTTCCCCAAGCTGGTGGATCATCTCGTCTATGTGGGGCATTAAATAGGGGGTTGTTTTGTGATGTGGTTAACCTTTCTAAAATCAATGCCTAGTCCGATGGTGCCATCAGGCTTATGAACTGAGACCATGGGTGAGGACCAAGGGATGGTGGATGGCACCACTGTGCCAGACTCTTGTAATAGCCGGACCTACTCCCTCAGCTGGACCCTCCATGCTGGAGCTAACCTATATTGGCATTTCCTGATGGGCTTCTCGTTGCCAGTATCAACCTCATGACATATATCCCTGGCTCTACCAACCTCCTGCCTTACTACATCATTATATTTGGCTAGCTAGGATCCCACCTCACTATTCTGCCTGTCTGCCAGAGCTGGCAGCTCTTTAGGTAATTTACCCTTCTCTTGGCCCTCGTCTTCCTCTTCTGCTATAACTACCATACCTAGTAGTGAAGCATCAGGAGTGTTCCAGGCCTTTAACATGTTGATATGAGCTATTCTTCTCTTACTTCTTCTTTCAGGTACAGTTAGTTCATATGTAACAGAGCTTACTTCAGACCGGCCAACCCCAGAGTCATGAAAATCTGGAGATCCCCCCAAAAATCCTCGAAAAATCTAATAAAATCTGGTTATCATTTGTATCAAGTCATAACATAGCATGCTAAGCATACTAAATTAATTTCTCCCCCCCAAATAACACACTGCTATCAGTTTAATGATTCTGATTATAGCAAGAATTGCCCTTTTTGCATGGTCCAAAATTTTCTCATCAGGCACCCAGCGTTAACAGGGAACTTCAGATTCAGGGAATGCTAGCAATGCTTGACAAAGTGCCATTGAGCTTCATTGCCAAGCGTCTTATTCTTTCCAGACAATTCTCAAGAGTCATTCCTCTTCAGCATTACTGTAAGGGAGGATAACAACTACCTCAGCGACACGAAATAGGTGATAAGCAAAAAGTTCGGATATGCCAAAAAAACACAAATATTAATTATAAATTTTATAAATTCATGAATGTAATTACTAAATGATTCCACACTGTGGTGTAATATATATGTGATGGCCTTAACAGGCTCAGCAATAGCAACATGAATCATTAAAATGCTGAATCACGTTGGAACTATTTTCAATATCCTTTTAATCTGCAGGTCCTTTAGATAATAAGAAGCTCACTTCCTGGTAGAAGGATTTAGGTCCTCAGTAACTAACATGCTGTAAATATTTTATTTATATTCATAATGTTGTATTTTCTCTGAGCAAATAGTCCACCGACTGCAGTGCCTTGGGGCTTGCTCCCTTTTCTGAACGAACCACAGATATAAAGCATTTTCTAGTTGTTCGTCTAGTTTTCTAGTTGTTCGTCTTTAGCAAGGCGGCGCATGACTTTGCGACCCCCGACAGTCAAGGTTGCCTGAAGTTTGGCTTCGTTATTGTCAACTTCCCTACGCATTACTCTTCCGCTAGTCCGGCTTGACTGGCTCCATTTGATATCTTGCTTAGAATGGCTATCTTTGACTGATCGACTCTCTTCCTTCTGCTGGCCAAAGCGAACTACGTGCTCAACTTACGTAAACGATTTGGCAGATAGACGACCATTACCAGATTCATTATTTAATCGGGTGTTCGGATTATCCAGATAATCCGAGCATTCAGACAATCCGAGCATTCGGATAATCGAGTCGGATATGCGTGGGTATACTGTATTATATATATTTTTTACCTGAACCCTGATCTTTAAAAAATCAAGTCCTCAGAAAGTTGGGTGAATTGGATATTCAATCGGGAGATCTGGAGATTAGTGTTGAAATCGGGTGACACCCGGCAGCATCGGGTGAGTTGGCAGGTCTGTTACTTTCCTGGTTATCCATCACACAGGTCGTCTAGCTTTCCGCTCAGGTTAGGGGTTCTGACGAAGACTGGCATGCCTAGTTCAAGTACATGGGCTCATGCCTTTTTATCATAGTGGGCCTATGGATGCTTTGGCTGACTTCTCTCTTTCCACCACTACCTGTCTCATCTTTATCAGCTTCTGTCCAAGTTGGTCTACCCATTCTACTAAGTCTTCTGGTCCATCTCCCCACTCAGCCAACCTTCCTTCACCACATCCAGTGGTCCCCTTATTGGCCCACCCAATACTACCTCAAATGGAGAGAACCCGGTATTTCATGGGGAGGCCTTCTATAAGCGAATAAGAAGTACTTCAATATGTTATCCCATTCCCTCTTACGCTAGCTACATTTCCTCAGCATGTTCTTTAACGACTTATGCAAGCGTTCGGTCCATTTCTTGGGGGTATGGAGACGTTTGCATCTGTTTGACATCGAGTAGTCGGCAGAGCTGTATGGTGAGGCGCCCCATGAAGACAGAACCTTGGTATGTCAATATTTCCTCTGGCAATCCTGTCCTGGAGAAGATCTCCATCATAGCCTCTGCAAGTGTCTCCGCATCTACCCTGCATAATGCGACTGCCTTAGGGTATTTAGATGCAAGGCACATGCATGTAAGTATATATCTGTTGCCAGACTTGGCCTTGGGCAAGGGACCTAAAAGGTCAAAAGCCATTCTTGCAAAGGGGGTAGTAATATCAGGGAGGGGACAGAGAGGAGCTATGTGAGAAGTTTTATCAGCTGCCTTTTAGGATAGTGGGCATGATCTACACCAGGCTTTGGTGTCTTTAGAAATACCGGGCCAGGTAAACAGTCTGGCCAAAGCTGCTACTGTCTTTTAAATGACCTCCTAGTTTGTTGGAGCGTCCATCTTAAGGATAGCTTTCTTCCTCTCTATTGGTATGACCTCCCTCTCCAGGGGCTGATCCAGGGGGGGGGGGGTGAAATGGGTGACTTGTCACCCCCTTCAATTTTTATGATATTCATTAATAAAATAAAAGCAACTGACAGTATTGAAAAACAACAACAACAACAACTGACATCATTCATCAATGGAAATTAAACTACTGCTAGTCATTTTTCTTGGGTGTATCTGCTTAAAATAGTCACAGACTGCCTTAATGTCAATAGGGTAGTACTTAAAGCTTAATTGCTCAGACTTTCTTCCGTCATTGTTGACCGAAGCCAAGTATGTACTTGCCTCAGGCAGGAAAAGAATCGCTCCGCTTCGGTAATTGGTAGTACCGCTAAAATACAAAGGAGTTCTCTAATGTTAGGGAAGAAGATTGGATCAGCATCCTGTGAGAGAAGATTTGTGATCGATTTATCATGTGAAATGCCAGCACAGTGTTGCTTCCAACATTGAAGTTCCATGTCAAGATTGTCACTTGGTGGAAGAAGATTACACCACGTATTGGAAATGATGTTTCTCAATGTTTCCAAATCATCAGTCTTCAATATAATATCTGGCATTAAACTACATAGTTCATAGTGACTCTTTTGTCCTCAGAATATCGAATTTCAAGCTCTGAGATGATGGAGTCAAGCAATGATATAGTTATTGTAACTCTTCAATACTATTCAGGACTTGTCACTATAGGATTTGGTCTTCTCTGTCTTCCATGTACAATATGAGGAATGGATTCTTCACTGTTAACATTTTCAGCCAGCTGCTTTGCCTTTGCATATACTTTTCTATGCTCTGTTTCAACATTTCTTCATAATTGGTTAGTAATTTCATCAACTTTCTTAAACCCAAAGTATACTTCATTCAGTCTGTCCTGTAAGCTTTCAGCAAGTGGCTTTATTGGTTCAAGCAATTATTTCGACAGGGCAAATGCTACAATGTGCTCAAAACTCATAAATAATATCTCAAACCTTTAGCTAGATTCTGTATCCCAATTCCAATTAGTACTTTCAGGGTATAATTCAGGACTGCTACTAGGGATACAAATTTCACATGTTTTTACTAAGTAAGGGTAGAGTTCAAGGATGGTTGAAAAAGTATCTACCCACCTCGTTTTACACAAACCATTAATTTTCTTCTTTTTACTTTCTGGAGCTAAGAGACCGATAGCTTTTTCTATAAACCTTTGCCTTTTTGGAGAGTTGCAAAAAAAACAGAAAAGCTAGTTGACAACTGTCAAACATGTTCCTGATTGAAGTTATTTTAGTTGAATTACAAATAACCAGGTTTAGACTGTGCATGCAGCATCCTTGATAAGTAGCATAAGGTGCTCTCTCTTTGATATGAGATTGCACTCCAGTACGAGATGAACTCATTGATGCTGTAGTGTCATAGGCTTGACCCCTACAATTTTGTATAGAAATTTTATGCTTTTATAGGACTTCAATGATACTTTATGCTATGCTTTCACATGTAATCCTAGTGAGAAAAGCAAAATCAAGTAGGACTTCATGCTTTGTTGGCTTCGATTGGAAGTTAGAATGGTCAATTTCTAAAAACCGCAAGCATACAGTCTTCCATGAGATGTTATTTCATCTGCAATTATTGAGAAATGAGGTGATTTACCAAGGCACTTTCGATAAAAGCTTCAAATTTGATCAGCACCTACACGCAAGAGTTCATTTTGTATGTATATTTTGCATTTCTTGGGAGATTAGGTGCCTTTCCAGGTCACCGTTGGCTTTAGCAAGTAGCTTCAAAATTGCAATGAAGTTACCTTCATTCCCTGTTGGGAGACAACTGAAATCGATCTTGTCCTGCTGGTGACCTTGAAGAGCCACTCTCTGTCGGGCACAATCAGAGGCAACAATTTGGAATTGAAAGCAAGATTTTTTGAACTGATACAAGACATTCTTACATCAATTCTGGGTGTGTGACTATATAGTATATGTCTGCTTAAAACCATAAGCCCTCTCAATAGCAATTTTGTGATAGCCCTTATTTGAGTGCCTATCAAGCATTTCCTTGCTCTTATAGTAACTTATTCTTATAGTAGCTTATAAATGGAGAAGTCACAAACTGGCCTAGAGCAGACTTTATATCTTCGGAGAGAAATAAGACACAAGGTATGCACCAGCCTCCACTATTGCCCCCACAACTTCCGTAACTATGCATAGTTCTCAAGCCATTTCTTTTGGTAGGAGAGTTTTTGTACCAGACTCAGTAGGGCATGATATACTGCCTAAATCATTCACATCTTTAGTGGTAAGAAGGAAATACTTTTCCTCTCCAGTTAGGGCTTGTGACCTACTTATAGCAACTTCAAGCAGAGTATCAGATACTGCCTCAATGCATGACTCGACAGGTACAGTACTACCAGTGGGGTTCAATTAAATTTGATGTGACAAGTTAACTAATTAATTCAAATAAATTTGAAATGACAGTTTAACTAAACAATTCAACTAAAATTGACATGACAAGTCAAACTAAAATGAACTAATTTAGAATTAAATAAAGAGACCATAAGATTGGCAGCAAGTCATTTTCATGTTCATTTTTCCCACTTGGAAGTGGGCTTTGAAAACTCTATTTGAGGGCTTTGAAAACTCTATTTGAGGACTTTTTCAGTTTCACCGGACCCTATTTTCGGGTTTTGTGGCCACTGGTTTGACATACACTAACACACACCCACATTGGTACTGCTATTTACTTGTTAGCATTATTAATTCCATGTCAAGAAGAATGCAAACAAAAGCTCTGGAAAGACGAAAGTATGGAGTCATGAAGAGTTACGAAGGATCTTCTGGGTTAGAATCGTGGGAGAAGAGATATCTAGAGGCTGAAGACTCAAATGATGCTGAAAGTTTGGAACTATAGTATTAACGGCTTTACCGTTTATGCTACACCCTTTACCTTCAGATGGCATCTGTAAGCTGGTCCTTCCCTAGTACTGGCTATCACAGACCTGCCTGCTCCTGTGTCAACCCTGCTCAGTCACTGTATTTCTGGTGAGTCTGTGTGTTGCTGATGAAAGAGTGCAAGAATGACAGTCATGATCATGAGCAAAATGAGGGGTTTACAACCACCCTGGGTCTACCCCTGCCCCCTGGAGTGTTGTATTTTGAACATTATTTAAAAGAAATGTGTATTCCTGACATTATTCACAGTTTTGCTCACTCAATTTTTGTCCATAGTATATAATTTTTATATCATCTGAATGCTCTCTCTTTGCTCTTCAAAATAAATGATCACTTCTTCAATCCATCCAATTTTCCATGAGATACGGTTCATTCTGTGGGCTCACTTTTCCTGCTGAATGAAAAGGGGGGGAGGGAGTTTTATTAGAAACTGACTGACAGCAACATAAATGGCAAGTCTTGATGAAGGCTGAAAATATGTAAAAAAACACCTCTGTATTATTGCCAGTGTGTCAGGCTGTCAGCCAGATTTTGATGGCAACACTGCTTTGCCTACAGACTATAAATATCATTGGAAAGCACAGAGAACGATCTACCTTTTGAGATCAAAACCATTCAAAATGGATCACAAAAACCAGTTTAAATAAATAAAATAACTGTGATAAACTAACTAAACAAGTTGAATTAAATATACCCAAATGACATGAATTAATTGAACGCCACTGAGTACTACCTTGTGCTACACACTCCTCAACATCAGGAAGATCACTTTCACCGAGAGTGGTAGGATCAGGTAGAGCACTTGTAGAGAATTCACTAGTAGATGCTCACTTGCAGATGGAGCAGGTTCACCAGATAAGTATTAGACAAACCACCAGATTGGTTTATCCAAGAAACCAGACTCAGCGCCATGATCAATATGTGGTCAACCAAAAAATAGGCGTGACCGGGAAATTTCCGCGAGTTTAGCGCACGAGATTTAATTGTCACCCCCCTGGATTAGCCCCTGCTCTCAATCATGTTGTCGTCCTCCCTTTCCATTCTGGGCATCAGCACTTAATTCTTCCAAATACATCCCTCCTTCCCATCATCGGGAAACTGCCGGATTTTGGCTAGGGTTGGGTCCTCTTCTTGCTGACTACACAGCTTAAGCTTAAGCTTGTCTGAAGCTTCTTCCTGAAGCTTGGGGAAAGGAATATCTATGGGCTCACCGTCCTGTGTTGCTTGTTTTTCAACCTCCCCAACTTTCTAATCCCCAAACATTTCGTTACTAAATTGAAAGGGCATGGCACTTGACTCTGCACTTAGCTCTGTGTCGGCCCATTTCTCTGTTGCCTGGCATGCAGCCTGATCCCTTGTGATTAAAGTTAACTCCTGCATCTTATTGATATGGCCTTCAGCTCCTCTTTGGCTTGCATTTGCCTATTGAAAAGTGTAAGCTGATGATAAACTTTTCTTCATGCAACATAAACTAACTTTTCCAATACCTTGTAGGGCATATTAATAGAACATAATGCACGTTCAAACATTGAGTACTAATGTCACCATGAAGGATTATTACAGTGTTACTATAGCACATACAAACGTTAATACTGCTAATATCATCACATAGGATTAGCTACAGTGCCCCCCAATGTAGTACATTCAAATGAATGCACCATATTTGATTGATGATGTTAGCCTATTGTTCACATGAAGAGGAGACCCACATTCTGTTGCATGTCAAGAATGATATCAAACGTGCGCATGAAAAAAAGTTGTTGCTAGAACTGTTAGCACAGATGTTGTGCCCCAGTTACTGGCTGCCTTTCTGAAACTGAATGCAAAAGAACTATGGGTGGCATTTGGAGTCAACAACCACTTCTGCAGTTTATAGCATAGCAAGATATGGCTCATGCCCTGCCAATTTTCCATGCATTTTCTCGATGTAACACAACATAATGTGGGACATCGGTTTAGTCTTCCCAAATTTGACAGAAGTCATCTTGGATCCATATCTAATATTGATCTGTACCTAAAACAGTACCTGCATACCAAATTTTCGTGCTTGTACTCAATCTTGCACACTCACTGTCCTTAACAGCTCGACTAGTGGGGATTTGTCTTCCAACATGAACTTAACCATCGAAGTTCCTTCAAAACCTACCTAAGCTCGACTGGCCTCTAGCTATGCAGAGCGGTCCCAAGAACACCTGCTGCCAAGACCAGCTCAGAGTAAACTATCAAAGAAGCAATGTGGATGAGATTTCCCCGGTCAAATTCGACATGCATCAGAGGGTCAGCAAAGCCCAAACATTATCTGTCCTTGTTCCTCATGCTCCCACCTCTCATCCTGGCTTCACCAAATTGTGGTGTTGTCCCTCAACAATCTCTTGCTGTTCATGGGTTTTTCCCTTGTCATGTCACTGCCATGTCGCTGATATTATGTACCCTGTCATTTTGTTTGTAAGTTAAAAAAAATATATATAAAAAAAATTAATTACTTTTTTTAAATTTAATTATATTATATAAGTTGAAGTAATGATATTAGTTGAAGAAGTATGTAGCGGTTGACATATCAGCCGATCCCAACACTGAGGCCACATTACCACGTTGTACAGCAACAGAGAGCCTCTGGATGAGGAAGGTGGTAGAACTCTCCTGACCCGTAATCCGGGCTAGTCGGCGGCCAAGATCTTTCATGAGTGTCAGAGTCATGGGACCGAAAACCCCAGAAGTCTCGATGGCAATAGGGCTGAAGATGTGGGATGGGTCCAAGTGGGAATATTATTTTGGCCTTCTTCCTCTCCTCTGCCAAAGCTGCAACTGCCCCTGCCTTACTGGTGGCATTGGAAGCATATGAATGGGCAAACGTATTAGGGCATGTCGCGTCCCACACTAGCAACTTTCCTCTCATCCACGGGACCACTGTTACGCCATCTGGTCGCTTTCCATCTGAGCGATAAAGACCAGAAGGCTCCAGTCGAGAAGGCACTTTGGCTGAGGCGAGTGCCCTGTGGACAATGTCATTCATTGCAGCGTGACAGTGGTGACGGCCTTCACTTCTGCGACAGCTTAGACCATGTAAGCCCAGGCTGTCCACGGCAACACCACAATGATGACAGGTGTGGGGTCTGCAAAGGGGAGCTCCCAGGCGGAGGCCAACTGCTATCCTGATGGTGTCATCACTCATACATAGGCCAAGTGAAGAAACGGGCAACACATTCAGCCATGCCCCTGACTCTTTAGCTCTAGAGGTAAGCAGACAGGCTCTGGCTTTTGTATCTGTAGCTGACTCTAGCAGTGAATCAGCTAAAGCAGAGGCCTTGGCCAAGTCCCAGGCCTTCTGTCTATGTTGGGCCTCGCCTTCAGGACGGTCTCCATCAAAAACCTTCTGACCAATGGTCTTTAGCATCATCCAAATACGGCAGTGGAGAACCTTGAAGATGAGGAGGGACTATGCATTTGACAAGGGTGGAGGAGGCCAGTACTGAACTCAAAAAAGCAGAAGGGGTGGCACACCTGATACCCCAGCCTACCGATTATATAGCACTAGTTAGAGTGAGGTCTGCCTCCGAGAGCAGTCATTTCTGCATGGCTTTGTTAGTAGGCCTCATACAAAACAATCTCGTAGAGCATCTTCGAGGTAGTTGCTGAACTTGCAATGAGCCATCTGAGGGCAGCGTCATATTCGACAATTGACTCTCTCATTGCTTGGTTGCATTTGTGAAAGTGGAACCATTCCGCTATCCTGGCCCTCTTTGGTTCATAGTGTGCCCATTAAAATGGCAGCAATGTCCACCAGGGACTGTCCTTCGGTGAAACGGGTGCAAGGAGATCACAGAGCAGAGTGTAAGTAGCTGAGCCGATCGTGCTAAAGAAAATGGGTACTTCAGTCGAGGTAAGTATTGATAGATTCAGAATCAGTTCTGAGGGTTCCGAAAATAGCCATTGCGATAATGAGTGGTAGCTGATCCATAATCCTGGTCGCCAATTTGTGATATCGTTGATATAACAATTCATGCTATTTGGAACTCGCGTACAGACAGGGAAAAAGAACATTGACAGGAATATACACTAAGCAAAAATGCAACACATGTAGTAAGATAACAAGTGAGATAAGGTTAACTCACTAGTCATACATCAATAATACAAGGTACAGGATATGACCTATACATCACTAGAGCTGATTAGGAAATCAGACTTACATCAGATCACCACATAAAAGTCTGTGGTATATATGCTTGGGTACAACCTAGTTTGCTCTCTTTTATGAGAAGTCAATCCGATATAACTCTGACAATTCATTGATAAAGTCTGTTATATGCCTGGGTACAACCTTGTTTGCTTTCTTTTCTGAGAAGTCAATCCAATATCTAGTTTCAAGTTTTTTTGTTTGTTTGTTTGTTTGTTTTGTTGCTGTTTCTCTATCATACTAGCCGAGATATCGGCTTTGCCGAGCTCTCAGGCATGTGTTCATCAGGTCTTGACCCCACAAAGGCTTCCTTGAGGCAGCCTCACTAGCAAAATGCTTGTGTTATGCAAGTCAAATTCATTGACAGTTATCATCATGTTGCTCGTGAGTTATCTCGGAACATGAAAAATTTATGTGCAAGTATAACAGATCGACAATGCCAAGTGCCATGTGATGGTAGCTTCCAAAAAGGGACGACGCATCTTGATCTGGACCAAACATTAACCAGATACCATCTGGTTCTGGAGGTGAAGTTTTGTCCCTATCGGACCTTTCATTTGGCAATTAAAAGGTGACAGAACATCAACAGCTCTATTAGCATAGGTAGTTGAGTGGTAAGGAACACACATTACTGCTAAATGCAACCTGAGACTTCAGCACTTGCTTCTTCTGGTACTATAGTGACCAGAGCCGGAGCAAGCTATTTTGGGGTGGTACGGCTGATACTGCCGAGGGAAGTGTGCCTCCTTCCAACAAAGTGGGAATGCAAACAATTCAGATGAGTATTTGAAATGACAGAAAGTATCATAAATAAAGTATGATAATAATGAGACAGTAAACACCTAGCTATTAAAAATTTCCAAATAATCCGAATCTATTTTCTCTACTGCTAACAAATTCTTTTGCCACAACAGCTAAGTTTAACAAGTCAGTTTTTTCTTTGTGAATGTTCAGGACCATTAAATCATTTAACCTCTTATGTGTCATTGTGGTTCTGAGGTAGGTCTTTATTCTTCGCAACCCTGAGAAAGAACGCTCTGAAGAGGCATTAGTAGCTGGCATTACTAATAATATCTTCATTAAAACCCAAACATTACTGAATGCAAGTCGTTGAGCAGAAGATAGCTGTGACAGTGACTTAATGTTGTCATTAATTGAAAGTCGGACTGGTTCTTCTTTTCAGCAAACAAAGCTTGCAACAGAGGCAGTTGTGCCTGCAATTGCATTTTGGAGATGTCATCCTTGTAGAAATCACACACATTGCTTAGCTCTGTGTCATAAGGGCACCCACGGCATGCATTGAGAACAAGATCTTCAACATTGCAATACACTTTATACACTAGTTGATTGAATCTGCAGTTAATGGATTCAATAACAAGATCAAGTGCCTCATAGTAAATCTGCCTGTAGTTATCCTCGGGTGTAGAATGAATGTTACCATCAGTTAATCAAACCTGGAGCGCCAAGGAGCACATCTTTTGCGAGAAAGAGTTGGTGCATCAATATCAAATTCACTTTGGTGTAGCAAAACACGATCGTAGAAACTCTTAAACTTGTCTTCTTACGAATGGATTTGAGGACATCAACAGTTAGCTTTGCCAACTGTTGTCCTTCTGTTACTGTAATAGTATCATGCTGCAAGCTTTTGCTAAGGTTATCACTGTGCTGCAAAATGAGGGTTCCTAAGGAAATGCCAAAAAGGAAGTTGAAAGTGAGCATTTGGGTCTCAATACCAATAATTCTGGCCTTCATTTCACTGTCAATTCGTGAAAACTTGGATTCCTCCCAAACACCGAGGAGAACTTCCTAATTGTCTAGCCCACTCTGTAGTGTTGCTGCACGGACTGTCACCTAGTTGTGTAGAGAACACGAAAGCTTTGTGTATCAGTTGCAAGGTCATGTTTGACCTTTTGAAATATTGCATCTCGTTTAGGAGACTTCTTGATTAATTCTGTGATTTCAAACACAGCATCAAGGCAAGATCTCATAAGTTTACATTTTTTGACAGTATCCCCAACTGCAAGGTTTAGAGCATGACCATAGCAGTGGGTGAAAATTGCTCGAGGTTCTTCATCTTGGCCACTCCATTCCTTACCCGGTCATATTGCTGGCCCCATCATAACATTGTCCCCGACAATATTTCAGCTTCAGATTCATCTGAAGTAAGACATCTTTGATAATACTAACAAGGGAAGAAGATTCAATAGATTCAGTTTTATATAAACCAATGAAACAGTGAGATTATCATTGACCGAACGAATAACAACTACCACTTGCTCAATCATCACGGTGAAGTATGGTGCAGATTGTATTTGACTAGCAATTTCACGAATAACTTGTAGAGACATGATTGAAAGTAATTCATTCTGAATCTCATGAGAAGTGTATTTCATCTGTTCATTAATGCCTTGAAAGTTCTCTGCTCTCAAAAGCAATAAATGATAGAAGTTGACTGATAGAAGTTGGGATCCAAATCATTATGAGGCCCATCACCTCTCAAAGGAAGACCTTGACGTCCCAAGAAACGTATTGATGAGATGACTTTCAACTAATATTCACGGTTGTTTTTCTCTTCTGTGGCTACTGCTTTTGACAACATGTCAGCCACATCATTGGTTGCCTTCAGTGCTTCAGTTGCTGATTTGTGGAAGTTACTGCTTTCATGTTTGACCAAAACTCGAGTAGCATCCTTCCAATTAGTGAAGCCTTTTACAAGAAAGCTTGCCTCAGATAATCTGGTGAGCCCCATCTTTTTCCCCTTTACAGCTTTGCAACAAAGAAAGCAGAAAGCAGAACCATCAGTTGCATCATAATGAATCCATGAGAAACGATGAAACCAAGATGCCTGAAAAAACCTGTTTTCAGGTTGAGCTTTGCCAAAGAAATGAGGAGGAAAGGAATAATGTTGCAGTTAGAAAGTTAGAAAGATTTACCAGGCAAATCCTTGATCTCTTCATGGCTGAAGGATATCTTGCAGAGTACTATATTTAGGACCATGTGGTCATGAATCACATGACTGGATTAAAACTTTACTACATTAATTAACAATTGGTCTACACAAGTCTCTGAACAAGCTAATTAAGCATAATATTGAATATCTTGTACAACCTTTGCAATGCATGGACAATTTTCTTCTAAAATACCTGTGATTTTCTTCCAAAGCAAGCCAGTTTTGGAACAAATCCTTGTGAACTTACGCGTGGATTTGTTCCAAAAAGTGGTACGGCTATAGCCGTACCTGCCGTACCAGTTGCTCCACCTATGTATACAAATCCACACACATGGACCATATTGTGTTGCTTTTGTCGATTGTATTCTTAGACACTAGACTACTACAAACATACTTGTAAGGCTTATTGTTGCATGATTGCTTATACAAATATCTTATAAGAACAAGATTCTTGGCTCTCACTATACTGGAGCTTCGACCAAGGTGGCTGTCTCATGGCATTTGTAGAAGACTCACTTAATGTCAACCGAATGAATGCCAAAGAAGGTGCATGTCAACCATTAATGCATGACACAGTATTTAATGGAAAGAATATGTCTATGATAAAGTTAGTACAAAAGCCTACAGGGGTGAGAGTTCATAGAGTGCCAGAGGAATGATTGACACATGCAGTGGTCGTCGATGGTTCCGTCGCCTCCGGCAGGAGGCAGGTCACACCTCGCGCCGCGGTCGTTGGTGTCCGAATGGCTGCATCTGACCCGTCTTGAAACACGGACCAAGGAGTGCAACATGCATGCGAGTCTTTGGGAAATTTTGTAGCAGAAATTACATTTGAAAATGAAAATGGATGATATGAGGAAGGAATTAGCAAGTCATTTGGATTTCATTCACGAGAAAATCAGGTAGAATGTTTCCTTCATAACGTTATGCTTGCCACTCCTCCCAAAATACCACTACGAGATTGAAGATTGCTGGGAACAATTGAAGAGGTACACCAGAGCTTATTGTACATACAATAAAATTGGGCTTCATCGTAATGTTGTACCTGCTCTTGATAGTGTCAGTGTTAGTTGTACGGATATCTATTGTACAACTAAGCTTGTTATGACTCGGAAGATCTAATTAAAAATATATTCAAATCGCATATATAAAAGGGTGCCTGAAATGGACTGATTTCCCACATCATTATGTTATTACAGTGCTTGCATTGATTTAACTGCTATTTCTTGTATGAGAGTTACTACTTAAATTCTCCTACACTTAATTGATGGACTCTAATTGTGACACATTTTTGTAGGGAGTATACACCACTATTTACACATTTGTGGGTATACATACTCTCAATTTTACCACATCCAGACACCCAAAACACGGCTCCACAAAGGGAACAATGAAGTGGCTGTTCAGTTGTGCATACTTGGTCTTCTTCAACTCCTCTGCATGATTATCCACTAATCCCTCTCCTCTGGTAGCCCTGGCAATGTATGATGGAGCTAATGTATCAGGTCAAGTAACATCCCACAACAATACCTTGATGGCACGAGGCTCACCCATCGGATATTTTCCCATTATACAGTAAGATATCATTAGGTTCCAGTCTAGAGGGAATTCCAGCAGATTAATGGAGGCATGCCAAGAATTATGACCATCACTGAAGTGGCAGCTTATATCATGTCTGCCCCCCTTCACATCACAGCAATGGCATGCATGTGGCTAGAAAGAGATGTTCCCAATTGAAAGGCCCGACTGAAATATGCACCAACTCATCATCCATTTGAAGACCGAGAGATGAAATTGAAAGATCACCTAACCAGGCACCAACTCATCATCCATTAAAGACCGAGAGATGAAATTGAAAGATCACCTAACCAGGCACATGTTTCAAGGCATGACATGGCCTTGTGTATGAGTCTCTGGAAGAATCCAACAAAGCATCTGCCATAGCACGTATTCTGTACGCATAACATATCTTCTGGTGTAGCACTTGGGTAGATGTGTCAGGTTATGGCCCTACTACTTCCAAATGGATAGAGTATCATTCAGGAACAAGGGAATGCAGACTTAAAAATCAGGATGGTAAAATGGAGCGTCAGAGAAAATGAACCATTGGCAGAAGCCAAATAAATATAATGGGGCCACCTGTGCTGCACACCTAATTCCCAACCCCCCAAACTTGATTAGGGAGGCTTACTTGGATCCATGCTGAGTCTAGGACATCAAAACAATTGTTGGTATGGTACTATCTTCCTTAGGGTGTCATCATAGTCCTGTAGTTTGCTTGACAGAAAACATGGCGCAGTATGAAGTAAGTACAGCAGCTTAGGCAGTGGGGTTCAATTAAATTTGTTGTGACAAATTAACTAATTAATTCAAATAAATTTGAAATGACAGTTTAACTAAACAATTCAACTAAAATTGACATGACAAGTCAACTAAAATGAACTAATTTTGAATTAAATAAAGAGACCATAAGATTGGGCAAGTCCGTTCATTTCATTTTCTATGTTCGTTTTTCCCACCTCCTTGGAAGTGGCCTTTGAAAACTCTACTTTTTCAGTTTCACCGGACCTTATGTTCGGGTTTTGTGGCCACTGATTTGACACACACTAACACACACCAACATTGGTACTGCTATTTACTTGTTAGCATTATTAAATTCCATGTCAAGAAGAATGCAAACAAAAGCTCTGGAAAGACGAAAGTATGGAGTCATAAGAGTTACGAAGAATCTTCTGGGTTAGAATCGTGGGAGAAGAAGAGATATCTAGAAGCTGAAGACTCAAATGATGCTGAAAGTTTGGAACTATAGTATTAACAGCTTTACCATTTATGCTCCACCCTTTACCTTCAGATGGTATCTGTAGCTGGTCCTTCCCTAGCACTGGCTATCACAGGCCTGCCTGCTCCTGTGTCAACCCTGCTCAGTCACTGTATTTCTGGTGAGTCTTTGTGTTGCTGATGAAAGAATGCAAGATGATCAAGAGCAAAATGAGGGGTTTACAACCACCCTGGATCTACCCCTGCCCCCTGGAGTGTTGTGTTTTGAACATTATTTTCTCATGATTCAAAGAAATGTGTATTCCCGACATTATTCACAGTTTTGCTCACTAAAGTTTTGTTCATAGTATATAATTTTTATATCATTTGAATGCTCTCTCTTTGCGCTTCAAAATAAATGACCACTTTTTCAATCCAGCCAATTTTCCATGAGATACGGTTCATCCTGTGGGCTCACTTTTCCTGCTGAATGAAAAAGGGGGGGGGGGGGAGTTTTATTAGAAATTGAAATTGACTGACAGCAACATAAATGACAAGTCTTGATGAAGGCTGAACATTTGTAAAAAAACACACACCTCTGTACTACTATTGCCAGTGTGTCAGACTGTCAGCCAGATGTTGATGGCAACACTGCTTTGCCTATAGGCTATAAATATCATTGCAAACACAGAGAATGAGCTACCTTTTGAGATCAAAACCATTCAAAATGGATGAAGCATTAAATTGGTGACCACAAATATGGTCTATGCCCCCTCTATGCTCCCTTAATTCAATTTTAATTCAACTTTGAATTAATGGACCTCAAAAAACCAGTTTAAATAAATAAAATAACCGTGACAAACTAACTAAACCAGTTGAATTAAATATACCCAAATGACAGTCCAACTAATTCAACTTTGAATTAATTGAACCCCACTGAGCTTAGGAGAATGGAGAAGGAGTGAATGCTGCAAAAGCAGGGCATCCTGGGCATTGAAAACCTTAAGTTCTTGTTGATATTCAAACCCGTTTACACAAAAAACCACAACTTTCTACAATTAAGTTTCTTTCACCAAATAGGGTGGGGTGGGGGATGGAAGCATCTGTTTGTTTGGGTGTAGATGCAGGAAAAAAGATGAATTTCAACTTGAATGAATCAGCGTAAAGTAACATAAGAGGCTCCCCAGAATCCCTTTCTTTTAACTGCAACTCCTACCTACCTTGTATTTAAGAAATACAGTGAACAAGCCAGAAAGGCAGAAACCAACTTGAAACGTACTTCTAACAGAACAAAACATCCATTTTAGCGCGAGCGAACTCAACGCGGTTGGTGTGCAAAGCACACTGAACAAACGCCCAACGACGGAATGCAACTATTTTTTAGCGTAGCTCGTATAAATAAGACCTGCAAATCTACTCACTTTATATTAGCAAGTTGGTCTGCCAGTTCCTTCCTCCTTGACCTGATACTTACCAGATAGTTATAGCTATATATATGGCGGTGGTAGCTGGTACAGAAAAGGTACAGGAGTGCCACCTCATAAATGGACTACCAGTTCCTGTATTCGTGACCAAGTCGCAATTGGATTATTTCGCAGACTTCGAGCTCTTCCCAGATGACACCTGGTTAGTGACCTATCCCAAATCTGGCACCACCCAGATGCAGCAGATCATCAGGCTCAACCTTGCAAAAGGTGACGGTACCAAGCGGGTGGATTGCGTAGTTCCATGGCTAGAGTCTACATTTGAGGCCTATGATTTATCTACCCTGGAGCGCCCCAGAGCATTCAAGAGCCACATGCCCTACGAACATATGCCTTGTGGCCTACCTAGTGGTACTCCCTGTAAGTACATTGCTGTTGTCAGGAATCCCAAGGATGTTGCCGTCTCTCTTTACCACCACTACAATACTCTAATTTACAAGGGAAAACTACGCTTCCACGAGTTCTTTCCTTGGTTCCTCGCTGGTGATGTAATGTTTGGAGATTATTTTGATCATGTCCTAAGCTGGTGAAAGCACAGGGAGTATGAAAACGTGCTTCTCTTGAAGTATGAAGACATGCTAAAGGATCTTCACTCCTCCGTCATTCGAGTAGCTCAGTTTATCAGTTTATCGGTCATGAGCTGTCTCAAGATATGGTTGGAAAGATTGTTGATAAATCATCATTTGCATCCATGAAGGATGATTCTACTGTGAACCATTGGTGGTTGATCAAGGACTTAGAATTTGATCCAAATCGACCTAAATTCATCAGGAAAGGAGTTGTGGGAGGTTGGAAGGATTACTTCACTCCAGAGCAGTCTGCACAGTATGACGCCCTCTATGCTCAGAAGTTAATGCCTATGGGCTTAGTACTAGACTTTGAATAGTCCCCAAATAGCATGAAATAGTGTCATCCATTTATATGAAGTTGTCGCTTTTGTTATATGAAGGTTATAACTGTAATGACCTTCTCAACTATCAACAAGAGGGGGAAGTGGGAAAGAGGATAAAAACTGTGGTTTACTATTTTACCACATCTCTGCACACATTCATGCTATGGTTCTGATTTAGATTCCTTCATTAAAAAAAATTGTATTGGTATAATTAGGCTAAAGTTACATGCAGCCAGTGGGAGTCCTCAAACTACGTACCTGAACTATCTATAGAAGTGCCAGCGTTGTCATCTGTGGCTAGAGGAAGCCGTCCTCTATGAAGGGTGTTTCATCAGGCGCTAAATCACAACTAACTAGGCAAGAAGCATGGATGCTCAACGAATTCCCCCCCCCCCCTCCCTGCACCACATGCTTGCCTAATCCGCATAAACAACACACAATTGGCTATATATAAATTATAGCACTTTCCTCAGGAACCACAAACTTAACAAATTCAGGCACTCAGCCCACTTTGGCTGCATGTAACTTTACTTTTTTAATACCAAAAGAGAACACACAGAGAGATCTATCATTTGAGCAATATATCAAGTTAGTTCATAAAGTGAAGTGTGCTAAATCTATTGAGCTCCAAAGTCCTGCACTGTATGATGCTCTCTTTGCTCAGAAGTTAATGTGTGAGCTTAGTACTAGAACTTTGAATAGTCCCCAAATAGCATGAAATTGTGCCATCAATTTATATGAAGTTGTCCCTTTTGTTATATGAAAGTTATGACTATAAAATGACCTTCTCAACTATCAACAAGTTGGGAGGGGGGGGGGGGGGGGAAGAGGATAAACACCGTGATTTACTATTTTACCACATCTCCGCACACATTCATGCTATGGTCCTGATTTAGATTCCCTCATTAAAAAAAATTGCATTGTTATAATTAGGCATGCAGCCAGTGGGAGTCCTGAACTGTCTGTAGTTGTGGGAAAGTGCCAGCCTTGTAATCTGTGGCTAGAGGAAGCCCTCCTCTACAAACCAGGCTATTTTATTAGGTGTTAAATCAAGACTAACTAGGCAGCACCAGGTGCTGAAAATACACACAATTGGCTGGCACTTTCCAATCAGGAACCACAAACTTAACAAATGCAGGCCCTCAGCCCACTTTGGCTATATGTACCAAAAGAGAACAAACAGAGAGATCTATCATTGGAGCAATTATCAAGTTCATACCGCTAAATCTATGGAGCTCCATAGTCCAGCATATTTTCTGGACATGTTCAGACCATTTCCCCCCTTTTTAAATTTTCTTCTCGACATTTCGGCTGATGCTCTATCCTTCATCAGGAATAATGAAGGCTAGAGCATCTAGCTGAAACCTTGGGAAGAAAATTATTCCTGATGAAGGTTAGAGCATAGCTGAGATATTGAGATGTTGATTGTCGAGAGTTTATAATCTACTAAGTCAACTGTGAGTTCATTGACAGTGATATAGAAGTTGTTGCATTTCCTTTAAGAAGATTTGACCTATCACCTTTTCCATCTGCCCCACCCCTTTAGGCCCGGAGGGAGTGAATAAATATGCATACCAGATAATGCCAGGTTATTATGCATCCAGGCAAATATGTTCACCTATCAGCATAGTCTTGTGAGGTGAATATAGCCTGGTTATCGCTACCACTACCAAGATTCCAGTAGCATAATTCACCTCAATATATACACGACCCCTATTTCAAAATGGCGAATGACGACCCTCTTCCTACAAAACATAATCGGCACATAGCCATCTCAGCTAAAACTCACATCAAAGCTTCTATGGTTCGTTTTATCTCCTCTCAGGACACACAGCATACAATCATAAAATCTTGATCCCAAGATCTCTAAACTATGCACAGAACCACTGTTACTCGTTTGTGGTTAAAAAAACTGTGGGTAGTGAGTAGATTTAACTTGATCACTTGGGTAAAGATAGTTCCTATAAAAGAAAAAAGGACCAGTTCTCAGTTCAGCTGTTCAGTTATGGAGTTCTTGCTCATGGGCTACCAAAGGCGGAAAGGTGGATGCAGGGTTGGGGCCAAAGGCGGAAAGGTGGATAAGGGGGGCAGAAGTTGCTTCGCCCCCTTTCTAGTAGATGGGTTATATGGCATCTATGCCACCCAAAAATTGCCCTCATGCACTAGTTGCACATAAAATATTGAATGCACCCACATAGTAATTTCATCAGGAAACTGCCAACCCTTAATGATCTCATCTAAGGTTGCAGCTGCATCACTAACCAGCTTGCACGTGTTCTACTGCATATGATAACCATGTCTACTTATAGCAGCATCAAAATACACTCTAAGTCTTTGAGAACCCTAGGATTGAGAAACAGTCTAGAGGTCAAAGGTGATCCTATTACTCTATTGCCAGATTCCGACTCACTTAGTTTACCTGTTAACAGTGATGGTGAATCACAAGACAAGGGTGGAGGAAGCTCTTTTGGATTGGTCAGGCCAATTGCTAAGTGAACTGTGTAAACTCTAACTCCCCGCAAAACAACAACAACAACAGCAACAATAACAAAAAGTAAAAAAACAACAACAACACACACACACACACATACACAAAAGAACATTCGCATATCAAGCTCATGCAAGTCTTAGCATCTCTGATGAAGGCTAGAGCATCTAGTCGAAACATCGAGGGAGTAAATTTTGTCAAGTTCATTGTGAAAGTCATTAAAATTATGATTGTTTCATGTGACATGTAATAAAAATGTTCCCAAAGTTCGGAGCCTGTTTGCACAAGTGTTAAAAAAAAATCCTTAACCGATTAAACGCCGACTTTCCTAGTACCCGCGGTAAAATAATCAACGATTTAATTACTAATTTTTCCCTCGAGCTTCTTATAGGACGTCAGCACAGGAAACCTCGTTCATATGCAAGCCCAGTGATTGCTCTACATCCCGATTTTTTAACGAAACCCAAGGACCAAATATCCAGCATTTGGTTAGCTTTTCAAAATTGAACCAACATTTATATACCATATATTTTGGCATATTCATATAATTTGACACAGAATCAAGACAATAACAATCCTAAAACATCCCAAGACAAAACATTTTGAACAGACAATATAAGAATCGAATATTTGAATAGAAAAAGTGTGTGTGTGGGTAGAATGTGGGTGGGTAATTTGATGAAGAATGAAGGAGAGTGAGAGAGTAGCATTGTAATACATGTTGTGTGTGTGTGTGTGTGGAAGGGCAAGACGAGGCTCTATCAACACTTCCCAGGCATCTAGAACACAAAGACACAACAATAGAGGAAAATGCATTATTAGACACATCCACACTTTACCAAGAGGCACACACATACACAACTTACATTTCATGGTCACGAGAAGCAAGAGAATACATGCAACACTAATATTCCACCAAGTATGATACTATGATGCAGTCAGATCCAATGCACAAATGAACCTTACAGTAACCACACTAATTTAGGCTTTCATTCCTCAAACCATTTTTATGCACACCAAACAGCGGCCCTTAGAAGTAGAAGGGGAGAAATGACCTAGTTGCAAATTGAGATGCTCTAGCTGAGATGTAGGCAACGTACAAGGTAAGTAGAATGGGGGAAATGACCTAGTTACAAATTGAGACACTCTAGCTGTGATGTAGGAAAGATACAAGGTCGACCTATATGCCACCAAGAAGAATAAGAACCAATCAACGTTTTTACTAAGCTAATCCGAAGATCTAAATAACTATCCTGCCTCTTACGTAAGAAGTGTTTGAACAAGATAAAGGCATTAAAAAAAAACAACCTCTACCAAATATGCAAACACCTTTCCACCACCTCTTTGATTTTCTACTCAAATTGTAGTAGCCCATTCTTTGGTAGGCTCTGTCGACACCCCTCATGAATGATTGATAATCAGGTAAACAGGGGGGGCAAGACACATACTGTCGAGAACCATCAAGCTGACGACGTTTCACAGTTGGTTGTTGTCCTTGCCCCACAGCTGCATGCATATTAGTCATCATGTCTTGTCTACCCAAACTAAAGCCAGGAGTGAACCATTTGATCTGTAATCATATTTTCCTCTATTCTTCCTACTGGACTTTGTAAGTAACTCCTTAGGTTCCTATTAGGCCTAGCTGTGCCACATGCACCAACCCCTCTAATAGTCAGCGTGTGAAATAAATTAGGACTTGTATAAAAATTATCCATGTATACCTGAAAGTTCTTGTGCTCAAATCCCTCCAACAAATCTAACACTACCCGACTACACAAACCTATACTATCTCCTGTTTCCACATTCTTCCCAGTATAAATTTGTATTTGATAAATATAACCATTCCTTGCATCCAAAAGCACAAATACTGTTATGCCCCATTTCGTAGGCTTATCCTTCATATATTGCTTGAAGCCAAGCCTCCCTTGATAGGGAATCATGGTTTCATCAATGCTAAGCTCCTGATGCAAACAATACTCGCTTTCAAAGCTTATACAGGCCATCATAATTGGGATTACCAGATGTTACCTGTGAGCTAGCAATGGAGTTGACATGCATGTAGCGCATCAACTGCCTAAACCTCAAACGGGGCATTACTCTACTCACCAAACTACATGACAAATCAGGATAATCACAACAGTACATGTCTAAATGGGGAAGTTTTGAAATGCCCATAACAATCAAAAGTCCTACAAAAGCCTTCATTTCTTCACATGTATGATGCCAATTATGGGGGAGCACCACCCTAGAAACATACATATTAGTCTCTCTCACATGAACGTCAAGAGTAAAATAATAATTAAAAAACCCACCTAGTAACGAACTTGTTATACACACTGAGCAAAGCAGAGTTTGGACCAGGAATTGAGCGATAGGACAAAGCCAAAGGAGTTGGCTCTTTTTTTCTCAGCGACCTTCGACTGGTATTATCCGATAACTGGTGCTAGATGAGTGAGCCTTACTACTACACCCTTGGGACTGGGCCTGCCTATTATCAGTACCTGGGGTGGTGGACTACTAGTGCTACCTGAACCTCTACTTCTCGAGCGGACTTCTCGGCAACCTGTGGTCTGGTGTGGACGCCTTGCCTCTTCCCATGGTGTGTCCCAGAAAGGTAAGGGATACAGACCCCCACTGACATTTCGCTGGCGTAGCAGTTAGTCCAGCCTTCCTTATCTGTTTAGCACACATTTGATGTGTGCCACGTGCTGACTAAATATGATAATATCGTCCATATATATACCACTAAAATCTTTGATGTCATCTAGGACTGTGTCCATTATCCTTTGGAAAGATGATGGGGGCAATCCTCAATCCAAATGGCATCATAGTAAAACGGAATTTTTCGCATGGCTGCAAATGGCTGTCTTTTTCTCGTCTACTTGGGTCAGGGGAATTTGGTAAAAACCTGTTGAGATCTATCTTTTGAGAAATAATGGGCTTCCCCAAGCTGGTCGATCATCTCGTCTATGTGTGGCATTAAATAGGGGTCTTGTTTTGTGATGTGATTAACCTTTCTAAAATCAATGCACAGTCCGACGGTGCCATTAGGCTTACAAACTGAGACCATGAGTGAGGACCAAGGGCTGGTAGATGGCACCACTGTGTCAGACTCTTGTAACACCTGGACCTCCTCCCTCAGCTGGTCCCTCCATGCCAGAGCTAACCTATATGGGCATGTCCTGATGGGCTTCTCAGGGGAGTAAGACATGGCCCCCCCAATATTCAACAGCTAGTGCCCCCCCCCCCCCCCCCCAATAAAATGAAGGGTGTATCATTGCTTACACATCTACTATCTATGTAAACTTGGCACAAAATAGCTCAGTAGGTGGTTAACCAAGGGGAGACAGTTGTCTAGGTTTGGGTCCTCTTCTTGCTGACTACTCAGCCTAAGCTTGTCTGAAGCTCTTGCCGACTACTCAGCCTAAGCTTGTCTGAAGCTTCTTCCTGAAGCTCGGGGTTAGGGATATCTATGGACTCACAGTCCTGTGTTGCTTGTATTTCAATCTCCTTAACTTTCTAATCTCCAAACATTTCGTCACTAAATTTAAAGGGCATGGCACCTGAGTCTGCACTTAGCTCTGTGTCAGCCCATTCCTCTGTTGCCTGGCATGCAGCCTGATCCCTTGTGATTAAAGTTAACTCCTACATCTTATTGATGTGGCCTTCAGCTCCTCTTTGGCTTGCATTTGTTGATACCTCGTAATGCCTGTATCCATACCCAATTTTTTTTTTCTGGGGAACTGTCCACAAATGCTACTATGTGGTGTAACCTGTGCTTCCATACCTCTATACAGACCTTAGCTAAAGACCCAGATGCATTGAATCCATTGAAGTCCTTCAAGGTAACATTCCTACCTAGGTATTCATTTTCCTCTACCAGGTTTGCATCAACTATGGTCCTGTCTGCTCCCGTATTTATCTACATTCTCTCTGGCCTACCCTGCCTTCTACATTAGACCTGGTTGTCTAATGGCTGCTATTATTGACACAGACATTTCACTGGGTTTTTCCATCCTAACTTCTCTCTCATCCCCAGAATTATTTATACATCCAGTCTTCTGCTTCTGCTTCTGTGGGCAATCAGAGCCTTTCTTGCCACACCTAAAACATGTAGGCATAAAGTTAACTCTATCCCCAGACCTATCTTGAGGCTTTTCCTGAGAGCTACCGTAAAATGGGTTATTTACGTCACCCATAGACCCACCGCACTGTGAGTTATGGCTGCTGTCTTGGTTGACGTCGCAACATCAGTGCCAGTTCTTGGGATGACTGTGTTCATGGAATCCTCGACCAGTCTCCCGGGTGACTCCGTGATTTTGTGTAGGGCATTCATCTGTCGTGGAATTGATTTTCATGGCTTGTCGCTCTGTCATGAAGTTGGCAATGTCCCGGAATGTCTCGGGTTTCCTTGCTCTGACATGGTTCGCATCCTCCAGTGAGTAGAGGGAGAGAAATTTTCCTGTTGCCACTGTCTGGACTCCCTCTTTTATCGTATTGCAGTTTTCCATGAATGTCTCCGGATTTACGCTGGTGACATACTCGCACCATTTATTATGAAAGGAATAGAATATGTGGAAAGTATCGGCCTTGCTTGGGATCTGTATTAAGAATTGAGCCTCAAAGAGGGTGTGTTTGAGGAAAAGTGTAAGCTGATGATAAAATTTCATCCAGTTTTCTTCATGTTGATGGCAACATAAACTCAACTTTTCCAATACCTTGCAGGGCATATTAATAGAACATAATGCTCGTTCAAACATTGAGTACTAATGTCACCATGAAGGATTATTACAGTGTTACCATAGCACATTAATACTGCTAATATCATCACATAGGATTAGCTATATACAGTGCCCCCCAATGTAGTACATTCAAACAAATGCACCACATTTGATTGAGGATGTTAGTCTATTGTTCACATGAAGAGGACACCCGCATTCTGTTGCATGTCAAGAATGATATCAAATGTGTGCATGAAAAAAAGTTGTTGCTAGAACTGTTAGCACAGATGTTGTGCCATCAGTTACTGGCTGCCTTTCTGAAACTGAATGCAAAAGAACTATGGGTGGCATTTGGAGTCAACAACCACTTCTGGCAATTCATAGCATAGCAAGATATTGCTCATGCCCTGCCAATTTTCCATGCATTTTCTCGATGTACCACAACATCGGAAAAAGTCAATGTGGGACATCGGTTTAGTCTTCCCAAATTTGACAGAAGTCATCTTGGATCCATATCTAATATTGATCTGTACCTAAAACAGTACCTGCATAACAATTTTTCGTGCTTGTACTCAATCTTGCACACTCACTGTCCTTAACAGCTAGACTAGTGGGGACTCGTCTTCCAACATGAACTTAACCATCGAAGTTCCTTCAAAACCTACCTAAGCTCGACTGGCCTCTAGCTATATATGCAGAGCGGTCCCAAGAACAGCTGCTGGCTCAGAGTAAACTACCAAAGAAGCAATGTGGATGAGATTTCCCCAGTTGAATTCGACATACATCAGGTCAGCAAAGCCCAAACTTATCTGTCCTTGTTCCTTGTGCTCTATAATTCCCCACCTCTAATAATACTCATCCTGGCTTCACCAAATTGTGGTGTTGTCCCTCAACAATCTCTTGCTGTTCATGGTTTTTCACCCTGTCATGTCACTGTCATGTCGCTGATATTATGTACCCTGTCATTTGTTGTAAAGTAAAAAATAATAATAATAATAATAATTACTTTCCATATTTAAAAAAAATAAACATATGAAGTAATGATATTAGTTGAAGAAGTCAGTAGCGGTTGACATATCAGCCGATCCCAACACTGAGGCCGCATTACCACATTGTACAGCAACAGAGAGCCTCTGGATGAGGAAGGTGGTAGAACTCTCCTGACCCGTAATCCGGGCTAGTCGGCGGCCAAGATCTTTCAGGAGTGTCTGAGTCATGGGACCGAAAACCCCAGAAGCAATAGGGCTGAAGACGTGGGATTGGTACAGGTGGGAATATTTGGCCTTCTTCCTCTCCTCTGCCAAAGCTGCAACTGCCCCTGCCTTACTGGTGGCATTGGAAGCCTATGAATGGGCAAACGTATCAGGGCATGTCGCGTCCCACACTAGCAACTTTCCTCTCATCCACGGGACCACTGTTACGCCATCTGGTCGCTTTCCATCCGAGCGATAAAGACAAGAAGGCTCCAGCCGAGAAGGCACTTTGGCTGAGGCGAGTGCCCTGTGGACAATGTCATTCATTGCAGCGTGACGGTGGAGACGGCCTTCACTTCTGCGACAGCTTAGACCATGTAAGCCCAGGCTGTCCACGGCAACACCACAATGATGACAGGTGTGGGGTCTGCAAAGGGGAGCTCTCAGGCAGAGGCCGACTGCTATCCTGATGGTGTCATCACTCATACGTAGGCCAAGTGAAGAAATGGGCAACACATTCAGCCATGCCCCTGACTCTTTAGCTCTAGAGGCAAGCAGACAGGCTCTGGCTTTTGTATCTGTAGCTGACTCTAGCAGTGAATCAGCTAAAGCAGAGGCCTTGGCCAAGTCCCAGGCCTTCTGTCTATGTTGGGCCTCGCCTTCAGGAGGGTCTCCATCAAAACCTTCTGACCAATGGTCTTTAGCATCATCCAAATACGGCAGTGGAGAGTCTTGAAGATGAGGAGGGACTATGCATTTGACAAGGGTGGAGGAGGCCAGTACTGAGCTCAAAAAAGCAGAAGGGGCGATGTCCACATCACACCTGATAAGCCTACCGAATACCGATTATATTATATATAAACCTATGACTGACGTCTTATTACGTGGTCATAATTATTACGTGACAGTTCGGGTCGCAGATAAAAAGGCACCTGTAGGCTCTGGACCCACTCGGCAGCAGTTTGAGGTCGTAGCTAAACGATTACTTTCCGTTCCAGACTGGTTTTGCAGGAAAACTTCTTCCATCCGGTACTCCGCTTCTATGCGAGGTAGGTTTGTACAAATAACCAGCTATTGGTAGCTAGTTGCGAGACATATTGGAGTCTTGAACACATGCATTCTAAAACCTAGGCTACTGCCCTAGGCTCTTACAGGGGCATGCTGCAGAGAAAAGGGAGTGGTCAAAATTTGGTTTGGTTGACTAATAAACAAATTTAACCACTGGCCTCTCATGTTTGTAGAGCCCTTGGCATGGCAGTGAAGCTATACCAGTGGGTGGCTATTAGAGTCTTGTGCACCTTTGTTTTCCCCCACCCTCTGCACTTTGACCCACAACAACTAAGGCTGGCTATGAGACTCAGATAGTGAGGGGACAAGTTTTTCTTTAGTTTTCCTCCTGCCCCTCAATAGAGAAATCACGAGGTTGAGGTATTTCTGGGTATACCTGCGTCACGATGACTTGCCATAAACTTTTGCATTGACATTTTTATTAATAATTTAATCTTCAAAAAATGCTGAGTCCCTTGGGACCACCATTAAAAGTTACTCGTTCCAGCTGGCTATATTAGAATGTGTTATTGATTTCTTTCAACAATTTCCATGGCAGCAATCACATTGGTGCACTATCATCACAATTATTATTCAAGTGTCATGTTCATCAACTCAAAAGTATATATGTTGATTTACAAATGGTGTCAACAATGAGAGATGTGGGTTACTAGCTGTGCAGGTAGCTCGGAGGCGTGGGTTACTAGCTGGTGCAGGTAGCTCAGAGGCATGGGTTACTAGCTGGTGCAGGTAGCTCGGAGTCCGTGGGTTACTAGCTGGCACAGGTAGCTCGGAGGCCGTGGGTTACTAGCTCGTACAGGTAGCTCGGAAATGTTTACGTATTGTTGGACTCCACCCAATATAGACTTGGTATGTGTTCCTGGGAGAGGGAGGGAGAATGGAAATGGCCATGCTTCCCTACGCAGCTGAGATGTGATTAATGCAGAATGCACACAGCACTAGAGAGTATCAGCAGATGACACTTTACCTACTATACCTGTGCTAATTAGCAGAATCATGTGATACTTTTAGGAGAATGCTACTGCACAATCTTGGAAGTGCAGCTGGTTATATTCATCAGACGTATTTATGCACTCTCACACAAAGCATACAAATATATTTGCCTCACCAAACTAGGTCTAATGCAGGGGTAGTGGTGAGGGTATCCCTCCTTCCCTAACAGAAATTCAATTCCCCCCACCCCCACCCCCCCCCCCCCCCCCCAAGAAACCTATAAGAAACCCTGTTGAATCAACATAAACTGAAAACTTAGAAGCTCATCGTGTTTGGTAATGACATTCCTCAGAACATAGCTGACTGAATTAAACCAGTGCTGTGTCATGCTTGCTATATATAGGATGGCTGGAAGGAACACACAAGCTAGGTAGGATGAGGTCCAGTAACCTCTTCAGGTGCAAGATGAGGTCTAGTAATCTCTTCAGGGGCAGGATGAGGTCTAGTAGTAATCTCTTCAGGGGCAGGATGAGGTCTAGTAATCTCTTCAGGGGCTGATATAGCCTGATTAAAAGGAAGTTCTAAGTACATTGATTGAAACCAGTGTGACTATGTGGGAAGTGAACTGTACCATTTAGAGCAAGCATTCGGTGTTGACTTGTGTCAATTTAATTAAATAGCTTGTTAATTTTTGTTAATACAAGATAAGAAGATAGAAACAAATTTCGTATCCGAGTGTAACTGGACGGGAGGGTCCCCCTGGAACTCTTTGAACCCCCGTCTCCCTGCATCTGCTCCTCTCTTTATCAATATCAGAAGAGTGTCACGATGATCTCGTCTATTTTTGACATGAAACGGGAAAAAGAAAATAGTGTTGAATATATGCCTCCTGTTAGTTATTCCATCCTAACACATAATACACACCTTGCTTGATATCTTGATGGACACCACCCCTCCACCCCTCCCCTGTCCACATACCCACACACACACACACACACACACACTTACATAACACTCACACAGAGTCACACACATACACTCACGTATGCACACATGTGCATGAAAATACACACACCTCACACACACACCTCACACACATATATACTCACACCTCACATTCATGCACATACATGTATGTACACACACACACACACCATGCATGCACACACACGTACACACGACTTTCACACATCACACACACCTCACACATATATTCACACACACACACTCATGCATGCACACTCACACACACTCACACATACATGCATGCACACTCACAAAGACTTGCACAGACTCACACACACACTCTTAAGTATATGGAACAAGATTCTGTGCCACAGAGATATGAACTGACTCAAAATTATCCTTTGAAATTTTAAATGTTTGTTACCAGTGTGGTAGAAGAGGTTATCTAGGGCAGTGTGGTAGAAGAGGTTATCTAGGGCAGTGTGGTAGAAGAGGGTATTTAGGGCAGTGTGGTAGAAGAGGGTTATCTAGGGCAGTGTGGTAGAAGAGGTTATCTAGGGCAGTGTGGTAGAAGAGGTTATCTAGGGCAGTGTGGTAGAAGAGGTTATCTAGGGCAGTGTGGTAGAAGAGGTTATCTAGGGCAGTGTGGTAGAAGAGGGTTATCTAGGGCAGTGTGGTAGAAGAGGTTATCTAGGGCAGTGTGGTAGAAGAGGTTATCTAGGGCAGTGTGGTAGAAGAGGTTATCTAGGGCAGTGTGGTAGAAGAGGTTATCTAGGGCAGTGTGGTAGAAGAGGTTATCTAGGGCAGTGTGGTAGAAGAGGGTTATCTAGGGCAGTGTGGTAGAAGAGGTTATCTAGGGCAGTGTGGTAGAAGAGGTTATCTAGGGCAGTGTGGTAGAAGAGGTTATCTAGGGCAGTGTGGTAGAAGAGGTTATCTAGGGCAGTGTGGTAGAAGAGGTTATCTAGGGCAGTGTGGTAGAAGAGGTTATCTAGGGCAGTGTGGTAGAAGAGGTTATCTAGGGCAGTGTGGTAGAAGAGGTTATCTAGGGCAGTGTGGTAGAAGAGGTTATCTAGGGCAGTGTGGTAGAAGAGGTTATCTAGGGCAGTGTGGTAGAAGAGGTTATCTAGGGCAGTGTGGTAGAAGAGGGTTATCTAGGGCAGTGTGGTAGAAGAGGTTATCTAGGGCAGTGTGGTAGAAGAGGTTATCTAGGGCAGTGTGGTAGAAGAGGTTATCTAGGGCAGTGTGGTAGAAGAGGTTATCTAGGGCAGTGTGGTAGAAGAGGTTATCTAGGGCAGTGTGGTAGAAGAGGTTATCTAGGGCAGTGTGGTAGAAGAGGTTATCTAGGGCAGTGTGGTAGAAGAGGTTATCTAGGGCAGTGTGGTAGAAGAGGTTATCTAGGGCAGTGTGGTAGAAGAGGTTATCTAGGGCAGTGTGGTAGAAGAGGTTATCTAGGGCAGTGTGGTAGAAGAGGTTATCTAGGGCAGTGTGGTAGAAGAGGTTATCTAGGGCAGTGTGGTAGAAGAGGTTATCTAGGGCAGTGTGGTAGAAGAGGTTATCTAGGGCAGTGTGGTAGAAGAGGGTTATCTAGGGCAGTGTGGAGAGTATTGGGGACCATATTCTTAAGTACTGGTGCCTGTGAAAACAAACAAATATCTAGATTATTTTGATTGGAATGTTTGTAGCAATAACACATGACCTGTGGTTGGGTTGTGGTTGTTAGTTCACCATGCTCAGGGTTTCATGTAGAAAATTGTCCAAGGGGGGGCAACTGATATCCTGGTTTTATATCCGTCCTTATTAGCATTGCATTTTTTAAAATTAATCATATTCATAATCTGTGGTCAGTTTGTGGACAAATTGTTTTTCACCTCAATATTTGTCCACAACTGTGCTCTCATGAAACTTAATTACAGAGTGCAATAATGATATCCTCATTTATTATTTGATTTTTTACTGTAACTGATGCTCTGGGAACTTATAAGCTAAACTTTGAGGTGTGCTAAGCCTCCTACTGTCCAGTGCCTATACCAGGCTTTGAACACACTTGAGGTGTGCTAAGCCTCCTACTGTCCAGTGCCTATACCAGGCTTTTAACACACTTGAGGTGTGCTAAGCCTCCTACTGTCCAGTGCCTATACCAGGCTTTTAACACACTTGAGGTGTGCTAAGCCTCCTACTGTCCAGTGCCTATACCAGGCTTTTATCACACTTGAGGTGTGCTAAGCCTCCTACTGTCCAGTGCCTATACCAGGCTTTTAACACACTTGAGGTGTGCTAAGCCTCCTACTGTCCAGTGCCTATACCAGGCTTTTATCACACTTGAGGTGTGCTAAGCCTCCTACTGTCCAGTGCCTATACCAGGCTTTTAACACACTTGAGGTGTGCTAAGCCTCCTACTGTCCAGTGCCTATACCAGGCTTTTAACACACTTGAGGTGTGCTAAGCCCCCTACTGTCCAGTGCCTATACCAGGCTTTTAACACACTTGAGGTGTGCTAAGCCTCCTACTGTCCATTCCTATACCAGGTTTTAACACACTTGAGGTGTGCTAAGTCTCCTACTGTACAGTGCTTTAACACACTTAAGTGCTAAGCCTCCTACTGTATAGTTGCCTATACCAGGCTTTTAACTCATTCACTGGTGTAAGCGTATATGCCAAAAGCTATTAATTGAATTAAAAAATCGATAAAAAAATGATCGTAGGGTTAAAAAATGTCCAAAAAATAGCTACATTCTTTCTCGACTTACCTACCGAATATAAAGACTATAGACATTCGGTAACTAAGGGAAAAATATTGAAAAACGCAGACCGTTTAGAATTCGAGCAGCTTTTTCACCGTGAACAAGATGTCTGGTTGATTAACTTGGAGGATTGTGCTTTCTCGGGTTCTGGACGATGATTTTAGACTGTCCAAGGGGGAAAGCAGTGATGAAGAAGGTGATGGCATGTCGTCTTACCTTGACCAGACCAGTGTTTACCCTGAGGCTCTGCTATCGCTTGGCAAAGTAGTCTGGCCTGACTTACCTTCAAGCAAGCCTAGCGCTCTCATTCAAGCTGACAATTTGGATAAACATGAGAGTGCTTAGCGATGAAGAAGGCATTACAGTGAGTTTAGCTGTGCAGTGAGTAAGCAGCATGTACTGCAAAGGCCGGGGTTTTTGTGGTAATTTTGGCAGGAAGTGCTATTGTTCTAGGAAGTTGTCACAGATGAGAGACCTCATTGTGAGTGAGGTCTGGCTAGAATATGTTAATAATAATAATAATAATAATAGTGATAATAGTAGTAGTAGTAATAATAATAATAATAATAATAATAATAATAATAATAATAATAATAATAATAATAATAATAATAATAATAATAATAATAATAATAATAATAGTGGTAATAATAATAATCAAAGGTGAAATCTCCTCCCCTCAGCAGCAGCAGCAAAGTAGCAGGCACTTGATCTACAAGGAAATGGCTGTCTGCATGGACGAATCTTCAGCCTCCTTATTCATCCCTGCAGATCCAGAAGAGGAAGAAGACGAAGAAGACGAAGGGACGGTGCAGAGAGTGGAAGAAGAGGCATACAGGTGGGAGTGTGCATGAGAGAACAATGTGAAGCTCCAGGTGGGAGTGTGCATGAGAGAACAATGTGAAGCTCATGTTTGACATGGAGTTGGGACATTATTGAGACTTGTATGTTTGACTTGGAGTTGGGACATTATTGAGACTTGTGAGTTTGACTTGGAGTTGGGACATTCTTGAGACTTGTATGTTTGACTTGGAGTTGGGACATTATTGAGACTTGTATGTTTGACTTGGAGTTGGGACATTATTGAGACTTGTGAGTTTGACTTGGAGTTGGGACATTATTGAGACTTGTGTGTTTGACTTGGAGTTGGGACATTATTGAGACTTGTTAGTTTGACTTGGAGTTGGGACATTATCGAGACTTGTGTGTTTGACTTGGAGTTGGGACATTATCGAGACTTGTATGTTTGACTTAGAGTTGGGACATTATTGAGACTTGTGTGTTTGACTTGGAGTTGGGACATTATCGAGACTTGTGTGTTTGACTTGGAGTTGGGACATTATCGAGACTTGTGTGTTTGACTTGGAGTTGGGACATTATCGAGACTTGTGTGTTTGACTTGGAGTTGGGACATTATCGAGACTTGTATGTTTGACTTGGAGTTGGGACATCATTGAGACTTGTATGTTTGACTTGGAGTTGGGACATTATTGAGACTTGTATGTTTGACTTGGAGTTGGGACATTATCGAGACTTGTGTGTTTGACTTGGAGTTGGGACATTATCGAGACTTGTGTGTTTGACTTGGAGTTGGGACATTATCGAGACTTGTGTGTTTGACTTGGAGTTGGGACATTATCGAGACTTGTATGTTTGACTTGGAGTTGGGACATCATTGAGACTTGTATGTTTGACTTGGAGTTGGGACATTATCGAGACTTGTGTGTTTGACTTGGAGTTGGGACATTATTGAGACTTGTGTGTTTGACTTGGAGTTGGGACATTATTGAGACTTGTGTGTTTGACTTGGAGTTGGGACATTATCGAGACTTGTGTGTTTGACTTGGAGTTGGGACATTATCGAGACTTGTATGTTTGACTTGGAGTTGGGACATTATTGAGAATTGTGTGTTTGACTTGGAGTTGGGACATTATTGAGACTTGTGTGTTTGACTTGGAGTTGGGACATTATTGAGACTTGTATGTTTGACTTGGAGTTGGGACATTATCGAGACTTGTGTGTTTGACTTGGAGTTGGGACATTATCGAGACTTGTGTGTTTGACTTGGAGTTGGGACATTATCGAGACTTGTGTGTTTGACTTGGAGTTGGGACATTATTGAGACTTGTGTGTTTGACTTGGAGTTGGGACATTATTGAGACTTGTATGTTTGACTTGGAGTTGGGACATTCTTGAGACTTGTATGTTTGACTTGGAGTTGGGACATTATTGAGACTTGTATGTTTGACTTGGAGTTGGGACATTATTGAGACTTGTGAGTTTGACTTGGAGTTGGGACATTATTGAGACTTGTGTGTTTGACTTGGAGTTGGGACATTATCGAGACTTGTGAGTTTGACTTGGAGTTGGGACATTATTGAGACTTGTATGTTTGACTTGGAGTTGGGACATTATCGAGACTTGTGTGTTTGACTTGGAGTTGGGACATTATCGAGACTTGTGTGTTTGACTTGGAGTTGGGACATCATTGAGACTTGTATGTTTGACTTGGAGTTGGGACATTATCGAGACTTGTATGTTTGACTTGGAGTTGGGACATTATCGAGACTTGTGTGTTTGACTTGGAGTTGGGACATTATCGAGACTTGTGTGTTTGACTTGGAGTTGGGACATTATCGAGACTTGTGAGTTTGACTTGGAGTTGGGACATTATTGAGACTTGTGTTTGACTTGGAGTTGGGACATTATTGAGACTTGTGTGTTTGACTTGGAGTTGGGACATTATTGAGACTTGTGTGTTTGACTTGGAGTTGGGACATTATTGAGACTTGTGAGTTTGACTTGGAGTTGGGACATTATTGAGACTTGTATGTTTGACTTGGAGTTGGGACATTATTGAGACTTGTGTGTTTGACTTGGAGTTGGGACATTATTGAGACATGTCTCTTTGGCTTGGAGTATCCCTAACAGTACATACACTAATGTTCATTATAGTAGGGGAACCCCCCAGAACAACAACAACAACAACTGGACTGTGGCCAGCAACCAGCTGGGGAAAAGCCAAATGTGTGGGGCACTATTAAGAAGGGCAAGGGTTTAAATAATGTTATGTGTTACTTACTTAGCAGGTCTAGTACTGCAATGACGTATAATTATTTGTATATTATATTATATGGGAAAGTCTGATGGTAAACAACATGTCGTAAAATATCACCTCTTTTTGGTGTGGTATTTGAACTTTTGACCCCTGCTCTCTTGCTCTCTCTATGTAGAAAGGCAGAGAGAGGAGGGAGAAAGTGAGAGAGGGAGTATGCAACCCTTTACCAGAGCAGTCTTGACCAAGACTATGCAATTTGGCTTACATTATGCTTGGCAATGTGACTACACACATTATGCTTGGCAATGTGGCTACATACATTATGCTTGGCAATGTGGCTAATGCTCTCTCCTACCCTCCCATCGTCTCTCGTCAGACCCACTAAGTATCATTGCTTCCTGCTCTCCGGGCATGTCCATTTTATCTCGGCCTGTGTCAGAAATTTTTGGCCCTGCTCAGGGATTTCCTGCTCTCTCATTGGATGTTCACTCTGTGTGCATTGTTGGCTTCTCAGGATCTTTCCATCTCCCATCAGGATCGGTGTTCAGAGGCTTCCAGCTCTCTTCTAAAAAATTAAATGGCACAGTTGTTTTCCTCTTTGTCTTTGCTCCGGGTGGTATTGGCTCTCCTTCGCAAGGCATTTCTTTTAGCTGTTCTCTGCCGGGCGTGCTGGACCATGCTGAACCTCTGGTTCCAAACCTTGTTGATCCTCTGGTTCCAAACCTTGTTGATCCTCTGGTTCCAAACCTTGTTGATCCTCTGGCTCCAAACCTTGTTGATCCTCTGGTTCCAAACCTTGTTGATCCTCTGGTTCCAAACCTTGTTGTTCCAAACCTTGCTGATCCTCTGGTTCCAAAACTAAAAGCATGAAAAACACATAGGCACAGTATGTGCAAGTGTGATGGCTGACCTTTGACCTTGTTGGCTAGCTTCCGAACCATTAACACCTCACACCTCTGCGTCACCTAATCCATTTTCTCTCGGTCCATTTTGTGACACGACCGGCCATTCCATGGAGCCAAGTGGTCTCTTATTGTCTAGCTTCTCTCCGGCCATGCGTGCATCACAGAGCTGTGGCATATGTGAAGGCTGAAGGAGACACCTATACAAGCTAGTCTGGGCTCTTACAAGATAACATCTGCCAATGAAACAGAAGATGTTCTTGGAGTGTTTTTTGTTGTTGTGGGCTTCACTTTCTAATTTAGCAGAGCACAAAGAGAACATAATGTACATTGTATGAAGTGTTCCTATGTTCATTATCTCTTACCGTGGGAAGATCCCATTGTGCACCCCTCCACCCCCTACACAGTGCAGCAAGTGCTTGTCTGACGTTGTTGCATGAGTGTCGATTGCAGTGTGTGATGCAGATGTGAGTGTCGGTGTGTGCATTCCATTGTGTCTTGTGAATTCTAGCACAGGCGGGTGTGGGGGGGGGGGGAATTGGGTATCCTGATAGAGGATATTTCCGAGGTGTTTAAATATTCACAGGGGGCAACTAACAGGTGAAAGGGGGTGGGGTATGGAGTATTCATGTCTTGTGTAGCATACAGTGGAAGCCACATCCTGCTCTGCTGCCCTTCAGCATCGACTGTGAATAACAAAGCTTTAAGCCACATTGAAACTACACTACAGTGCTCTGAGCTGCTGTGTAGCACAACTGTTAGGGCATGTGCAGACAGGCTAGTGTGGTAGAGAAGCACAGTAAGTTGACCAGCAAGGAGCTCTACCTCAAGCTCCAGTCCTCTACACCTGTTCTGGTGCTACAATATAATGTCAAGAGCCAATAATTCTTCCTCCGACTTCCATTTGATGCCAAAAGTTAACTGTCTTTCTTCTCTCTTTCTCCTTCTCTCTCTCTCTCTTTCTTCTCTGTCCTCTGTCTCTTCTTTCCCTTTCTTCTCTATCTCAACTCTCTCCTCTCTCTCTTCTCTCTCCTATCTCTCTCTTATTTCCTTTCTTCTCTTCTCTTTCTCTTTCTCTCTTCTCTCCTCTCTATTTCTCTCTCTCCTCTCTCTCTCTTCTCTCTCTCCCTTCTCCTTTCTCTCTTCTCTCTCTCCCTCTATCTCTTCTCTCTCTTCTCTACTCCTCTCTCCTCCTCTCTCTCTTCTTTCTATTCTTTCTCTTCTCTCTCTTCCCTCTCTCTCTTATCTCTTATCCTCTCTCTCTCATTTAGAGCTCTTTCTTCTCTCTCTACTCTCTCTCCCTATCTCTCTCTTATTTCCTTTCTTCTCTTCCCTTTCTCTTTCTCTCTTCTCTCCTCTCTCTCTCTTCTCTCTCTCCCTTCTCTCTCTTCTCCTTTCTCTCTTCTCTCTCTTCTCTCCTCTCTATTTCTTTCTCTCCTCTCTCACTCCTCTCTCTCTTCTCTCTCTCCCTTCTCTCTCTTCCCTCTCTCTCTTCTCTCTCTTCCCTCTCTCTCTTCTCTCTCCTTCCTCTATCTCTTCTCTCTCTTCTCTTCTCTCTCTTCTCCTCTCTCTCTTCTTTCTCTTCTCTCTCTTTCTCTCACTTCCCTCTCCCCCCCCCCTCTCTCTTCTCTTTTCTCTTCTCTCTCTCCTCTCTCTCTCTTCTCTCTCTCCCTTCTCTCTCTTCTCCTTTCTCTCTTCTCTCTCTTCTCTCCTCTCTATTTCTTTCTCTCCTCTCTCACTCCTCTCTCTCCCTTCTCTCTCTTCCCTCTCTCTCTTCTCTCTCTTCCCTCTCTCTCTTCTCTCTCCTTCCTCTATCTCTTCTCTCTCTTCTCTTCTCTCTCTTCTCCTCTCTCTCTTCTTTCTCTTCTCTCTCTTTCTCTCACTTCCCTCTCTCCCCCCCCCCCCCTCTCTCTTCTCTTTTCTCTTCTCTCTCTTCCCTCTCTCTCTTCTCCATCCCCCCCCTCTCTCTCTCTGCTCCCCCTTTCTTCTTTCTCTCTGACTAAAATGACATAAAACATTGAGGGTTGGCAAGCTAAAGAGTCGAGATTTGGGGACACTGATTTTCCATAGTCCTACATGTACCTGACCCACAAAATATTCACTCACCTTCCACTATGTGTCAGGTGTGACACAGCTAAATGTTAACGAGTTTTGCACTAGAGCTGCCAAGTGGCCACAACAAAAGTGGTTAACCCTGTCCACCACTTGCAGCCTGTTCAAATATGGGTTGGGTTACAAATGTTATGCACATTGGTTGTGATTGGATCCTCTTCTATATCAGCCAACGCACCTCCTCGGAGAGGCACCGGAGCGGTAAATGTTAATACAATGACTCTCTCAATAATTGAACTTGGATGCTAGAATAATGAATAATTCATGAGGAACAATGTGGTCAATAGGTTATCTAGGAGTGTGTGTTAAAAAATTGAATTTAACAATCTCACTTTGGCCATGGGTTGGAGCTAGGAGGAGACCAGAGAGAGAGTCAGGTCAGGTAGTTCTTGCTAGAAACCATGGGGCATTAGAGTAAGGTCTGGACCAACCCATGCTTAGCTAATGCTATAGCTGGTGAATACCTCCTGATTTTTAAAATTATTTATTTATTATTTATTTATTATTTATTTATTATTAATTATTTATTTATTATATTATATTATTTAATTATTTATTTTTATATTATATTATTTATTATTTTATTTATTATCTATTTTTATATTATATTATTTATTTATTATTTATTTTTATATTATATTATTTATTATTTATTTATTATTTATTTATTATTGTATATTTTTATTTATTTATATATTATTTATTTGTGAAGCTACAATAAACTATAATTAGCACGACCTCTTTTTAAGACCACGCCTGCTGGATTGAGCCAACTAAATGACTTTTCAGGTAACATGGACGAATGCTAAATTCTATCAAGACCTCTTCTAGGTGTGTCTTTTGCGGGCGAGATCATAATGGTGGTGAAAAGTGGGGTCATGGTGACTCTGCAGTAACCTGTCCACTGTCTCCATTTCTGACTTGGAACTGTTATATCGCCATGTAAGGTCACGAGGTGTAGCTTATGAATTCTATGAATGTGTCGTGGTTTATGACTGTTGACCCTTTAATGCCCACAATGGTGTAACCCTTGGGACTACCAAGTCTGGCAGGGTTTCCGCTTCCCACTGCAGCTATGAATAACATTAACCACACCAAATGCCTGCTATCGAGAATAATGTGAGCATGCTTGTGCTTGAGTATTTATTTTGGAGGTGCGCTTGCGGTGCAATTTTTATTCGTTGCTATGGATGGCCATCTTTATTCTTTAAACCACTCTGTGGGTCAGATAGCGTTTGTTTAGCTCCTGCCCCCCTTTTTTGTTTCAACGTACCCCCTGAAAAGCCGCTGGTATTCCACGATCAACCTCCGCATATTAAGCGCACAGCAATAGGTAACCATAGTGATGCTGATGTGGCTAATTTTGTGGGATGGGGGCACTCCCACTACCACGTAGGAGGTGTGATGTCATCAGTGCACAGAGGACTTGACGTTCACTAGTGTTGTCGTCGTAGGTGCAGTTGTTGTTTGTTGTTGTTCGTTGTTTGTTGCTGTTGATGACATTTGTTTGATGTTGATTGTTCTGTTGCTTTTGTGGTTGACGTGCTGTTGGCTTCTATCATCTCGGATATGTTGCCATGCTTCTGCATTGCAACA